>CM076580.1:230948769-231288088 GCA_034641835.2 Pinus albicaulis
TACAGTTTAGAATCAGTTTGATTACCGTTCCATTTCAGTTTCTAAATAACTGTCAAACTGATTGTATAAATTCTCAGATCAGTAATTCTTCTAAGCGGGATTTTCCTCCAATAAATCGTTCTGTCTTTTGTTATTCCTCTGCTTCTCCTGTTTGTAAAATTGTCAATGATTTCATGCATGCGACAGTGGCTTTGTATATATATATATAGCAAACACAATGATGTGCTATATCGGGGTAGTAATTGAGACTATGGTTTTAGATATATATTGAAAAAAGAATAAAAAGTGATTTACTTAGATGATAATAGTATGCATGAAAAATTTCATTAAATATTTTTTTGGTAACTTGTTAGTTGATTTTACATGGAATTGACATTTAATCCAAATGCATAATAATTTTAAACTTAAATCCTCTATAGTACGTGAAATGCATTTATTTGCATTAAGGCAGTAGTTGCACATCGTGTTAAGGAGAGAACGAGAAAGCTAGAGAATCTGCGTTGCAGAAATCAATACTTGAGTAATTCAGTCTTAAGGAGATGGACATATAGGGTCAATTACTTTTGTGTGAAATGGAGAACTGAAACTAATCTAGGCATATGCTAATAGTAAATAATTTGAGACATGCGAAAGGCGCTTCCATAGAAGAGAATAAAAAAATCCATGCATATGAAGGCCTAAATGAAAACTAAGAGATGAAATGATAAGTGGCATGAAATAGTTCTACCAAACAAAAAATTCCTAGAAATTAGAATTAGGAATCAAGGAAGAAAATAGATACAGACTGCCTTAGAAAGAAATTCAATTAAACAATAAGTAGCAAGAGAAGAAAAAAACACAATTATATACTATGAGATATCAAATACAAAGCAATAGAAAATATAACTCAAACTGGAATTGTATTAACTGAATTAGTTCAATTTGATACCAAAATTATATCAAATACAACACAATAAAAGAAACAATGTAATCTACCAAGTCACAACAAACTATAAATATGAGGAATTATTATTAATGTAAACTATAGGAATGGTACAAAGTAACTAATAATATATTCCTATATATATTAAATCTTAGATCTATAAATGTTTGATTCTATAAGATAAATAAGAACACTCGTTAAATCGAAATTGTGTTACAAAATATGACAATTTTATAAACATTAAAGAACATTAGAAGTTTGACCAAATCCACCCATCTCAGAAGAGATCATGTAAAATGTTGGAAGGCTTAAAACCATTTTAATAAAATAATTAAGGTTTCCTTATACATATATGGTCTAGCAACACGGCTGGAATGTAACATTCGGTATAAATAAGAAATTAAAAATGGAAAATACATAATCAAAGAGGAAGAGTCTCGACTAGGAGGTTTGAGTCATAAAGCCTTAACCGAGTACAAATAGAGTGAATAGGCATAAAATTCATTGGCCACAAGATAAAGCCTTGATAACCAACCTGGAAACTACATTGTGGGTTAGATAATCGAAAGTCGTGAGAGATATATGTGTGAGAAAAAAAAGAATATGCCCAGGGGTATATCTGCAATGGGATAATGAAGAGAAAAGAAAGGGTAGTTAATAAACACCTTGATAAGATCCAAAAACTTATAAACAATGAGAAATGCTTAAATGGTAACACAAAAATGGGATTGATACATGTAGCTCATTGGTAGGGGTGGTTAAAAACTTTACCTACTGAACCTGTGTATTCAACAAAAGGAGAAGACAAGAATCGGGGTTTTAGTAATAGGTAAAACCACGAGAAAACAATAGAGGAAGATAAAAATATAGACATAAAGACAAAACTTACCCATATCAGCAGCCTTGAGAGCGATAACATTAATCAACCCCATGGAGAAGCATGACCCCTGTCAAGAGATAAAATGGAAATTAAATCTGTTTGAAAGAAAAAAAAAGAGAACTGCATCAAAAAATATATATAAACTTGCAAAGGTAACTATAAATTTAATGGTTGAAAATATACATGTGACTGGCTTACTTAAATTTGGGTTGAAATCTCATCGGAAATAGTGGGGAGAGAACTAGTATACCTGCAATGACACCATAAGCAATGAAAGGGTGATAAAGAAGATAAATAGCTTGAGGCTAGTGGGAATATGTCTGTTTTAAATTTGAAACCACAAATTCGAAATAAGGCGTCAGTAGTTTAACCAAAAGGGTAAATTGAAATTCCTAACCAATCCATTTAGGAGTTGGATCCATCACATGGTAGTCCAGGGCACAATTTATCATAAAAATGAAAAATGAGTTAACACCAAATAAGGGGAATTATAGAAGAAAAAGGAAATTGAAAATAAAATATATAAAAAGTTAGATTGAATAAATCGAGCAAAGAGCAGTAGTGCTCTAGTGATAAGTTATCCGAATGTTGGGCATAGCTCCAGTGGCCCCTAACCTAATCCGAGCTCAGTAAAATTTTAACAAATATCCAAAGGAAGTCGAGGCATACAAAGATATGGTCACTAAACATAACTCCCAGGTGCATATGAGAAACCCTCACATCGGTGGCACTAACTTGGTTAGACAAATGTGGAGCAAACGTACCATGGGGTTTTCCTTAATGGTGTTAGATGATCCAAAAATAAAATATTATCATAGGTTATAAAGTTGGAATAAAAGAATTATTAATTTAAGATATTAAATTAATAATTATTATTTTAGAATATTTAATTATTTAATGGAGACATTTAGAATTAGCATATTGTTATAACAAGATATGACTCTCCAAATGTGTCGTATATTAGGCTTTTTCTTATCTAGTTATTTGGAATAGCATTTAATGTAAGTGGACACTTGTTATTTAATAAGTGATCCATAATTAGTGGTAGTTAGGACATTAAGCATATAAATAGCTCATTGCAAGAGTGTTTTTGTTGTTCGGGTGTAAACTCTTGCATAATTCCAAATGTAATTGTTTTTTCTGATTAATAAGATTACGTGTCTAAGGACACTTCGACCATTATTGTGGTATCAGAGATACAGTAATGCTGCAGTAGATGTGAGGAGGAGATTCCAGCTCTACAAGTTCTTGGAAAAATCCATTGAATTGATCAGCAAATGATTGGTATGGAATTTGTCAAGTTTTTTGTTTAAAAGAACATAAAATTTCATTATTGATTTTAGATTTGTAAATTCTACATTCAATTTTATTAAAAAAAAAAGAATAAAAAATGCAAAATATGTGTGACTTTTCTGCAAAATCTGTGGGATTTGATCTTGAAAAATTGGGGTTTAGGATCTTTGTTAACTCGTTTCATCAGCAGCATTGTATAAACTATTTTTTTTTAGTCTTGTTTCACCTAGTGGTGAAATGAGGGATCAAAATTCGATCTACGCTTGTGATCATGGATATATTGTTGTTGTCGAAGACATGAACTTGATTGCGGCTTTCTAAATCTTGAAAGAATCTGTTGTGCAGTTTGAAGCGTAATGCAAGGGTAATAAATCCTATTTCGTGTGGAATATCTTGGCTTTCAGAAAGGAGAAATGATCTTGCCTCTTAGAAGTTGTATACTGCTGTGAACACCATTCTAAAATGCCCAAATGTGAACTCGACCATTACATACGCACTCTGATATGTTGGTTTTCTGCGTTGACTAGCTTGCAATCTGTGTTTGGCTTACTGTTATGGGTTTTTCTTTCTTGAAATGTATTTTCAATTCCATTTCTTGGTACGGAACTTCCTAAAGGTGCACTTCCAATACAATCGATAAGAATGTTAGTGAGATTACCATATCCAGCTGGCCTTTTTGGTTTCAATCTTTGAGTAATTAGTGTATTGTCAACTGTAAAGCTCTGATATTCATCCCGCTGTAATTACATGGATCGTTTGCATGTTCAAATATATGTTTAATAGATTAGAAGAGTACTCGTATCTATTTATTATATGGAATTCAACATTGTTGCAATGATTTTATGGAGGATGATGTGCATGTGTTGAAACCGATTTATACATGCACATAGAAATGTGTAAAGTTCTTAAAGGTTTTCCTTAAGAACATTTTGGTGCCAATACTTTGCAGCTAGTGCCAGCCAGCCAGCGTCAGCCAGTCAAGAACTAGCCTGAAAGACAAGTAAAAAAAATCCAGCGTTTGACAGTGTTTGTTTTTTAAAGGTGAATCTGAAAAGTCTTTGCTGGAGAGAAAAAGGAATATTTTTTTAATTTTGTAAATTTTTATAAAGATAAGGCATATTTTACTTTGGAGAGATAAAGTATATTTTTGATGTAATGTTCTATTGGAGTAATAAGGTTATTTGTAATTTTTTGGAGTAATAAGGTGATTTTTTGTAATTTGATTCTGGAGAGATAAGTGTGAGTCAAAGTAATTTTACTTTGAGGGGGGGTAACATTTTTTTTTTACCAGATTTTGCAAGAGCTTGATTGTAAAAGTCAAATTTTGAAATTTACCTTGTAAATATTTGAGAAATTGACTAGAGCCAAGTGCAAAGCTTAGTCATTTTTCTCCTGTTTCAATGACTATACAAGGGTCAAGGCCAAGCCCTGATAGATTTTTTTTGCGTGGCGTGTGTCATTTTTGCGTGGCGTGTTTCATGTGATGAGTTGCTCAATTTTTTGTGCTTGATTATTTTGGTGCACTGCTTCAACACTCCAATGTCGAAATTAATTAATCTGTTCTCTGAAACTGATAAGCTAGAAGGAGTGAAATCTTATAAGACATGGAGACGTCTAATTGAAAGCACTCTTATTTTTAATGAATTATGGCATGACATTTGTGATGGCAACATTAATCCAAATAAACCAACAAATCCAGCTTCACTTGCAAAAAGGGAAATAAAAGATGCCAAGGCATTAGCTCTTATAAAAGCTTCAATTAGTAATGAAATGCACATACAAATTGAAAATTCTTCAGATGCATGGGCTTCTTTATATACATTCAAATATCTCTTTGATACACAACCTAAATCAAAGAAGGTTGATCTTAAATTAAAATTTCTTCAATAGAAATTAACTGAAGGTGGTGATGTCCTTGAGTACATTTCATGGCTTAAAAAATTAAGCAAGAAATCATAATGCTGGCTTTCAAGCTGTTGGTGAAAGCTTCTTAACTACAATTCTAATTGTTGGATTTCCATCATCATATACTCACTTTTTGGAAAATTTTCAAGTCACTGGAAAATTAGAGAAGATCAAATTTTATGAAATGAGTGACATGTTAGCACAACATGATAAAAATTTTGGGAAGAAGAAGTAGAATGGGGAAGCTGTCTTCTTTACCGAAGCCAGTTCAAGCAAATCCTCCGCTGATAGTTACAAAAATAGAGGAAGAGGTAATTTCAATCCAAATCAAGCAGCTCAAGGTCGTGGTCGCAGTCAACATAGAGAAAACAATTCCAACAGAGGCTCCAATTCAGGCAGAAACAATTTTCAAGGCAGGGGTAACAATAAAAACAGAGGATATCATCAAGGCACAGGACAAAGTCTAGGAAGAGGAAAAACTCAAAACAGAGGACAGAGCAGAGGTCGAGGACAGTCTCAAGGCAGAGGACAGTCTCAGGGAAGAGGCACCGATTTGAGTCAAATTGTTTGCAGGTGATGTAACAGAGTTGGTCATTATGCAGCAAATTGTAGAACTTCTATTGAGAAAATTTCTAAGTTTCATCCAAACTCAACACAGTTTGCAAATGATGAAGATGATCATGGTAGTTCCGAATATGTCTTCACCAACATAGAAGCAACAACTTTATAGGTTTCAAGCTTTCTCCGAAGTGATTATGAAGATGCATGGATTCTTGATACAGGCACAACTCAACACATGACATTTCGATGTGACTTCTTCCAGAGTTTCAAAGAATGTCATCTGAATTCAATCTATCTTGCTGACAAAACCAAACATACTCCTTCGGGAAAAGGTGTAGTTAAAGTTTTTTTACCAGAAATCAGAGAAAAAATGATTTCTAATGTATGATATGTCCCAACATTCAAGCAAATTTTTTTGTCCTTAGTCATAAATCGACAAGCAGGGCATACAATGATTATGGAAGATGGCTTAGTCAACATCAACTCAGTCAAACTAAACATGCAAATAGTAATGATAGGTTATGAAGATGGAAAACTGTTAAGGATGAAAGGGACAATTATTCCACGAAATGCTGACTTTGCAGGCATAGCAAGTACAAATATGTCACCGATTAGATTATGGAATGTCAGATATGGCCATCTCAATTTTGACAGTCTCTCTCAGTTACAAAAACAGGGCATGGTTAAAGGACTTCGAACCTTCAAAAGGGAAAATGCAAAGTGTGAATCTTGCATTTTTGGAAAAGAACATCGAGAGACTTTTCCTACATGTTCATGGTGTGCAAACATGCATTTTCAGTTGGTTCACAGTGATATTTGTGGACCCTTCCCAACTTCACTTGGAAGTTGCAGATATTTATTGCTTTTTATTGACGATTTTAGCAGGATGACATGGGTATATTTCTTGAAGCAAAAGTCAAAAGCATTTGAAAAGTTCAAAAATTTTCGTAAGCTTATTGAAAATGAAGTAAAGGAGAAGATTGGCACTCTTCGAACTGACAATGGCGAAGAATTCACTTCCAATGAATTCAAAAAGTATTGCATGGAAAATGGCATAAAACGACATCTTACCAATGTCTACACTGCACAGCAAAATGGGGTAGTAGAAAGAATGAATCGTACCTTGTTAGGAATGGCGTGATCTATGTTAACTTTCAAAAAGTTAAGTCCTTCATATTGGGCTGAAGTAGTTCATACCGCTGTCTACTTGAGAAATAGATCTCCCACAACTTCTTTAGATCAAATCGCACCTTATGAAGCATGGTTTGGATTCAAACCTTGTGTTAAGCATCTCAGAGTTTTCAGATTAGTTTGTTATGCCTTAGTTCCAAAGGAAAAACGAACTAAGCTTGATGCACGAAGCTTGAAGTGCACAATGATCGGGTATTTTGATGAGAAGAAAGGGTACCGAATTTTGTCGAATGGGAAATTTATTGTAAGCAGAGATGTGATCTTTGATGAAAATGAGAGTAAGAGTGCTGAAGAATTTGAAAGTATTCTTCAAAAGTTAGAAACAAAAACTGATAAAATACATGGAAATTTACAAAGTCAACTAAATTCACCAAGTTGGTATGAACTTAAATTTCCTTCATCTGACGATGATTCATCCAGTCCGTCTTCTTCATCAGTGCCATCTAGGTATTCTTGCAGTTCATCCAACTCTCCTAGCAGAAACAGTTCTTCTAACAAGGACTCTTTGCCCCCAGAACCTGCGGTTGATCAACAAACATCACTTTACATCAACCCTCTTTTTAATGATGGTGATTTTTCACAAGCTTAAACCAGTGAACATCAATTGCCGAAATGGGCAGTTCAACTTTTGAAAGATGTAAGGCTTAATGAACATAATAAAATAGGAACAAGGGGATTAAAACAAAATGAAGGCAATTTTTCTTTGATAGCAAATGATTTTACTAAACCTTCTTCTTATCAAGAGGTAGTAAAACATAAAGCATGGCAACAGGCTATGGTTGATGAATATCAGGCAGTTCAAGACAAAAACAATTGGCAACTTGTTGATTGTCCTCAGCATGTTAAACCTATTGGATGCAAATGGGTTTATCGAATTAAGTACAAGCAAAATGGTGATATTGAAAAGTATAAATCAAGACTTGTTGCTAAGGGTTTTGCACAGCAGAAAGGGATAGATTATGAGGAAACATTTTCTCCTACAACTAAATGGAACACCATCCGCCTCACACTTGCCTTAGCAGCTCAACAAGAATGGAAATTTCATCTAATGGATGTAAAAAGTGCTTTTCTCAACGAAGATTTATAGGAAGAAGTGTACATGACACAACCACCAGGTTTTGAAATTGAGGGACAAGAACATAAAGTCTGCAAATTGATAAAGGATTTATATGGGTTAAAATAAGCTCCCCAAGCTTGGTATGCCAAAATGGATGAATACCTTCGCAAGTTGGTTTTCATTGTAGTGACTCTGATGATACCTTGTATGTATGCCAACAAGGTAAAAATCTGGTGATTTTGGTTATGTATGTCGATGATTTATTCATCACAGGCAACAATGATGATCACATTGAACAGGTGAAAAAGGAGTTACATGCAGGTTTTAAGATGACAGATTTGGGACTACTTCACTACTATCTTGGAGTTGAAGTATTCCAACGTCCACGTCAGATCTTCATTTCTCAGAGTAAGTATGCAGCAGAAATTCTCCAGTGATTTGGAATGCAGGATTGCAAGCCTATCCTTACCCCTATGGAACGAAACTTGAAACTTTCAAAATTTGAAGCGGGGGAAATGGTGAATAGCACTTCTTATCAAAAATTGATTGGTAGCTTGATTTATCTGACAACTACTCAACCATATATTTCTTATGCCGTCAGTATTATTTCCCGCTTTATGAAGGAACCATGAGAAAGATGCTGGAATGCAGCTAAAAGAGTTCTTTGATATATCCAAGGAACAAAAGACTTTGGTCTTCTTTACAAAAAGACTAAAAATTTTGTACTTGGTGGATTTTCAGATGCCGACTTTGTTGGCAGTATTGATGACAGGGCATCAACCTCAGGTTACTTAATGAACATGGGGTCAGCTGCAGTTTCCTGGAGTCGCAAGAATCAAGCTATAGTGGCAACTTCTTCAGCAGAAGTTTAGTACATTTCAGCATGGGAAGCAGCATGTGAGATTGTTTGGTTATGTCGAGTTTTACAGGACTTGGGAATTCCTCCAACAGAAGCTACTTTGTTATTCATTGACAATCAGTCAGCGATAAAGCTTGCCAAGAATCTAGTTTTTCATTCAAAGACAAAGCATGTGGACACCAAATATCATCATATCAGATCAGTCATTGCAAAGGACGTCATCAAGACGATTTATTGTCCTTCAGAAGATCAGACCTCCGATATTTTCACGAAACCTCTTGGCATAATAAAATTTACTAAGTTTAGGGATGAAATTGGTATCTATTGTAATGTATCTTTGGATCATAGGGGGGAATGTTAGATGATCCAAAAATAAAATATTATCATAGGTTATAAAGTTGGAATAAAATAATTATTAATTTAAGATATGAAATTAATAATTATTATTCTAGAATATTTAATTATTTAATGGAGACATTTAGAATTAGCATATTGTTGTAACAAGATATGACTCTCCAAATGTGTCATATCTTAGGCTTTTTGTTAGCTAGTTATTTGGAATAGCATTTAATGTAAGTGGAAATTTGTTATTTAATAAGTGATCCATAATTAGTGGTAGTTAGGACATTGAGCATATAAATAGCTCATTGTAAGAGTGTTTTTGTTGTTCGGGTGTAAACTCTTGCATAATTCCAAATGTAATTATTTTTTTTTATTAATAAGATTACGTGTCTAAGGAAACTTCGGCCATTAAATGGTTGACAGGTAGAAACCCAAAATCCCTGGGCTGCAGCTCAAAATATCTCCAAAATAAAATAAGTATCAAACCATATAGGTGCATAGGGAGGGAAAGGAGAACTTGGTGTGTGAAACTAGGCTCATATACAAAATAAGGTAGGGTTGGAAGGAATACGACAATAACTGTTGGATCCTCATAGATGACTTCCACCCTCCATTATATTCGTACTGGTAGGCCACGTGATGGCCATGTGATCAGGTCAGATGCCTGTAAATAATTGGAGGAAGGTCATATGACATAGTACAAGGGTATGGGCTTCTGGAGGCGGGCTATAGTTGGAGAAAAATACCGAAATAGAAGTGTCCAAAAAACCATATTTCATAAACCATATGATAACCAATGTCATAGAACAATAGTGAGAGTAAATATATGACCAATAGCTAAAAACCTCGGTGCCATACCAGACCCAAGGGGATGGATATACAAAGGGTTAATAAGCGCACACACATGTTCAATGGAGAAGGAATTATATAGGCAAGGTAGGTGACATGAGGAGGGAAATGTTTCAAAGAAAAGAAGAATAATTAGACCTAGGTAAGAAATATAATTTTCCATACCAAATTAGGCTATAATAAGCATAATGAAGTCACACACAAATTAAATAACTTTATGTATAATGATGACAAAAATTTGGTCATAAGTTAAATACGGGAAAAAAAATTTGGAGTCTGGAGGGTTGTTAAAAGTGGTATCAGAGCCCTCGTACAACACTAAGCTTACAATGTACCACCATGGCAGTAAAAAAGTTCTACATAGATATTAATTTTTTTTTTTAATGTGTTGAAAAAAACCCCAAATTATTTTTCTAACAACCTTTTGTGTTGATTAGACAAGGTATAGGAGATTCATATATTTTACAGTCACAGTGCCACTAGCCATGGAAGGTGAGGAACATTTATATGTGGAATTGGGGGAAGGAGGCACTGCTTCAGATCCAAATTCACAAACTCTATACATAAGAAGACACTTGCAGTGATAATTGGTACAACTGAGGACTGGTAATGAAATATTGATGAAGGAAAGTCATGATCATGAGCGTATGATAAGAGAATTGAAAGAAAATTCTACCCAAAAAAGTGTGGGATAGGAGAAATTGAAGCAAAAAGAGGTTGACATCCTGTCAGAAAAATTGGAAAGTATTGAATAATCAGATAAAACCAATTCTAAGTCAAATAAGAAGAAGAAGGAGTTTCATGGAGAATTTTGAAAAATAAATCCCTCTGCCTTCGATGGGGAAAAGGAGAAAGATGCAGAAGCATGACTCCTAAATATGGTCAGGTACTTTCAAGTGTATGAGTACGAGATTAACTTGAAAGCTATAATGGTTGTGTACCAACTATAGGGTAAAGCTATTTTGTAGTGGGAGAAAACAAAAAATTTACATATGTTGGATGAGGAGACAGTCTCATGGGAGGAGTTTCAGAAAAAATTAAGTCTCAATATCTAAGTGAAAGATACTACGATGACTATGCAAAATAATTCCATGAACTAAGGCTCGGGAAAGTTGCCATAGATGAGTTTGTAAATAAATTCACAAAATTTCTCTGGTATGCACCCTACATATGAGAAGAGAAAGCTAAGGTGCAAATATTTCTAAATTGTCTTCCAATAGTATATAAGGAATGAATTGAATTCGACAACCCAAAGGCGATTGATAAAGTTGTGAGAAAGGCCAGAATTTTCTACCAGCAATTTAAAAATTATAATGAAAGTTCAATAACATGGTAGAACAAAGATAAAATTAAAACTATAATGATTTTAAAATGAAAAAATCCTCCCTACCTGAAAATTTTCGGAAAATATCACTAGAGGAAGAAGTTCAATAAAGGAGGTACAAGTCAATTATCTCAATCACATACAAGGTCAAAGCCCATGGAAGTGAGCAACAATAAAGGCATAGGAGGTAAAGAGAGGGAACCACTGAGATGCCGGGGTTGTGGGAAACCACATATGCTACGTGATTGTCCACACAACCCCAAATTATTCCAAAATATTCAAGTAATACAGGAAGAAACTATGGTGAATGATATGGCTAGGAGAATTCTAAGGATTAGTGCAACGTTGGAAGACTGCCAAACTAAAAATCAATCTATGATGATTGAAATCGAAGGTATGGTTCAAAAACAACCCGTTTCTTTTTTAATTTATCACGGGGCTAGTTTAAGTTATATTAGTCCTTAGGTGGTGGAGAAGTGTAAATTAAAGTAATTTTTTTTATAGAATTCTTAGCTAGTACAACAAACAACTGGCATAAAATGAAAAGTAATACATCAAATAAAATAGTGTCGAGTGGATTTGAATGAGTACACCACATATTTTAAATTTAATATCCTTCCTTTAGCACCATATGATATACTAATTGGTATGGATTGGTTGGAACAAAAAAAAGTTGTTATAAACTGCTTAGAAAAAATAGTAAACTGCATAAATTCTTAGGGATATCCTATTATGATAGAAGGAAAACCAAAACCAGTCTCAGTTAGACAAATATTTACTCTACAGTTAAAAAGGTTAACAAGAAAAGGATTCCAAATTTATATGGTTCATGTGGAAGAAGCTGAACAACAAACATAAACAAATATTTTAGAAAATCTTACCATGATAAGTGACTTTCAAAACATTTTTCCTGAGGAAATTCCAAAGTTACCCCCTTGTAGAGACATATATTTCTGTATTGACTTAGTACCAGTTGCTATAGTTTCATCCAAAGCTCCATATAGAATGAGCATACCAGAATTGTTAGAATTAGAAATGCAACTATGGGAGTTTTTTAGATAAAGGTTACATCAAACCAAGTGTGTCACTGTGGGGAGCTCTAGTGTTGTTTGGCAAGAAAAAAAATGGCATGTTCAGAATGTGTATCGATTATATGTAGCTGAATAAGTTTATAATAAAAAACAGATATCCTTTGCCCCAAACTGACGATTTGTTTGACCAAAGAGAGGAGCTATTTTTTTTTCAAAGATTGAAATGTGAATTGCCTATCATCACTTATACATAAAATATGAATATATCCATAAAAAACCTTCAAAACATGATATTGTCATTGTGAGTTTGTGGTATTACCTTTCAGTCTCAATAATGCACCCACAACCTTCTTGTGTTTGATGAATAATGTCCTTCACAAGTATCTTGAAATATTTGTGTTAGTTTTCATACATGGTATGTACTCTCAGAGTGAAGATGAACATCGACATGATCTCAAGTTAGTATTACAGACATTAAGGTAGCATCAAATTTATGTGAAAATCAGTAAGTGTGAGTTTTATAAACCCATAATTTAGTTCCTGGGACACGTTGTTTCCAAAGAAGGATTGGTGGTGGACGTAAAGAAAGTGAAAGCTATAATGAATTGGCTTGTACGAAAATATGTATCAACAATTCACTCATTTATGGGAATTGCGGGATACTATCGTAGATTTGTGCAAGGATTTTAAGATTTAGCCTACCCCATTACATCCTTACAAACAAGGGGGTAAAATTTGAGTGGACAGAAAAATTCCAAGAAATATTTGAGAGGTTTAAACAAAATTTGACCGCAACCCCTATTTTAAAAATTTATGATTCAAGCAAGGAATTCACAATGTGCACGGACGCTTGTTTGGAGGAACATGGAGTGGTGTTACTACAATAAAATGTTTTCATAGCTTATGAATCAATAAAGCTCAAAAAACATGAACAAAATTATGTTCTTTATGATTTAGAACTAGTTTCCGTAATACATGCCTTGAAAATGTGGAGGCATTATTTACTAGGAAAGAAATTTGTTTTGGTAACTGACCAAATAAGCTTGAGATACTTCTGTAGACATCCTGATTTGAATGCAAGGTAGACAAGGTGGTTGGCCTTCCTTGGTGAATTTTAATTTTATATAAAACATATCAATGGAAAAAGAAAAAAAATTGCACATGCATTAAATAGAAATTATCATTATTTGGTAACCAAGGTTGGTATCATCGTGATTTTTTTTTTTTTGAAGAAAAATTAAAACAATATTTGCAACAAGATCCTGAGTACTAGGAAATGCAGTTGAATATACAACATAAAAAAAATCCAGGGTATGCAATAAACCTAAAAGGGTTAATTTTTTATCACGATAGGTTGTATATTCCTAATGTGCTTACTTTGAAACAAATGATACTAGAAAAATATCACAAGGGACCATATGTTGGTCATCCCGAATACCAGAAAATGGTAACAACATTAAGAATTTTTTTTTTTTTTGGCCTGGCATGAATAAAGAGGTAGAAAATTATTTGAAAAAATTCCTAGAGTGTCAACAGTTAAAAGTGGAGCACCAACACCTGACAGGATTACTAAATCCATTGCCAATTCCAAAGTGAAAATCGTAGGTGATCTCCATGGATTTTATAACCGGTTTACCAAGAACCGAGTATCAACATGACTCCATTATTGTGGTGGTTGACACATTTAGCAAAGGAACACATTTTATACCGGTACAATCTACCTTTGGAACTGCAAAACTGGCCAACATTTTCATGAAAGAAATTTTTAGACTTCATGGCATAACAAAAATGATAGTCTCAGACATAAATGAAAAATTCACCTCCGATTTATGAAAATATTTGTTTGGGGAAATGGGGACGAAGCTGAATTTTAGTACTGCATACCATCCTCAAATGGATGGGAAAGATGAAATAACAAATCGAATTTTGAAGGAAATCCTCAACATGTATGTAATGGATAGACCCACCAAGTGGGAATATTTTCAGCATTTAGTTGGGTTTGCTTATAAAAAGGAGTCCATTTGAAGCTTTGTATGACATAAAATTTCATACACCGCACAATTGGATTCTATCTAAGGATATGTTTATTCTTGGGATGGATGCATTACATGAAATGGAGTAGAAAATATGGAAAATTCAATAGAATACTAAGAAAACACAAGACCAAAAAAATAATTATGTAGATAAAAACAGAACACACAAAGAGTTCAGAATTGAAGATGATGTATACCTGAGTGTTAAACCTCGAAAAATTGCTCTCAATGCCAGAAATTGTGCCAAGCTATCACCAAGATTCTATGGGTAATTCAAGATTTTGGACCGGGTTGGTCCATTGGAATATCAGTTGGCTCTACCTAGTCATATTGAAGTTCATAATGTATTTCATGTATCATTATTAAACAAATATGTTCATGCCCTTCTCTTGTGGGTGACTGGAATTTGATATAGGTGGAAACCGAAGGGATTTTATACCAGAGCCACTTCGTATCTTGGATCAGGAACATACCATTCTCCGAAATGAGGTTGTCACTCGGGTTAAAGTGCAGTGAAGACACTTTACACCTAAGAAGGCCACTTGGGAATGTGAAGATAACATGAAGGAAAATTGTCTGGATTTGTTCGAAAAGGTGTGGTAGAATAATAAACACAGAGGATGGTGTTTTTTTAGAGGGGGAATATGTAATATCTCTAGGTTCATGCAAATTTTATTTTAGTAGTTGAACTATTTATAGAATGGATAGAATGCCATATTTATTTTTATGAAATGATTGTGTTGATGGATGTAATAATTTTAAATGATATTAAATAAATAATTGATAATTGACTTGAAAAATAATATATTATTAATTAAATCATTATTCCAATGGAGAATCCGAAGTGGAGGGATAAGATGGAAAAAAAAAACTTTCCCAAACTACTCCTAAAAGTCCCTAGGAGCAAACATATGTGATAAATTAGATTGGAAATAAATATCTAATGAATAACCTAGTGTGGGGGGGAACAATGCTGTGAATGGGTTTATAAATCATTGTAGAGGAAAAGGCGTGATTTAAATGAAAAAATAAACTATACTTTTGTGATAAAATCCTAGGCTATGGGATTGGTAAAACCCATAAAAACGGGACGCCATTTAGAAATTCTGCTTAGAAAAGTATGGAATAAATGTGCATCTACTAGTAATACAAGTGGTTGTGGTTACTATAACTAATGAGATTTCTGCAGGTGGCAGAACCAGAGGATAAGGTTCGTGGCTGGGAGGAAAATTATTCTTTTCAATCAATACGATTGTATGGTTACAAAATTACTAGTTGGTGAAAATTCCTAATCTAGTAGCCTATAAACTGTTTAACGTTATCATATTCTATGTTGAGAATTCCTATTGAATATTGTGCATGCGGTTATCATCATAAGTTTTGGTTATGTGGTAGTAGTATTCTTAATTGATGAGCACCAGTTAGGTGTGGAAGATTTCAACTTTAATTCTGATTTATGAAGCTATGGAATTAATTGTTAAATTTCAGTTCTTACATAAATTAAGGAAGATTAAATTACAACTAGGGTGTGATTCGAGGACTTGAAATCTGTACTATTAAAAATACTTCATGATTTCATGCATCGGACTATGAATTTTTATATATATAGAAAACACAATGATGTGTTATGTCGAGATAGTAATTCAGACTATGTTTTTGGATATCTATTGAAAAAGGAATAAAATTTTACTTAGATGAGACAAGTATGCATGAATAGTTGGCATAAATGTGTGTTTGGTAACTTATTATTTGAGTGTACATGGACCAGACATTTAATCCTAATGCATAAGCATTTTAAACTTAAATCCTCTATAGAATGTGAAATGCATTTCTTTACATTAAGGAAGTCGTTGCACATTGTTTTAAGGAGAGAATTTGAGAGGAAGAGAATCCGCCTTATGGAAATAAATATTTGAGTAATCCAATATTAAGGAGGCCAAAAAGATAGGGCAAGTTTCTTTGGTGTGAAATGGAGAAATGAAAAGAATATACACATATTTTAACACTAAAGAATCTAAGACATGATAAACGTGTATCCATATAAGATAATAAACAAATAAAAGCATATGGAGGTCTCAATTAAGACTGAGAAATGAAATTAGAAGTGGCATGAAATAGTTCTGCCGAGCCAAACATTCCTAAAACTCAAAATTAGGAATCAAGGTGGAAAATAGATACAGACTGACCTTAGACTGAAATTAAATTAAATCATAAGTAGCAAGAGAAGAAAAAAACACAATTATCTACTATGAGATATCAAATACGTAGTAATAGAAAATATAACTCAAACTGGAATTGTACTAAATGAATTAGTTAAATTTTATACCAAAAGTATATCAAAGACAATAGACTAAAAGCATAATTTTAATCTACCAAGTTGCAACAAACTATAAATATGAGAAATTATAATGAAAACTATAGGAATGATACAAAGTAACTACTCATACATGCCAATATATATTCAATCACATATCTATAATTGTTTGATTGTATAATATGAAGAAGACCAGTCATTAAGTCAACATTATATTACAAATTATGACAAGTTTATAAGAATTAAAACAAAATTAAAAGTTCGAAAAAATACACCCATCTCAGAAGAGATCCTGTAAAATTTTGGAAGGATTAAAACCATTTTAATAAACTCATTAAGGTGTCCTTATACATACAAGGTCCAGAAATAGGAATAGGCTGTAACATTCTATATCAATAACAAATTAAAAATGGATAATCCTCAATCATAGAGGAAGAACCTCGACTAGGAGGTTCTAGTCATAAAGATGCATGCAAGTAAAAATAGAATGAATAAGCACCAAATTCATTGGCCATAGGATAAATCATTGATAGCCAACTTGGAAACTACACTTTGGGTTAGCCACTTGAAATTCGTGATAGGTAGATGCATGAGAAAAAAATAATAGGCTCAGGGGCATACCTACAACAAGATAACAAAAAGGAAAAACAGGTAGTTAATAAACACCTGGAGAAGATAAAAAATATTATAAACAATGAGAACTGCATAAAGGGTAATAGAGAAATGTGATTGATACATGTAGCACACCGGCAAGGGTGGTTAAAAACCTTACCTCTCGAACCTGTATAGTCAACGAAAGGTGAAGACAAGAATTTGGATTTTAGTAATAGGTAAAACCCTGAGAAAATAATATAGGAAGAGAAAAATATCAACATAAATTACAAAAATTACCCAAATCGACAGGCCTGAGAGTGATATCAGTAATCGGCCCCGTGGAGAAGCATGACCCATGTCAAGAGAGAAAAGGGAAATTAAATCATCTTGGAAAAAAATAAAAATGCATCAAAATGAATGCATAAACCTGCAAAGGTAACTTTAAATCCAATTGTTCAAAATATACCAGTGACCGACTTACTTAAAGTTGGGTTTAACTCATATTGGAAAGTAGTGGGGAGAGAACTGGTAGACCTGCAACGACACCGTAAGTAATTAAATCAAGATAAAGATGAAAAATAGTCGGATTGTAGTAGACATATGTCAGTTTTAAATTTGAAACCACAAATTCGAAATAAGGCACCAGTAGTTTAACCAGAAGGGTAAATTGAAATTCCTAACCAATCCATTCAGGATCTGGCTCTCTCGCATGGTGGTCTGGGGCACAATTGAACACAATACTAAAATTTAGTTAACACCGAATGAGGGGAATTATAGAAGAAAAAGGAAAGTGACAATAAAATATATAAAAATTTATAGTGAATAAATTGAACATAGAGAAGTAGTGCTCGAGTGATAACTTACCCAAATATTGCACATAACTCCATTGGACCATAACCTCATCTCGTCTCAGTAGAACTGTAATAAGTCTCCAAAATAAGTCAAGGCGTATAGAGATTGTGTTACTAAACATAACTCCCAAGTGCATACGAGAAGCCATAACACCGGTGGTGCTAACTTGGTAAGCTAAATGTAGAGCGAATGTGCCATGGGATTGACTGTAATGGTCCATAGGCAGGCAATCAAAATCCCTGGGTTACAACTCACGATAACTCCAAAATAAACTAAGTATCAAACAATACACATGCATATGGAAGGAAAGGAGAACTCAGTGGGTGAAACTGGGCTCAATTAGGAAATAAGGTAGGGTTGGAAGGAATATAAAAATCACCATTAGATTCTGATAAACGATCTCCACCCTCCATTATAGTCATATTGACAAACGACGTGATGGTCATGAGCTTGGGGGTGGATGCTTGTAAATAATGGGAGGAAGATCAGATGAAAGGTTACAATGTATGTGCTTCCAGATGTGAGAGAGAGTTGGAGAGAAGTATCAGCATAGAAGTTTCCATAAAACCACATTTCATAAACCATAGGATAGCCAATGTCATAGCACAATAGTGATAGTAAATTTATGACCGATTTCCAAAAACCTTAGTGCCTACCAGACCTAAGGGGACAGATACACAAAGGGTTAAGAAGCACTCACACATGTTCAATGGAGGAGGAATTATATAGGAAAGGTAAGTGGCATGAGGAGGACAATGTTTCCAGGTAAGGAAGAATAATTAGACGTAGATAAGAAATATAAATTTCCATAAAAAATTAAGCTATAATAAGAAAAATGAATTTTTATGAAACCAGCTCAAAAAATAGAAGAAAAGATAGATCAACGACTTAGAAATCAGCCTCTTCAAGGGGAAAACCTCCTTTACATTAGATAAATGAAAAATTCTTGGATGATACAAATGACGAAACCCACCTTCTACATATAGGAGTCGAATAGGTCACACCATGACAATATGCGGACAACATGGGGACAACAATAACAATAATGGGGCTATATCTATGGGGCACAATAATAACAATATGGGGACTACATGGGCACAAAAATCAAAATAATTCAACTACATTAACAATAAAAATAAGGGGCTACACTATTATCATAGGGACCTAACATGCCTCTGTCCTTCCAAAAAGTGTTATCATCAACACTTAATCAGTTCTGAATGTTTCTATATAAAAGTCTCATCCTCCCATGCAGAATCTTTAGCAGGTAAGTTCTTCCACTTTTTGAGATACTCTGAAAATTAACAATTTCTTAGATGTGGAGTTCTTGTTTCCATGATTGCTTCAGGTTCCAATATGATTTTTCCTTCCTTGTCAAGTTTTGGAAATATTGTTTGAGCTAGGAGTTTGTCATCTATAGCCTTCTTTAAGCATGAAACATGGAAAACTGGGTGCACTCGGGAAGATGCAGGAAGCTCCAATTTTTATTGCATAATACTAATCTTTTGAAACACCTTGTAAGGACCATAGTACTTTGGCAATAATTTATTATCCTTGTTATCTTGCTTGAGGGACCTTTGTTTGTATGGTTGTAGCTGTAAAAATATCCAGTAGCCTACATCAAAATGTCTTTCTCTACAATGTTGATATTCCTGCTGTTTCATTTGATTCTACACCAAAGTTAGGTCATGCTTTAAGATTTGGAGAAATTTTTGTTGATACATTTGTTGTAGCAACTTTTTCAAATCTGCTTTTAAACCATTCTTCAAATATTCCATGTTTCCCTTCATTTTTTCTTCTATACCATCCAAATAATATTTTATGTCATCCTTCAAACCATCCATCTTAGCTTCCATGTTTGCTTTTAAACCATCTATGTCATCTTTGGTTTCTCTTTGTGTGATTGAAATTTGTTGCACTTGGTCCCGTAATTTTGATATATCATGCTGCAATTCTTCCTCTTAATGCGTCATAGTAGAGATTTTTGAGGACTTAATGGGTGTGAAATTATTTTTGGGAGGCATTTTAGAACCCAATACTGATATCAATGCTTCAATATGCCTTTAGAATAGCTTCAAACTAATTTTTTTAAACAAAAGTTATGCAATTTTTAAAAACAAACACACCTTTTTTCTTTCTTTTGAGGAGATCGATATTTAACCTAATGTATCTCTGTGATTTCGTATCCCCAATATTTGAGCTTCGATCCTATATTAGTTTTTTAAGTCTTATTTCCAATTCCAGAGGTCATACCTAACGTGGATTCTTGAATATAAAGTTATGACCAATCTCCCACAGTGACCTAATCATGGATTGGTTCAGTAGAGAGAAATTGTATGATGTGCCATGTGTTACTATTTTCACCTCTGAATCTAAACTTCATACACAAAAAACTAAATTTCACGCACTTTCAGCCACTTTTTACATAATTCCAATCCGATGTTTGAAATGAAATTTATGATGCTTTTCCCTTGGTCGTTTGTATGAGATGAAATTATGGATCCTGCAAAAATCCTAACTTCCTTAGATCATATATCCGAAAATAGAGCAAAACAAGATCTGAAATTTTTACGTGAATTTCATCAGGATTTTTGCTTCTGGTGGTAAATATTTCATATTTTGAACCTTAGTAGAAAAAATGTTATATCGAAAATTCCAAGATGACCTGTTTGCAACAGCGAAATCCTAGAATCCAAAGCTCTTATACCAAATGTTATGAAACCAACTCACAAAATAGAAGAAAAGATAGATCAACAACTTAGAAATTAGCCTCTTCGAGGGGTCACAATATAAAAATATGGGGACCACATGGGCACAACAATAAAAATAATGGGGTTACATCTATGAGGCATAATAATAAAAATATGGGGACTACATGGGTGCAACGATAATAATAATAATGAGGCTACATTAACAATAACAATAAGGGTCACACTAGTATTATAGGGACCTAACATGAAGTCACACACAAATTAAATACCTTGATGTATAACGATGACAACAATTTGATCATAAGTTAAATGCGGAAAAAAAAATTGGAGTCTTGAGGGTTTTTACATGATGGTAGCATAGAAAAATATAAGGAAATATTGGTTTCAAAGGGTTATTTACAAAAAAGGAGGCTATAAATATAACTTCACACCTATAGCTAAAATGAACATGATAAGGACGGTAATTTCATTGACTACGTCTAAACACAATTGAGAGCTACATCATTTATATGTTAAACCAACATTTCTGAATGGAGAATTAAATTAGGAAGTTTATCTTATTTAGGTATAGTTTTTTGTAAAGAATGGGAATTGAAATGTTATATGCAAGTTAAGGATTACATTTTAGGGAGCCAAATAGGCACCTATGTCTTGGTATGTAAAGATTGATACCTTCTCCTTTCAAACAAGTTTTATTAAAGTAAAGGAGATCTAAATAAATATACTAATAAGGATGGAAATGGTCATATTGATTTTATTTATTTATATGTTGATGATATTTTCATTATAAGAAATTCCCCTAAGTTAATTGAAAAGATAAAAATATGTTTTCCACTGGAATTTGAGATGAAGGACCTTGGTTAGCTGCATTATTTTCTAGGCCTTGAGGCATGGAGAGATGATGGTAAAAATTTGAACATGCAAAGTAAATATACACATAAATTAATCAAATGTTAAATATGAGTAGTTGTAAATTAGTGTGCACACTATCAAAGAGTGATGCTAAGCTAATCAACGATGATGCAAGAAAATAAGTGGATGGTAATTTGTATCAACAATTGGTGGCAAGTATTAATTAATTAACTACAAGCAAGATAGATATTTCATATTCAAAAATCATATTTATTCAATTCATGACTAAGCCACATAATAATAATTGGAAAGTAGCTCAGAGGGTCCTTTGATATTTGAAAGAGATTGGAAATCTTGGCATTGAATATAATAATTATTTGAATATTGATTACAAAACATATTCATATTTTTATTATGTAACAGATCTAAATGAAAATAATTCCATCATTGCTTATGAATTTAATATTGGGTTAGAAATTATGCCTTGGAGCAACAAGAAGCAATAAATTGTTTCTTTATCTTCCACTAAAGTGAAGGAAAATCATTATGTTGTCCTATATATGAAGGAATTGGGATAAGAAGAATCCTTTTCGACATGGGATAAAAGAGAAACCAACCAACCATCATCCAATGATATAATCTAATCTACATGTAGATCTAAAATTTGTTAATCATACATGACATAATGAAACAATGAAGAGATAAACAATGAGATCCTGAAAAGAATGCTTTGATTATATTATGAGGGAGAGGTCACCTTCTATAATCAAGGACCTTTATTATTAGCTTGATTACACATGGTTTTGTGTGGAAACAAAAAAACATTATTTGGATATTGCATTCATTTTTTAAGTTTCCCAACAAGTTTTCATGATAAAAAGAAAATACATATTTTCGAAAAATCAAATACATTATTATATGCTTCATTCCTCAATATGAGTTTCCTTGGAAGGAGTAAATCCTTCTCGGTTTCCCAATTCCTCCTCTTTTGGAGATGGAAGTGTCACTGCTTCCATCACTGAATGATGAAAATTACCCTGCACTCCTTATTTAGTCATCCATTTTAACTGCACTAATGTGTGTCCCTTCAAAGCTTCAAGGTATGATATGTATGTGTGTTGCGAGATGTTATCATATTAGGATAAATAAATATATCCTTTAGTAGGGGAGGTTGAAAATCAGTAATATTATCCATGTGATGCTAAAATATGATTGATTCCTTAAGGAGAGGTGGTTCAAATACGTTCAAATTGTTAACAGTAAGCACACCAAGGATGCCTAGTTAGGAAGGAAATTCCAAGCGATATGAATTCTCTCCAATGCATTTTAAAAATATATAGGGACGTTATCTTATAGGATGCAACATATGGTGTTATCCCTTGAATAATTGCATGTCTAATAAAATCCATACATGATATCTTGGCTCAAATGACAAGGTTTTGTTATTTTTATCATTCCTTTCCTTGGTACGACCCCATGAAGATTTCAAAGCAGCAACTACCTGAGTATGGAATTGAGATATGGAGTGTACAAAACACGGAGTTGATTTTTTTTATTGTTACTAATGTGCAAAACCATAAGGTGTGATGGTCAATGGCATCTGAGAAAATGTATTTGGATGGAACCAATGTTTGTTTTGAAATGGGAGAACCAAGTAGAAGAGCGTGTGGCCATATTTTAACTATGTTTAATAATGTGAAAATAGGAATCCAACTATTTTTTCTTGGAAGAATAGTTGCAAAGGGATTGAACTAGACACAAACTAGAATATGATCGACAACCTTAGTTTGGTCATCTATTTGTAGGTGAAAATAAATGGAGAAACAAATTTGAAAACCCATCATATATTAGAGAGTATGCCAAAATATATTGGGAAAATGAGAATGCCAATCAGAAGAATTTATACTTTTCAATTTGAAGTGTGGCTAAATATGAAGGAAGAATATATTTGTGCTCTTAGAAGCAGAGGTAGTCTTGTGACAGGGAAGAAAGATAACCACCTTATAAATTTGATACAACGTTACAAAAGTGGTCTCATGTTTGTAAAAAATGGTAGGAATAACACCCAAAAAGTATATAGAAATTGATTCGCAAGGGCGAGAGAGCATAGATAAATGTTGGTACAAGTTGTGATTATGATTTGATGGCTTTATTTATCAAAAAATTGAACATGCTCAAATAAATTTTTATAATTTCTTGGGTAAGGTAGATCAATAGAAGTGGTGACAATGATTAAGAATGGTCTTGGATATGCCAAAACCACCCGGCATGAAGTGGCATGTGCTTCAAGGATGAGAAGGAGATGACCATCAAATTGTGGCACATATAACTAGTTAATTTTATATAACTGACCATTACAAATAATATAATCAAGAAAGTGAGTTTGATTGATAACTCTAGGGTAATGAAAATCTTCTCATATCTCAAAAAATATTGAAA
Organism: Pinus albicaulis; assembly: GCA_034641835.2. Classification (NCBI taxonomy): domain Eukaryota; kingdom Viridiplantae; phylum Streptophyta; class Pinopsida; order Pinales; family Pinaceae; genus Pinus; species Pinus albicaulis. Next base: position 230,972,779 of record CM076580.1, read on the forward strand.
CTATTATATACATGTCCTTGCAAGCATCAAAAGTGGCATAATGGATCTCTAGAACATGTAAGACCTAATTAGGTAATTGGATTAACAAATCAATTATTTTATTAGCAATACCCTCCTTAGATTTAATCACAATATGGAACTAGTGAATGTAAGTATCCCACTTCATATGGTGTTTATCTTGAGGCTTCCTCTATGAGTTGATGAAGATAAATGGATGATGATCGGTAGGGAGTATGGTTTACTTTAAAAAAATATAAAGATGTCATTGCTGGTACTAAGATATAAAATTTCTTGTCATAAAAGTTGTACATAATCTTGGCCTATCCAAGATTCTTACAGTGGTATTCTATAGGGTGATCTCCCTGTTTAAGAACAACCCCAATGGTAAAATGAGAGGAATAAATTTCTATTTCAAACGGTTGATGCATATTTGACAAATGGAGAACATGAGAAAAGCACAAGGAATTCTTAAGCTTAAAAATGGTGGTAAACCTCGATATCCCAAACAATTTTTTCTTAATTGGAAAATTGATGTAAAGGGCAAGCTAATTGTGAAAATTTGACATATTTTTTTTGTAGAAATTAATACCTCCTATGAAACTCAAGGTCATGAACATTGGAAGTTGTCGGCAATTGTGCCAAATACTGTACCGAAGAGGGATTTGGTTAGACTCCTTTTGAAACAAGTATGAATCCCAAATATTGGATTGATGGTTATCCAAAATATGTTTTCTTCTCTTTTACCTAAAGTTTATAAGCTTCAAGTAGATCAAGTGTGTTGCAAATGTGATGTAGATGTTCTAGCCTAAATGTACAAAATACAAAAATATCATCAAGATAAATTTTGATAAAATTATCAAGGCATGGCCAGAACAGATCATAGATTAATCACATAAATGTGGGTGATGCATTTTTTCAACCAAAATGGCATGACCAAAAATTCAAATAGCCCAAAATGTATTTTGAAATTAGTGTTCCATGTATCTACTGCATGGATGAAAACTTAATGATATCCATATGTCAAATCCATCTTTGAGAAGAAGCAATCCCATTGTAAGTGGTCCAATAAATCCTCAATTTGTGGTAAGGGATAGGGGTTTTTAATGGTACCTTTATTAAGATGACAATAATTTTCAATAGATAATTCAAAATCATCCTTTTTTGGAATAACAAATGTAGGAGATGCACATGGGTAGGATGAAGGTTGAGTATTGCTTGATGTTAGGATTTGTGCAAGTTGGCATTCTATCTCAGCTACCTCTTGATGAGCAAGGTGATAGGATGGGAAATTAGGAAAACAAACACCAGGGATAATATTAGTTATGAGTTCAATAAAGTGTGCTAGGGGTACCCTTGTGGGTTTAGTGGATATATATGAGAATTATTGAATCAAGGGAACCATATCATGAGGTATTATATTGGTTAGGTTATCTAGTTTGATAGGGAAAACCAAACACAAAGAAACACATTGGATTAAACTGACTTTATTAACAAGAGATTTTCTAATAGGAGGTTTTTTTTGTTTAAGTGAAGAGGATCTGAGCACATATGTGTGAAACCCATGCCGTAAGTATTATTGTTTATGTTTAACATGATAAATAACATTTATATCCTATTGATATGGAATTATAAGTAATAGATCAACTCAATTGATGGGATAAAATCACACACTACATTATCTCAGAAAGGGCTAGCAAGAAACGTTATGACACAATGCTAGGAGGTGGTAAGAGGAGGGATTTCCTTTTGTACTGAACTAATATGATATGGAGAAAAATGTGGAGTCGTGGGGAGGTTAAGGTGTTGAACTAAGTACTGGGCCATAATAATCTTTTGAATCCCATTGCCAAGGATAAGAGAAGAAAATTCATGGTTTATCTGACCATAATGGGTAAAAATAGGTGCAACAAAGGTGTCAAATTCCTTAGCAGTCATGAGGATGAGAGAAGGGTATACTTTAGTAGGATTGTCAATAGAAGAAGCTATAGGAGGGATAGAGGAATCTAGTTGGTTGACCTTTATAAAAGTAGTCATGTTGGTGCACATATTTTTAAGTGCTTGAAAATCGGTAAAAGTATGCAAATTAGTTTTATGGAAGGTACACTAGCTTGTATTCTGAGGTGTGGAGGATGAGGCATGGGTCACAGTGGAAGGACTAAAAAGAGAGGGATGATAGATAAGTTGAGGAGTCAAGATTCAAGGAGACACTTTATGTTCCATGACCAGGGTTCAAACAAAGGACTTCTCCAAAGAAGGACTACCAAAAATTGAACTTCTCAAAGAAAAACCATTAAAAAATGACAATTAAATTTGACAATGAGTGCCTCTTTTGTATCAAAGATATGTACCCAAATATGCAACTTGCAGAAGACCTCGATGTAGGTGTTTACTAGTTGTTTCAGCAGAGGAATTTCAACCATCATGAAATGAGATTCTAGAGGTATCCTCAGGGATAGAACATTGATACTAATGCTTGGAAGAAGTCATTCGAAGATATGATGCGAGAAGGATTGGTCTCTTCTATCTCTTTGAACTCAATGAACAAGGATGTATACTCTAAGTGGGTATCCCACCATGCTTTCAACATGCATCCTAATTATATTCTAGTGATTTGAAGCATCATCTCATCTTCCATCACATGCCATTTTTTGAGATAGGTGGATAGACTATGAATCCAAGAATAGACAACCTCTCTATTCATTTGGCCTAATAATTTGGGAAATTGAAAGAATGTATCCAACTACATATTCCCCAGAGGGAACCTTTGTTGTTAAAGATTGATTAGCTTGTGGAGAACCATGTATAGATCCTACATTTGTGAGTCTTTGGTTTAGTCCTCAGATGTGGTTTCTTTATGAGGCGACATGATTTTCATCCACCAAACTGAATCGAAAGGTACATCTTGGTGATGAGATGGTTCTAAGTTTTTAGAGGAGAGCACACTTAGAAGGGCATTGAATAGCTAACAACATGGAAATGTTAATCGACAAGGTCATGAAATATAATACTTTGAATAGATGGATGGATTCTTGTATAGTCCTTGATGTTGAGCAGAAACCTAATGTGATTGTCTACTCTGATACCAATTGATCTACATGCAGATATGAAAATTATTAATCATATATGACACAATGAAACAACAAAGAGATAGACAACAAGATCCTGAAAAGAATACCATCATTCTATTATGAGGGAGAGCTCACATTTTATAAGTAAGGTTCCTTCCTATTAACTTGATTATATAAAATAGTTTTGCATGGAAACATTAAAACATTATTTAGATTTTTCCTTCCCTTTTTAAGTTTCCCAACTAGTTTGCATCAGAAAAATAAAATGCATATTTTAGAAACATCAAATACATTATTATATGTTTCCTTCCTCATTATTATTTTCCTGAGAAAGGGTACACCTTTCTTGTTTTCCCATAATCAAATATCTATCAACTAGAAAACAACTTCGTCTATCGTAATATATCAAAGCATATTAAAGCACATCATTAAGAGAAAAGCTATAGTTAAAGTAAATTGGCTTTATCTACAATAATACAAATGTTTGTGTGACACACATATTTACCAATCATCTATGAAAGGATAATTTTGAACATACAAGTTAGGTGTGACAGACAATCCATTTGTTTATTAAGGGAGAGCATTAGAGTTAAAAGGATAAATGTACTATTGAAATGAATTCTTTTAAAGAGTGTTATTTCCATTCTTAGTTTGATTTATGTCCAATTAACATCCAATTGTAATTGGTTTTCATGGTTATTTATTATACATACCTTGCTTCTACAACCATGGAGCCCTTTTGTGTTTCAAAGATATACTAGATCTAATAAATACCTCTTGAAGAGAGTTTGAGCTTCCTTATGGTGTTCTTGAGTTTCTTCTAATTATTTATTTTATATTATGTATATTAAGCTTTAGAAAGAAGTTAAATTTATGTGAAAATTTTGAAAAAAAAAGTTTGACACACACATATAACTTAAATATTATTTTTTTTATATCATTTTATTGAATAATCATTTTATTGAATATATTTTCATTTAAAATTATTTGAAGATAATAAGAAATATTTTAATTTGTCAAAATCTCAAAACTATTTTTATTAGTGAAATTTAATTAAAAAAATTAACAACAATTAAATATTAAAATTTTAATTAAATCTTTTCATTATGAAAAGTATGCAAATTATTCTTATGCAAAATTATTCTTAAATTTATTAAATAAATAAAATGCGTAGCTTATTGAAACCGGTCTCTATATTATAGTATAAAATATTTTGTCTTAACAAACCTAACTTCAAATATATTCATTTAAAATAATATTTTATTTTAGATATACTTTAATTTGATTTTTATTTAAACCTAAATATTTTAAGACTAACACATTATTTTATAACATTTATTTATCACTTTTCAAAACTATAACTTATTAAAACTAACTTCCATAATTTTATATAAAACATAATATTCACTTAAAATATAGCTTTATTTTTGCCTATCGTATAATGACATATCCTTTAACATATATTTTTATATTCAGAACAATATTACTTGAAAGAGATATTATTATAGAACACTTATTTATAAGGTAAATAATTATGAAATTTAAAGTCCCATCGCTAAATTAAGTTTCCGTCTCATTGCAATGGCATTGATCCCCGGGATCCTGCTCTGCATCAGGTTATTTTGGTTTTAAAAAGAGAATTATATTGCAATCACTTTCAATGTCACCCTTCAACTCTGTCACTGTTTTCAACCATTTAATTTTGTCATTCTTCATTTTTTTAAAGCTTATTACAGATAAAACCTCTCAGATTTGGTAATTCTTTAATACATGGCAAAATACTCGACGGTCAAGTATGGTCATAATAGATCACGTCACCGCTAGTTTACTAATATGCCGTGGGTTTGCTATATTGGATTGTCTCATTCAACACCTCACGCGAAGAATCTTTGAAATCCTCAGTTGCTTTCTTTAACTTTAAAAAAAGAAAAAGCTTTTAAATTATATTTCATATGCTATAATGCTTTTATACAGTATTTTTAAATATTATAACATTAGCGCGAATATATGTTATGGGCGGCGGTTTCAACTATATACCCTCCAATCTGACCTTTATGAACGGCCTTTTCAATTGTTTAAATGATATATATTACGCATATTTAAATGAAATTTAATTTTAGCGGTGGTTTATATGGGGAATGTTTGGGAGCCTTTTTAGTGTATATTTCTTCATGGAATTTTTAGAGGATTTGATAAGGATTTGTTAAAGTTATAAGTTTGAGTTATAAGTGTTCTTGGAATTATTTAGAATACTAAATTATTTATTCAAATCTATATATACCAAATCAAAAATACAATTTGAATAGTTAAAAAATATAATTTAATTAATTTTTTTATTATTAAATTTCTAAAAAAACCTCTAAAACATATAATAATTAAATAACAACTCAATTTTAAAAATATCTGTCACAATGTTTTTATAACCTTTCTCACCATTGAGATTTTGAGGTGTGTTTTCACGTAGAATTTAACATGAGCCTTTGTCATATATCTGTTTATTGAATGAAAACAATAATATTATTTTTAACGTATTATATAATGAATAATATTTATATTCAAAATTTCCAGTTAAGAGTTTTAGCAAACTTTAATACTCAATAAATGATATATACACTCCTATCTTTCCCCGGGGACAGCGTGTAGCAAAGTACAACGAAAATTTGGAAATCACGCATCATCAGAGTTTGATTATTTGAAAGAGTATTATATATATATATATATATATATATATATATATATATATATATATATATTTTAAAATATATGATGGCTTTAATTTTTTTTAAATAAGTACTTTTATTTTATAATATATTTTATATTGTTTTTTTTCACTTGAGAGTTGCTGCTATAAGGTTGTAGGAGAATATAATTTCCAAGTTTAAGAGCAATGAGGGGTGGTCGAAAAATATTAAGTGTAATATCAAAGTTAAACAAGTTTGCTCCCTCTTCTATATTTTATTTGGCATTTACATCGACAAGCTGGAAGGATGTTTAGAGGAAGCAGTGTTGGCATGATCTTAGCTTGAATAATCATCATCTTTCTTCTCTATGTTGACGATATTGTTCTTCTGGCAAGGTGCCCGTCTGATCTTGATAAGCAACTAAGACTTTTTAAGGATTTCTTCTCTACCATGGGTATGACTCTTAACACTCACAAAACAAAAGTTATGATTATCAAATCCAAGAATGACACTGACGCTAATTTTTTATCTGAAAATAGCAACTTGGAGGAAGTGTCTTCTTACAAGTACCTAGGAATTGATATTCATCACAAGCTAAACTGGAACTATAGCATTGAGAAAAGGATTAATGGAGGGTGGCAAGCTTATTTTGGTCTTGAAAATAATTGTAAAGCAGCAAACCTTGTGATGTGGTGGTGATGTGGGATTAAAAGAAGCTCCTCTTTGAAACTTTAGTCACTGATGTTATCTTGTATGGATGTGAGGTTTGGGGTTGCAACATCTCTAGAGAATGCTAGAGAAATATTGAGCAAATCCAGAAGTGTTTTATAATGTATAACCTCAAAATTAAAAGTAATACACCCTATCCTATTATGCTTATAGAAGTGGGTCTTTCCCCTATCGAGAGCCTAGCTATGAGTAGGCTCCTATTGTACAAGCACAAAATCAATAACATGGGAGACCATAGACTTCCTAAGCTAGATTTAAATTCCAACCAAAACCAACTAAGGTTCAAATGAGATTGGTATAAAGATATTAGGGCCTCATTAAACCATTGGGAGATTGACGAAAATGTTGCATTGCAAAATATTAATAACATTAAAACTATTGTTACTTCTAAGTTTAAAGAGAACATGTGGTGCGAGAAAGATTTAGAGGCTAAAAGAAAATTAAGATACTATAAGGAGGTCATCAACCCTACTCTAGAAGATCAAAAGCTTCTCTTTGTTTTAACTAGCACAAAGAAAAATATTAATATAGCTAAGATAAGAATGAACTCTCATGAGCTCCATAGTGAAAGAGGTGGTTGGGCAGTCCCTAAAACACCATGGGTGGAATAGATCTTCCATCTCTATGAGAATATGAACATTGAGGATGAAAATCACTTCCTCTTATAGTGCCCTGTGTATACCCACATTAGATATCAGTTTCATAATCTCTGTTGCAATACCGACCTTCCTAGCCTTTTAACATGTCAAAATTATAGTGAGCTTGAGACGCTTCTCTCCAAGCTCTTTGAGCATAAGAGTACAATTTTAAAACAAACTAAATAATTCGTTTCTTTAGGTCCGATAGACCAAAGTTTGGTCTCAGTGGACATTAACCATCATCATCATCATCATATTAAAAGTATTAATATATAAGCTATATATATTTAGAGAAATATGGAATTAGCTTTTTATCTATGGAGAGTTACATTTATTTTATCATGCATATTTTTAATTTATGAATAGAATTCCCATGGGTCAATATCATGGTTGGTCACATATGTCAAAAAAATGATAACTCATTTCATATGAAACTTTCGCTAATCAATATCATATGTCCAAAAAAACATCAATCATTCATTTGAAACTTTTTCATATGATATTTTTTAATTAATCAAATTAATTTAAAAAAGAAAAAAGAATTACTGCTTTGAACATAAATCTCAAATTTTGATTTTTGTATAGTTTTCCTTTAAAGGTCACCTATTCAAAACTCCAAGGGAAAAAATCCATGGTAAAGGCTAGTGTGGCCCTAGCACGTGCAATCCACTGGTGATTTTGACAAATACTACTCAAGCCACATGTTAGGGTGCTACTCATCCAAGGACTCACATAGCTTAGTAAACAAAAAGTAATAATGATGATGATACACAGGGAATAATTAATGTTAAAATTTTGATGGTGACTACTCAAGCAATAGGTTAGAGGTGTTATTCCCCTCAAGACTCACATAATCTAGTAAACAAAAAATATAATAATAATTATTATTATGTTAAAAAAATTAAGATATAAGTCAAACATATATACATTTAAAAAAATATGTAAGAATGTTTTTAACCATGGGTCACTACCATTGTTTACCAATAAAATAAGAAAATTTAAATACAATGTTTTATATATTTTTAAAAATAATTTTCTTGTTGTAGAAATTAAATTATTTGATTTATAGTAGACATTAAAATTCAAAATTGCTATTTATTTTTTATTTTTTAAGATTATATATATATATATATATATATATATATATATATATATATATATATACACGACCATGATAGTGAAAAATAAATTTTAATATTTGTTGAGAGAAAAATCGGTTTATCAATGTTCGAGAAAACTAACATATTTTTTATGCAACCAACTCACAAAAGAAAAGAAAATTTAGATCAACATCTTAAAAATTATCCTCTTCGAGGGGGGAACCTCCTTTACATTACATAAATGAATAATTCTTGGATGATACAAATGATAATACCTCCTTGGTATATATAGGATTCTAAGGGGTCACAATATAATCAAAGCCTACATAGTAATAATAATGTAATGGCACAACAATAATAATAGTGGTATTCTATGGGACACAACAGTAACACTCTAGGGGATATGTGTGAAAAAAAATAACAATAGGTGGGTACACTAACAATAATAATAAGGGGGATACATTAGTATTATAGGGACATAACATGCCCCTATTATTCAAAAAAGTGTTTCCCTCAACGCTTGAGTAGTTTTAGATGCTTTTGTGTAAAATGAACATCCTCCCATGTGGAATATTCAATGGGTAAGCTCTTCCACTTAATGAGATACTCTAAATTTAATTGATTCTTTAGCTTTTAGGTTCTTGTTTCCATGACTTCTTTAGGTTCAAATATGATTTTTCTGTCTTCGTCAAGTTCTGGAAATGATGTCTGAACTGGGAGCTTGTCACTGATAACCTTGTTTAAGCATGAAACATGGAAAAATTGGTGTACTTGGGAAGTTGCAGGCAGCTTCAATTTGTAGGAAATAATACCAATATTTCGAAATAGCTTGTAAGGACTATAGTACTTGGGTGATAATTAATTATCCTTCTTATCTTGATTGAGAGACATTTTTTTGCTATGCTTATAGCCATAAAAATACCTAGTAGCCTACGTCAAATATTATTTCACTATGATTCTAATTTTCTTGTTGTTTCATTCAATTTTGCGCTAAAGTGAGGTTTTCCTTTAAGAGTTGGAGAACTTATTGTTGATGCTCGATTTGATCTTCCGCTACTTGAACCTTGTAATTTTCTCTTAAATATAATGTGATGGATGGTGGATGATATCCATAAAGTGCCATAAATGGGGTAATTTTTGCTGAAATATGAAAGGAAGTGTTATACCATCATTTAGATATAGGTAACTACTTGACCCATTGTGTTTGTTTATCAGATACAAAACATCAAAGATATCCTTCCGAAGATTTGTTCACTATCTCAGTTTTGTGATTGAGTATGATAAGATGAGCTATGGGCTAATTGAGTACTAAGACAAGAAAACAATTATGTCGAAAAATTTCCAGTGAAAATGGGATCTCTATCACTTTCAATAATGTTAAGTTTTCCAATTAGATTTTGAATTGTTTCCATAAATGCAGTAGCAACTATATTAGCTTTAAAAGGATGAGATAGTGAGTAAAAATGTGCATAATTGGTGAGTCTATCAACTATCATGATTATGACACTCTTTCCTTAAGACTTGGGTAATCATGTGATAAACTACACCGATACCTCCTCCTAACACTAACTTGGAATGGCTAAAGGTTGTAATAGACCTGGGGTCTCAATTGTCTCAACTTTAGTTTGTTGGAAAACCAAAAATTTTCCACTAAATTCTGACTATCATATTTAAGGCCATCCAAAAAAAAAATCCTTCTTGACCCTGTGGTAAGTGTTTAAAAATCCTAAGTTCCCTCCCAAGGGGGAGGTGTGGAATTCCAAAATAATCGTTTCTTCGAGATGGGAATTCTTACAAAGTTATAGGTGATCTTTGTACCATAATGAATAATTTTTCCAGCTAAATGTATCTGATGTACTGGGATCTTGCAGAAAATTTTGAATGAGTATCCAAACCTCTTCATAATTGTTACATTCATCTCTTTATTTTTTTATCCAATCAGGTTGGATAATAGAAATGACATAAATGAATTCTTCCACATCCTTATTCTTTCTTGAGAATGCATTTGCAACAAAATTTTTCTTCCCTAAGTTTGCAGATGATTTCAAAATCATTACCCGAAATATTTGTGACTCATTTTTTCTTCCCGTCTGACGATAATCTTTCTTCAAAAATTATTTCATACAATCGTGATGTTTTTCTACCTTGAAGTCTTCCCATTAGGTAAGGTTTCCATTTATTTAGTGCATGTAGTATTGCCAAAATTTCCTTCTCATAAATAGGTTTGTGTAAATACTTTACTTTGATTGGAATATTTTCAAAAGCAACGTGTCTCCCTTATTTCATTAAAAAAACACTAATTCCATTTCATGAGGCATCACATTCCACAATAATTTTTTTTGTGAAGTCCGGTGTAGATAAGACCGGTGCTTCAAACATTTCCTCCTTAAGATGTTCAAAGGCTTTAGTTGCTTCTACAGTCTAATAAAATGCATATTTCTTTAGTAATTTTATTAAAGGTGCTACTATTCTCCCATAATTATTAATAAAATTGTGATAATACCTTGTCAAATAGAGATATCGTAGAAAACATTGTATGGTTTTGGGGATTTTCCATTCGTTAATGGCTTTAATTTTGCTAGGGTATACCTTAACACCCTCATGATATATAATATGACCGAAATATTCCACCTCCTATACTCCATAGAAAAATTTGGAGGTTTTTACATATAATTGTTTCTCCTCCAATAGTTTGAGCACCTTGTCAACATTTTGAACATGATCCTTCCAAGACTTATGATAGATTAATATATCATCAAGAAAAACTAACATAAATTTTTTAAGGAAGGTTTTGAAAATGGAATTCAACAAACCTTTAAATGAGGAAGGCAGATTAGTAAGGCCAAAAGGCATGACCAAAAATTCATACTGACCCTCATGAGTTCTAAATTTTGTTTTCAGAATGTCTTCAATATTCATTATAATTTAATGATATCCTGAACAAAGACCCAACTTGGTGAAGTAAATTCCTCCATGTAATTCAGCCAAAAATTCATCAATGACAAGAATGGGAAATTCATCTTTAATAATGAGATTATTGAGCTCCCTATAATCTAGACACATATGCCATGATCCATCCATCTTTTGCACCAATAATACTAGAGCAGAGAAAGAACTTTGACTAGGTTGAATTATACCTACCTCTAACATTTCCACAACCATACATTAAATTTCACTCTTTTGGGAATAATGATGTTTGTAAGGCTTGATGTTTAGAGGAACACTTCCTGGAATCAAATGAATAGCATGATCATGATCAAAAATAGGTGGTAGGCCTTTGGGAGTCTCAAACACCTTGGAATGATTGTCCAAGACTTTTTTGAGATCTAGAGAAATAGATGATTTTGATCTTTGAACCTCTAATGAGCATAATTTTGAAATTGCACTCTATGTTATTTATTAAAAAGCTTTGACATGCAATTAGAGTTGATTATATTTCTTGGTTTCCCTGTGATACCCCTTAATTCAACTTCCATTCCTTCCCAAAAGAAATAAAAAGTTCGTGAAAATTAAAATCTATCGTCTTCAAATATTGTAACCATTGGAATCCTAGTACAACATCATCACTACCCATTGGAATGGAAATAATTTTACTATTGGACTATTCAATACATTTCCATTCAAGGAATTACAAATCTCCCTCACACTAAGTGTAAAATATGTTTTTGATTCAAAAGAAAGTTATTATACCTTGTGGTCATCCCTCAAAATATTTTGTTTGGAATTGAATGTGTAATATTAGAGGATAAGAATGATTATAAATTTAACCTTTTTATGTTGTTAATTGCATCTAGAGGTTCTCTATAACCCATTATGAGAGAGTTGTTGTAGTGAAGTGTTAGAGAAAAAAAATAACAATAAAAAAACACAATGTCAACTCAGTTAAAAATGACAATAGAAATATAAAGTTAAAAAATATAAAATAAAATAATAAATATGAATTTGATTTATTGTATTGAAAATGTGTTTTTATTAATAATATTATAAATCATTTCTTTGAAAAAAAACTATAATATGCATTTTACATTAAAAGAAATTTAATTATTGATGATATTTTTCCAAAGGTCAAATTTAGTTTTAGTTAATAACATAATAACCATATATATAAATATATATATATATATATATATATATATATATATATATATATATATATATATATATATATATATATATATATATATATATATATATATATATATATATATATATATATATATATATATATATTGCACATATCACATTAAAAATATATATATATTAGGTGAAAGAAAAAATTTGTGAAGATATGTATGTAGTTATAAGTATTACGATGATCTTAATAAAATTTAAAATAAGAATATTTTTATACAGGGATGCTAAATTTATATGTAATATAAATAATAATACAAGTAATCAATACAAATATATTTTATCTCCAGATCTACCTAGTGTGAAGAGGATCAAACCTATCAAGGTCCAACTTTTTTTTCAAGTTTTTCACTCTAAAAGTTATTTTCATTTTCAAATATTTGGGCCCTCTTGGAATTTAGTAGATCCATAGTTAAAACAAATTTATACTAATTTAAAATATAGTATATGATTCATTTGGAAAGGAAAGTGTGTGTGTGTGTGTGTGTCAAATGGAAAAGGTTTTATATATTCATGAAGAAGAACATAGACATCTTGATCTTTCTTCCATCTTCCATAAAATAAGAGCCTAATTGTAATAATCCGTACTTAAGTTTCTATCCATTGGAGAAGTGATTTTTTAGAACATCTTAAACTTTCCTTGGGATTTTTTTGTCTTTGAACAAAGTAAAATGTTTCCTTTCAGATATTTAATTGAAAATGTGATGTAAGGAAAAAAAAATTACACAAAGGAGAGGTTATAAATTCATCTCCATGCATCTCCATCAATAGTGCGGGCCAAGCTCTTATTGTTACCAACAATCTGAGCCATGTTCCTATTTATGTCACACAAATTCTCCCCCTCATTGATAGAGGAGTTCTCCAATACTCTGGTTCATGCTCTTGTTCTCACCAACATTTTGAGCCATATACCTGTTGTCCACCCATGAATATTTTGGGCGTAGCTCCTTTCATCACCAATAGTTAGAGACATGCCCCATTTGTTGTAACATTAATTCTCCCTCTCAATGATATATGAGTTCTCCAAAAACCGTGGTCATGCTCCCGTTTTCACCAAAAGTCTGATCCATACCTCTGTTGTCCACCCATCATTATCATGGGCATAGATTTTGTCGTTACAAATAGTATGATCCATGCCCCTGTAGATGTAACATAAATGTTCTTTCTCATTGATTGAGGAGTTCTCTGCTAGTCCAACCTTTCCTCTAAATCATAAGAACTTCACCAGGGACAGAGGCTTTGCGATAATTCCAGTTGTCTGCTCATTAGTGGAGATATATTGGATCCTCACCACTCCCTTATATATCATATCATGAATTTAGTGGTAATGGATACCAATTTTCTTCAGCCTTCCATGAAACATTTCCTGTCACAAAATATCATGGTCGATTCAAAAACCTACTCAAACATTCCTATAAGAAATTTTTGAAGCCAAACTCCTTCAGAAGAAACTACATAGGAGACCATATATTTAGCTTCAATAATACTAATTTCCATGGAAAATTGTTTCTTTATTATCCAAGAAACCATTTTTGATCCCAATAAAAAACATCCTCTAGATGTACTACATCCATCGACAACACTTTCAACCAAATTAGAATCATAGTATCCTAGTATCCTAAGCTCAATGCTTGTCATATACTTCAAACAATAATTACCAATATGACAAGTGTATCTAGTGATCATACTTTGACTTAGTTTTATTTAATGTATTCATTGCATGGAAAATATTCATATCAAGTTCATTAAAGAAAAAATTAGTTGCCTATCATCATAAAAAAAAAATCAAAGAAGATTTCATCAGGCTTCATCAATTAAAAATCACATTCAATGGCCAACTCCCTCTTAATATGAGACATATTTTACTATGTTCATTTTTAGCTCCCTATGAAGCTAACATAATTTTTTCTATCTACCCCTTATTTGGTACAACAGATCATAGTTGCTCCACACGACTACTTAAGTGCCTTATTAGATTATGAAACTTCTTCAAAGTCTTGATAACTAGAGAAAAAACATGATCTCCCTCTTACTCATAGAATTCACTATTCTCTCATCTCTAGTCATATATAGGAATGTTTCAAATTTTATTATCCATCTACTCCCTCTTAAGTTTATATGTTCAAATTGTGATTCGAGGACATATCCTTTTGTCACAAGCTTTTCTTCATTCTTCCACTTCTTCTCCCTCTGTTTCTAGAGCCATTGGCAATTGTCAATACATAACTACTATCCTCACTAGGAGGTCATGGAATTTTTTTTTTGATAAGAATGATATATGTCTCTTGATCTTGGCATTTTTACATCAAATTTATCCATAATTTCATCATGATGTCATATATTCCTTACATGAACAAATATTTATATCTTCAGCAAAAAAATTAATACAAGATTCTATTTGTTGATAGGGTTTACAAAATATAGATTTCTAATTAAATAATCAAATGTCTGAATCTTAGAATCGACATTCCCTTCACATATCCAACATTGTTAATAATAAATTAAGAGAATACAATATTGATATGATTTCTCTCAATAATTCTAGTAGTAGCATTTTGTTTATAAGAGCTTGGCCTTGATTTTAATTTATAGAGAACAACTTCATCTTTCTTAAATAGTATATGCAAGATATATTCCTTGGAATCAATACTTTGTCTATAATAAAACATTCAATTTCTTTAGTCATTAGTGTCCTTGACTTGTCATAATGTATTGTTTGCAAATGCATTTATCAAGAAAGCCTTATAACATCTAACCTTGAATAAGGGACCAATATTTCCTTCTAAACTCAAGATATCTTATCCAACAACTTAAAGCATCATATTTAGATTCTACAAGGCTAATTCAATTCAGAAAATTATATTTTGGGCTCAAGTAATCTGATGATAACTTCTCCCCATGTTTCAAAAGATATCATCATGATTCTTGAGAGAAAATTCAACACATTCTTCACTCTAAGCAAGTTTTCTTCAAAGGTATACTTCAAATATAATTTTAGCAATAATTTTCAATGTAGGATTTATGACTTAGTAACATCATACAAACAAAGCATATGTTCAATACTTCAATCTGATAAAAGGTTCTGAGAAAAGGTCACAAAATTTTTGTATGTTGCTATGATCTGATCCATAACTTTCATAATATAGGTGTCATTACTCTAAAGCATTAGCTTTCTGGTTCTTCTTATAAGTCTGAATTTCCCTGAATAATTCCATAATGTGTAGCATATATTAATAATTTAGACATGTACTGTTAATGAGGTTGATAAAGATACTTTAGACTAATATAAAAATTCAAACTTAGAAGTTTTCTTAATTCCTTCCTAAACTTCACAAAAGGATGAATTTTATATCATTTTCTAAGTGACATCATTTCAGATCCTTATGAGATTAAGGGACTCAATTCAAGATCAAGATATGCATAATAATCAATATCATAGATACCATCATTAGAATAATTCAGGTCAACCCTCTTGACCTATAAAAATCACGGAATCCACTCAGTACCTATGGTATGACATCACTACCAGCTATTCACCATGATCTGGTTGGTTCCTCAAAAGCATGGTATCCATAATAGTCATTTTTCACCATCACATCAATAGTTCACATAGTCTAGGTGAAACTATAAATTTACTAAACCTAGGTTGTATTTCAAAAAATTCTCTCTCTAAACCTAGATTTGAGAAGTTATTTCATAGATCTGAGCATCACTCTCAGAGACTCAAGTAGATCTCTCTAAACAGATATATGAGAAGCTTCCTCAAAGATATGAGTATCTCTCTCAAATATCCTAGCAACTCTCTCAGAGATCTGAGAAGGATGCTAGGAGGCACCAACTAACCTCTACTGGACTATTCTCCCTAATTCTGGTCACAATACTTGAAACATTGAGAATGTCTATCCACAATGCTATCTCATGAGAACCCCCTCTCAATGAGAGAGGCAATATCAATAAGTCCAAAGTTTTCCTAGGATTATATACATATAATTAAGCTAAGGAAAGAGTATTTTCGATAAATTGAATCTTCTTCTTCCTATACCATATCTTGGTATTGAATATCATGGTGCTTCAACCTGTCATCATGGTCATCACCAGAAGTTGATCAAGGAAATCCTACAAGTAGCCTCTAAAGTCATACTGATTCTATACATGGAAATCAAACTGAAATATACTTAGCCACTATAATATGAAGTGTGAAAGATGTATGCTTCATTCTCATAGTTATAGTGAAGCCTAGAGTGAAATAATATCCTGATGAAATTTTTCTACCTTCGTCGCTCTCTTCCCAATATGAATCTGCAAATATATTTCACTATTTGAGACAAATCTCAAAACATAACTGAATTTACCATGACAAAATGTACCATGTTGTTATACCAACTCTTTACCAGTTCTATCAGTACAACTACTTCCTTGTCATCTTGGCTAGGTGCTCCCTCTCACACTAAGACATATCTTGTTGTGGTAATTTTGGCTACTCCCTTTTCCACTGCAAATTTTCAACATATGAACTATCTAGCCTAACAGTGTCAATGGAAGTCCATAATTTCAAACTCATAAATATAATCTCTCAGAAGCTTATATGAGGCTCTTTGACTTCTCCTAGAGGCAATTCTTTCTGCCACAACTGTTCGCTCTGACACAAGTCCTTCAACTTTCATTAGAAACAAATAACATGAGATAAACCAATCCTAGCATGTCTTGCTTGTAATATCCATCTTGTGAACTTGTACCCTTGACATATCACAGAACATGAATAATTGTAAGTTGGCTCCTTAATATCATCATTCTATATTATGAGGCCATAAATTTTTGAATAGAAATAAATTTTTTATGTAGGATCTAAGCCCTAATATAAGGTGCCTCGATATTTATCTTTAATGATAGAAAAATATTAACTCATTCCCTTACACAAGCTTTGGTGTGATATTCAACTTCCTTGCTTCACCAAAGCTCTAATACCATGTTCAAAAAATAGAGTTCAATGGATGCAAGCACTATTTCTGAACTACAGTAATTACTTGTGAATATATATATTATATTTCTTTTATCTTCATCAAGAAATTAGAATTCAAAAATTCAACCAATAATCATGAAAGGAAAGTAAATATCACAATGTTGAAAACTTAGGATATTTGAGATCACAAGTGTAAGAGAGAGATATGTGAGTGATGAGTGAATGTGTAAAATGAAAAGTTTCAAATATATTTTATACTCAATATACCCAAGTGACATGTCTCTTTGTAAATTAGATGACATATATTTGTAAATTAAATTCTAGTAAGTATGCAAATTTACATTTTTGCTCATATTTGTTAAAGTTTTGAAGAACACACACATAATGATGGGCGGTAACTCCTAGTAAGTATATTTATTTACATATTTCTCCTTATCCCATATTTTACGCAATAATTTCTTAAATTATGGTGCTTAGCGTAACATACCTGATTTTTTTTTCTAATTACTAAGTTCACTCTGAGGTCTATTAATCACCTTCCCTATGATTTTATAAAGTATAATTCCATCATCGTTATCCCGCTAGGGAACCCTTTATACATATAAAATCCAATAAGTTTTATACCATACTTCATTTTTTGTAGAATTAACCCACCAATTAATATAGTTTAATTTAACATACCTTCTCCATTTGATTCAAGGCAGGCCTAACCTCTTCAATAACTTATTGATGGTTTGGAATACATTATTTCTCTATCTGGCCCTCCATCAACTATTGACTACCAACCATTTATTTATTTCCCTCCACCTACTTCAACCAGGACTAATGAAAATACTACTACGTGGAGGTATGATTCACACACAGGTATCAAATGAAACATGGTCCATGTGACCCCTCGTTCACTCCAATTGGTTGCATATGTTTTTGAGGTAAGTCAAGAGGTGGTTGAAATCTTCCAAGTGGAGGGTTAAGATCGATTCTTGGTATGGATCGATGGTCCTGAGCGCATAGGTCAAACCCTATGAATTTAAACTTTTTTCTTTCCTGTTCATTCTATTTCAAATCTAGAGAGTTTGGGAATAGGGATGGTGGAGGTTGTTTAACCCACACAGAGCTTGAGCCACCCATTATCTCCCTACTCATTTATAGAACTTACCTTTCCTGTCATTGGAGTTGGAGTCTGACATGGATGTCACAGTGGTTGGGTCGTATTCAACTCACAATTACTATGATTTTTATTTAGAATCTCTCTGTTAATTGTGCAGGTTGCATGGCTAACAAATGTTGCTATTTTTCTGTTACATTTTTTATTTTGATTGTTTCAGGTGAGTGTTCAAGTGTAGAGCCACCGTTTCCTTCGTTTTAGTTGTCTAAAGGCTATAGTCATGGGTTTTTTCAACCCAAATTTGGAACGTTGATTAAGGTAAGGATTCCTTCTTGCTCCTTTACATATTTAAATGAATAATTGGTTGGCGTACTTATTGTTGCCGTATTTTCTTCAAAATGATATTCCTAGATTGTTGACAGTCCTCCTCTTCTGTTGGGAAGTAGGTGTGGCTGAGCTTCAATTTTTTTTTTCCATAGTTAGTCCCTTAGCCTTTTAATTTTTCTAGGTTATTTTTCATTAGGGGAATTTTGAGGTCTAAAATGGGCCTCATAAGAAAAATGTACAACCAAAATAAACTTTATAAGAACCAATAAGATTCAACATGATCATGTCAACCGTGGGGGATGATTCACCTTTTTTGGAGTAAAAAAGTAAAACTAATAAAAAATAATAAAATAATAAAACTAATTTTTAAACTCCTATTTTCAACTTATCTCCCTATGGGTTTACTCAAATTTCAAGCAGAAACACTCGCTAAATGCATAATTTAATTCCTCATCCAAGGAGTACCCATGTAGCATACTTTTGATGGACCCTACTACATGAAAAATGAGAAATGCATGAAAAAACATTATTGCAATAATATTTTTCATTTATTTCTCAGTTTTCATGTATAAAGGTGCATCTAAACTATGCAACATGGGTACTCACTAGATGCAGAATCAAATTCTGCATCCAACTAGTGTTTCTGCTCGAAATTTGAGTAAACCCATAGGCTGATAAGTTGAAAATACTAGTTGAAAAAAATAGTTTTTCATTTTTCCCTCTAAAATTTGATGAGGTAATCAAATCTTATTTTATTATTTCCACTATTATTTTATAATTTCCTTAGGAGGCCTAGTTTAGACCTCAAAATTTCCCTAATGTTTATTTCGGTGTTTTCCCCCTTCTATGACCTTTACCCATTTATGTATTTTCTGCTAAGAGGGATTTGGCTAGAAGGTTCAAGCAACGTTGTTGACACCTAGGCTTATGGAATTATCTATGTTAGGTATATTTCTCCTAAATCACTAAATTTGCTGGTATTTTTTATTGTGCCGCACACTAGAATGTTTACCTTGTTCTCAATCTCTGACAAGGGTGTTTTTTTCTATGTGCACAAGTGGGAGAATAGTTGACATGGCGAAGGTTAAATTAGGTACACACTCCT
The DNA here is from genome assembly GCA_034641835.2 of Pinus albicaulis. NCBI lineage: Eukaryota > Viridiplantae > Streptophyta > Pinopsida > Pinales > Pinaceae > Pinus > Pinus albicaulis. The sequence continues at coordinate 230,992,623 of CM076580.1, forward strand.
CCTTTTATTTATTTTGATGAAATTTCTATTGAGTGAGGGTATTTTTGCCACTTATCTAACTTAGGTTTATAGTGTCTTCTCCTACAGGTTTGTCTCTATGAATATTGGTGCACATTCAGTTTTTCTTCAGTTCGAAGGTTCTTACCATGGTTTTCATTCCACTAGGTTGGGACCTCATTTACATTATCATGTTTTTAGTGTCGAAAAGGACCTCTATGACCTCACTCATTGATTTTTCCATCAATTGGGCTTGTTCCTTGCATTTTATGAATTTATGCCCAATGGGGAGAGTGCCTGCTTTGTATATTTGCAGTCGTTACCTCTTTGTAACTATAGTGAATTTTTACTCCAAAGAGGCCTTTAAGTCTCTATAATTATTGAACAACACTCTATATGTTTCATTTTTGTTATAAAATACTACAGTTCTTTGCTTCAATTATGTGGATTTACTATAGTTACTTACAGTAATAGCTTATGCATTAAATCTGAATAAATCAACTACCTTGCCTTATGATTTTTTTTCAAGTTAAATGTATGTTAGTCAAATTTTATTCTAGCAATACGAAGTCACTACGACCTTTTTTTTTTCCTATGATTTAATGTATACTATTCTAAGTTTGTAGTGAAATTTTCTCTTAATTATAGAATAAAACTTTGCATGATTCCCCTTGATTTTATTACATTTTTCGTTGATTCTGCTTGGCTATAAGAGAGTAATCTCAAACCTGCTTGAATATAAAAATTTCTAAATTTAATCATAACCAAATGCTAGAATTATCTACTGTGCATCTAATTTTTTGTTATCCTTCTTTTTTAACTTATCATTAGTTGGTTTTCATAGTTTAAATACTAATTTTCATCTTCACGGTCTAGATTGACTGGATAGAAAAAGGAGGGTGCCATGATGTGTATATATGGTGGTAAAAACAGAGCAAAAGTCCTCAAATGGATATTATTTTTTGTGAATTAATTATCCTGTTACACTACTGATTATAATCCATTTTCCTAATAGTGCTTTACTGAAAACGAAAATGTGTTTAATTAGTTTTAAATACTAATCCTCTAACATTACTATATAAATGAGAATTTAATTAGTGTTAAATACAAACCTCTGACATTAGTATATACATGAAGAGGTAAGGGAATTCGTAACTCAAGAACGTCTTTACAATTTGAATAGCATAGTCACCTTAAGAAGAGACACTGATGATAATGTCACCAGTAAAAAAATGGCCCTATCGATTCAAACTAATTTTAGGACTGAGATCTACTACTGTATACACAATACTTATTAATGCAATGGTGATAACATAAATTCTACTATCATAGTCTATGAATTATACCAATTTATATATAGTACCCATTAATGAAATTCTTTCTTCTCTGTGGACTTGCATACTAGTTGTCCTATATAACAACATGCTTGCTCTTTATAATTTCCTATTGTTTGTACTAAATAATAATCATATTCATGTATTGAAAGGTGAGAATAATGCATTTAAATGCCCTTCCCCTACGCTCATATAGTATTGGACTGCACTATTTTTTCACCCATCACACAAAGAAAAAATAATAAAATTTGAGTAACATGCAGTACTAATTCACCACAAATGCGACACAAAAAATAGGATTGATTCCTAAAATCATATAACACTGAACAATACAATTTTTTCCTTAATATGAGATAGAAAATAGTGCTAATTTTACATTAATAAGACACATAAAATAAAAAACGGAAACTTAGTAACACATAATATAAAATTTTCACTAATACATCAGGAAAAGGAATACTAAAACTTCATATATGCCTCATACAAAATAAAAAGACAATTTTCCGTCCATCAATTAGCTTCTCCTCCAAGATCTCCCATGAGCAGAGATCTATTCCCCCCAGAACTGACAACCCCTTGTCATATTGGTGAAGGCACTTTTAAGCCCACTTTCCCCAACAAGTTTCCATAACGATGTTCCATTATTCTAGTCTACTGTTTCCCATAGCCTAGGATTTTATTTTGTTTTTTTCAAAAAAGAATTGTTTTTCTTCTTTAAATATTGCTTTTTAACAAATTTTCTTTTCTTACCCCTTCCCAATGAAATTTCTTATTCACTAGGGTATTATTAGATATTTTTTTAATTTAATTTCTTTCTCTCCAAGGTAATTTTTTTGACAAATTGGGAAAGAATGAAAATTCTATCCCTTCCTCACAGATTAGAATTTTGGATCTCTTAATAATATGTCTTTTCCAATTTAGTATGAAATTTTCTCAATCAATATTATATAGAAATATATAATTCCTCCAACATTATAATTGTTTCAAAGTTCCACATAGTATTTTTCATATCTATAATAACTAAAATTAAAACATAATGAGCTGAAAATCTGGGATATTACATAACCCCCCCCAAAAGAAAAACAATGTCCTTGGTGTTAGCAGATACATATCCATTCCTTGAAAAATGTTGGTTAAGCATCTTTCATACTTTCTTCTCGTTCCCATGAAGCCTCCTCGGGTGTAATGTGCTTCTAATGCACCTTCACCTGAGTGATGGTTCTATTTCGGAGCATGCACTACAAGAAAAAAGCACATTGGTGAGGGTTATGCTTGTGACGGACCTTTAAGGTTCGTCACCAATGTCACATATGGTGACAGTCCTTAAAAAACTGTCACTGTAAGTGTATATAGTGATGGTCCTTAATGGTTCGTCACCAAAGACATTTTCAATGACACTTTTGGTGAGGGTCGTTAAAGGCCCATCACTACTTCTCTCTTTGGTGACACTTCTAGTGACGAACTTTTAATGACCCTCACCAATGCTCTTTTTGTTACTTTTGGTGATGGTCAAAAAATGTCTGTCATCATTGATCATTAAAAAACCATTACTGTAAATGTATATAGTGATGGTCCTTTATGGTACGTCACCAAAGAAATTTTCAATGACACTTTTGGTGAGGGTCGTTAAAGTCCCATCACTAATTCTCTCTTTGGTGATACTTCTAGTGACGAACTTTTAATGTCCCTCACCAATGCTCTTTTTGTTACTTTTGGTGACGGTCAAAAAATGTCCATCATAATTGATCATTCCAATGAGTTTTTGATGACGCTATGTGCCTGTTAATATATTTTTTGTCAAAAGATAATGATTTAATACCATTATTGTGGAGTATTTTTTATAATATTTCCAAGGCCATAGTGGTTAGGGTCAATCAATTTTTTAAGAAGTAATTAGTGTGTATCATTTCCCTAAAGTAATGACTAGTCGAATAGAGATTTCCTATGAGTCAACACATGATTCATATCTATCAAGTTTATTATCTAGAAAATTCCCTTCAGATAAAGTTCCACTATTGTGTGTAGGAAATATATTATTTAATACATAATCAAGCTCTGACAATTATATTAATGAGAAAGACCTAACACTCCTCAAAAATCTGGGCACACCTTAAATTAATGCTTTGGCACACACTAACATTACTTATCACCCCACATGTCTTGGAACATCTTTGTACCTAGAACATATTGCGATGACACTGATGCCCAAGCACATGGTCGCATGCGCTAGCACAACATGGAACTCTCCTAGCATGTGTTGGCATGCTGCATATAGTCCCTAGCATGCCCTGGAACACCTTGGTTGAATGCATTGACATACATTAGCACTTGGCACACAATGCCACTTGGCATGTATTAGGACCTATTATTAGTGTGCCTAGCATGCCTCTTTTCAAAAAGATAAAGTCCTGAATTATTAACCCTCTTATTAGTTCTTCCTTTTGTTGCCTTGACACATATTGACATACCCTGGCACCCTACACCACATCCTTAGCACCTAGCATGTATTGGCATATCTTGGCACTATTAATTGGCACATGATATAATTAGCACACCCTGGAACTCCCAAGCACACTTTGGGAATTCTTGAAATGCCTTGATATTCCCTAGCATGCCTTACCAATGCTTAGCATACCTTGTCACTCCCTCCTTGGCATGACAACTAACACTCATTAACACTAGTCTCTGGCATACGTTCCTCATATTCATTAACTTCCATGAATTTTTACCAAGTGCTCCCTTAATGGTTTTTCCTAGTACTCCTTAACACTCATCAACATGCATTATCGCTCTCTAGCACACCTTAGCACTCTTCAACATTCCCTTCCACTTCATAGCATGCATAACACTATTCCCTGACACATATTGGTGCTTGGCACGTGTTGGCACTTGGAAAGTCTTAGCATGTATGGAATACGTTGAGATGCCTTGGTATGATTTGGCATGGTTTAATATTAAATTTATTTATGATGATCAATTGTTGGAAAGTAGATGAGAAGCAACAAAGGAATACTTGGCACTTAGAATGCACTAAGACTTTGCACTTGACACCTATTGCCGCCTAGTGTTGGTGTGCCTAGCATGCCCCTCTTGGAAAAGGTAAATTGATGAGTTATTTACCCTATTATGTGTTCATTTCCTTGTAGTTTAACTTTTTTCTCGCTTTTGTTGTCTTATCAGTCCCTAACATGCATTGAAACACCCTTTCACATCTTGGCATGCCTTATCACTTGGCACATCTTAGCATGTTTGACATGTATTCCCACTATACACGGCGCATCGAGGGTGAAGATGTGATCCTAAAGTAGATCCGTCTAGAGACCAAGTTAAGTGCACTAAAAGGAGGTCGAGGTCATCCTATCGAAACATGATCATCAATGAGGGTTCATAATAATGTTGCATAACTTAATGGTTGATTCTTATTTGCGATAGGATGGCATATTGTTGGTTCTCTTTTGGCAGATCGAGCTTAAGAGAGGTTTCTCATGAGAATCTGGGCATGTGATTTCAATGGTGTCTTTATGTAAAGGCCGCATCAAATTATGAAATGTTTAATATTTGCAACAAGAAACAGTGAGATTGGAAACCAAAAAGGAAAAAAAAAATGCACCCACACTGGTGAGGAATTTTGATGCACCAGGAGTGAGGAATGTGGGGCATCTAATTTATTTTTTCCTTAAATAAATTGGACAATAAATTTTAATTTCATCTCATAACAACTTGTGTCAGTTAATTAAGTCATGATATTTACGAGTTATGTCAAGAGAATTAGAGTTGGTCTAGGATAGGCACATCTAGATAAGGTTCCTAATATTTGCCAGTCGATTGAATTTGATGAATTAATTAGGTACAAATTATGATGCTAATTAAATGAGTTAAAATGAGTTTAACTAGTTCTAGCTGGTGATGAGCTAATTGAAGTCCACGATTAGATGATGGAATTTAATTTACAATGATGAAATCAATCGGATCTGACCTTATAGATTACACTATTAATAGTTGCATGCATGTCAGTTTCAAGGAATACCCAGTTGAGAAAGAGGTTAATGGGAACATAACTATTAGTTGTATTTAGAGAAAATTTCCCATGTGCAATTATAAAGTCATTGGGATGCCATGATGGATTGCACAATCAAGGAATACCGGTTTTCATAATTAATAAGGAGTTAATTCCCTAGGAATTTCATGAGCAAGGCAGGTTGAAGTAAGGATGAGAATTGGCTAAGTACTAGACCAACTTTGCCTAGATCAATGAGAGCCAATTGACAGAGTGCTGGAGAATCTCATGAGAGATTAAGCATTGTATTTTTTCATGATTCCTTAACTTAATACACAATAGAGATAGAGGGGTTTTGAGAAGTTGCTTTCCCCAAATACATCATGTTATTGTGTGATTGATAATTTATTTCTTTTACTTATATGTGATTGTGCGATCATGTTTTGTTTCTGCAAATTGTAGGAAGGATTCAGTATCTTGTTTTAGTAGATTACAAGATCAGATTGAATCTCGTTGGTTAGATTTTCTACATGGTATCAAAGCAGGAATATTTTTTGCGACTAGTTTGCAGAGAATATATGAAGATTTTGGTGTAAAATTTTCAAAAAATAATAGAATATATGGATTCCTTGCAAAAATCTACCCAAATGGAGAAAAAAAAATCAGTCGAATCAGAGCTCAGATGAGGGAGATATCATCGATTTAAAATCAACTCTTTTTTAGAAACCTTTGTAACATCGGGACAATTACACTGTGCGCGAGTCAAGAAACTATATGCACTTGAGGTAACAGATGCATGCAAAGCTTTGAGGAGAAAGGCAGAAGTTAGAGACTTGGTGGTTTAGAGGGAGCATAAATTACCTCTCAACATGCATCCTCATGAGAAGTAGTCTCAGAAGGTTGTAGAGTAGCTGCCACAATTGGAGAAGCAGAGAGGAGACTGAGTGGAAGCGTCCACTCAAGAAAAAACCTCCATGAGGGGGAAATTTCGAGCCAGATGGGAAGAGGGAGAAGTCATACCTCGAGGTGTAAGGTGGGGTGATGTGTAGACATAATCCCAAGATAAGTAAAGAGCGAAAGTCCATTGAGATGGCATATCTCATGGATCGAACGACTCTGAGGAACCCACAATACAACGGTATTAGGAAGGATCGGTTATATTGATATGATCGGATATCGACGAGCAATCAAATGTCAAATCTTTAGACTCCATCAAAGTTAGCCATAATTCAAGGCCTGAAGATACCAAATGTGGCAGTAGCATAGTCTAATCCCCTAGGCGGTCGGTAGCTAGCGGCGGTCAGAGCTTCGATGTGATCTGATACGGTATTGTTATTTGTCGGTTTGAGGGATTTGCGGGTGCACAACACTAGAAGTGTAGCATGCAAAACATTCCAAAGGTACCAGATGGGGATAGATTGAATTCCTTTCTTGTTGAGAGGGAGTGTTGAAATTTGCAACAAGAAACAGTGAAATTGGCAACTAGAAAGGACAAAAAAATATGCACCCATACTGGTGAGGAATTTTGATGTACCAGGAGTGAGGAATGTGAGGCATCTAATTTAATTTTCCCTTAAATAAATTGGACAATAAATTGTAATTTCGTCTCATAACAACTTGTGTCAGTTAACTAAGTCGTGATGATTGAGTTAGCTCAAGAAATTCGATTTAAGGTGATCGAGGTGGATATTGGTGGCCACCCGCCTATTCCACTTAGGCCCTCGCCATTGTCTCTTTCAATTTTTCAGTTTCCTTAATTATGGCACAATTTACTATTTTTGTCAGTTTTTTGGGTCCTGAACTTCTGGAGCCGTTTTGAGGCCCCAAACAACGCTTTTTTAGGCACGAAAGGTTTGGAAATTTCATATATATCGCATTAGCAGTTGTAGTCCTCGGAGAGATTTTTCAAACGAGGTATTATGTGCATCAAACGAAGATCATATGACCAAGATCATTTCATCAAATACCCTAGTGAATGGGCCTTACAAGCTAGTTGCGTAGACAAACCCCACAGAAGTTGTGCGATGGAAAAATATTCACACTATATTGAAGAAAACACCTACCAAATAAGGATGACATTTCAAATGGGCAAGAAATAATAGAGAGATAGACATCGAAAAAGTTAAAATGCTAGGGCAACAGGAAAACAACTAGGTAGCATGGTAGAAAGCACAACAAAGAAAATTATAAAAATGCAAAACCCTACAAATTAGCTCCCATCCAAACATCACCACAATTTTTTCTTTAACTCTAAATCTCCAAATTCATCAAATTATATCCTGTATTCAAACATGATCCTCTCTGTTAGCCATTCTAAAGATAAGGCTGAGAACTTACTAGAGAACCATCACCGACATGTAGTGATCTTATTCTGTGACTAGACAACCTACTTCCCTGAAGACACGGAAAGGTAAACACTCTCTGCCAAGATTTTCCATACAAACCAAGTTGAGAAACCAAATATACATCACCAGTTTTTTCTCTTCAGATTTGTAACTTAGAAGAGCTTTGTCTGACCACCTCCAGGTTGTTCCCAGAGTCACCCAGGCAAGTCCTCTCAGCATCATCCTCTTTCTGTAGTACCTAATTAGTAATTTAATTAACCATAACAATTTCTTGATCATGCAGGTATTTCAAATATATTTCCAATAAGCATAAAGCTTTCATGTTAAACAATCAGGTCAAAATACTTTATACTATGATGCAAAAAACACAAAGAAACCTCACCAACACTCAAAGGAAAAACAAAGTCAAACCTCTACAAAGTATAAATAGATATCTGATAAACTTCATTCCACCACAAAAACATGCTTAACTAAAGAAAATTATAATTACTGTGCTTTCAAGACAAAGCTTTCAAGGGCAGTGATGTTATAAACATACCCCTACACCTCTTGAAAAATCAATGTGTATAAGTAGACCATCATAAGGCTCACTTTAAACATCATTATTATCATTTTATCTCCATTGGCTCAGTCTTGTAAGCACTCATCCTTTTACATCAAATACCACTCATGCAAATCCCTTCAATCTTGGATATGCAACATCACGATCCGATGAAGACTCTAGCCTATTATTGAAAATGCAACAAGATGATGAGCTTAGTGGAAAGAAGTCACCTTCACTAAGTGGGCCCGTAGGCTATTTTTGGCGCAAAGTCTATTTTTAGACTATGTCTATTTTTAGACATATGGATCATGTTCTATGAGTTGCAGGATGCTATTTGTGGATGGTTGGTCAAGTCGGAAAAAATAGATGGACTTCTATTTTTAGACATATTGGGTGGAATCTATTTTTAGATTGCCAGTCTAAAAATAGATATGTCGAATATTATTAGCTCTTAATAATATTTAGACTCTAAACATTATCTTATTCTCTTGGAGCACTTCAGTTAAGTGCACAGATGTGGCACAGGAGCTGACAGAAGGAATTACGATATTCCTGAAGGTTAAGTGGAGCTATTGCATGGATAATTCAGTTAGAACTCATGTGACAGAGTTTGGTGGAGTTGATTGAGAAAGTTAGTGGAGTTGTATTCAGTTTAACTAATCTAAACATAATTGAGCTATTTGTATTCAGTTTAACTAATTGATACAATTAGTGAGAGTGGTGTGAATTGATTATTAATTAATTCACTAATTATAAACTCATTAATCAACTAAAGAATACATCAGTTAACTTCAGTGCATGGACAGTTTCAGTGGAGACCAGTGAAGAGGTAGGTGAAAGAGCAGTGTGACTATCAGTTGTGACTATATTGGTGCATGAGTTTGCACCACACATTGATGGAGATGCCAATGAGGATTGCGCAGTGCATACCAGGTGGATTCGAACTTAGTCAGGGCCAATATTCATCAGGGATTGCGCAGTAGAGGCAGGCTAACAGGTGGAAAAGATTGGAGCATGTGTTTTGCTAGATCTGAGCTTGTGTAGTGTGTAGAAATTGGAGATTGTACTGAGAGCTTGTGAGGAGCTTTGTACAATGATTGTTACATGATCTCTATTACATATAATATACAAATAGTTGGGGGTTTTCAGATTTAAGCTTTCCCATAAAATATTGTGTTCATATGTGTGATTGTTTATGGTTTTAATGTGCGCATGCGATTGTTTATATTTCCGCAATTAATGATCAATGGTAGAAGAGATTATGTATTATGCATGAAGCTAAAATAGTGTGTGATCAGGATAATCTTGGTGAATAATATAACAATTATTCAAATTTCTACACCTGCCAATATCTAGTCCATCACATGAATCCATCTCAATCAACCTCATCTCGTCCATGCCAAAGAAACCCTCGAGTTGTCCTAAGTTATAACCATCCATGATAAATCAACGAAAGTCCATGATCAAAAATCTTCCCTAAAAAAAACTTTTGTTCACTAGGCTCTCAACCAATCCATTAGAACTCCCACCCAATCTCGCCTCCAAGCCAATCAAGACCACATCTCCATGTCTTTAGTTGAACCTTTTGCTCCTTGATCTAGAGACCCACAACTCCCTCTGAGTTGCTTCACTGAGCACACTCTGATTCACTATCCCTCAAAGTAGCTCAGATACCCTCTGATACCATGTTGTTTTTCCACGATCTTGGGTCTAGGATAGAGTCTCAAATCTTTCACACTACCAAACCAAGAATCACAATGATACTACTTTGCACAAAAAAGTATAAATAGCAGTAAATCTACCAATGCACAAAATATACACAAATTCTTACAATTTTTAACCCAACTTCATTATATTAATCAACATATAATACAACAGTATAGGGCTCCCGTACTAGGGATAATGGCCCCTATATACCCATTGATACAAAATACAAAACTGGGCTTGGTGTCAGTCCATTGACAACCAATCTGCCCTCAACAAGATACTTTGACCATGTCATTGTTTCATTCTCTCTCAACTCTTCTTGGCCATACCCTATACCAGCTCGGTCCTTTGGCTCTTGATCTACAACTCTTGACTCTATCAATGGTCCAAGTCCATCTAGCCACTAAAGCTTGGCTGCCAATATGCTCACTAGTTGTGCCTTAGTCCATCAAGGGCACAACACATCGAGACTCATGTCGAATTGTTCACAACTTTGTTTGTGAACAATTCTCAATCTTCTCATTGCTGCTCCTCAGTTACTTATGGACTTCAACCCACTATGGCCTTCCTGTGCTGCACCAATGAAGGCCAACATAGGGCATGAAGGGCTACCACCTATCACTGCAAGATGTCTATATCCCACAATGAACACGGGTTAGGAGGACTTCCCATCATTTGTTGTAGAAGTCCTTCTCCACACACGAATCTAGGGATACACAAAACTACTCCTGGTTGATCAGAACCTTGACCTCTAGCAACCATTGAGGTCCATGAAGATGATGCACACCGGGCCCCAACATGGGTACTATCACACTGTCCTCCAATAGACCATAAATGCACAATCTACGTTCACACTTGGCCCACTCTCACACTGCCCTCCAGTAGACCACGAGTGATCAATACTCATTGTAGCATCTACCTCTGGCTAGGGCATCCTCACACTTAGTAAATCCTCCTCTTTGCTACCAAGATACTTCTCTAACAACCCTATCCTAGGACACCCCTTACTTCATTGCATGATTTGCTCCTAGTTGGGGTTTCTTAACACCCAAGAGAACCCCAACACATAGCTTCCATAGGTTGCATATGAATTTGATCCAATCACCAATCATTACATTGGTTAGGGCTTCTAATCAACACATTAGCCCTCCCTTATTTTCTTCCGCAGGCTATACTAAAATGATCCAACTGTCCAAACTAGGACCAATAACTTGACACAAAAACATACCTTCTAATCTGTTGGTACCCTATTGTATTTTGCAATCTGGTTAGGGCTTATCCACAGTCCATGTCAGCCCTCTCAACACTTGCCAACAATTCCTTCTATCAATGTGGCTTGCCTTCACCCTAGAGTTTCTCTCGTACACTGATTGTCCCTTAGTTATGTTGTAGGAATTAGGCCTTACGACCCCTCCAACAGACCTAATACAGAAATGCGTTATCCCTGTAATAACTACAGTGCCTAAGACTCTCTTAAACAACAAATATGACACTCCTTTTGGTACCAAAACAACCCTCTTACCAAATTATTTACGCAGCTACTCCTCGACCTTATTATATCTCCTAATCTAACCTCAAAACAGTCATTTCAGGCTTCAACCTTCTCTTCTTCAAGTTGTGGCTTACATCAGAAGGTGTTTTACTCCTAATTATTTTTTTTCGCTTGGATTTTATCTTAGCCTCCAACCTCACCTTCTATTTATATGCAATATAAGGGCTTCATTTGGGAATCCACATGGGCTTGAAAAGTTGTCACATGGCTTATTAACATCAAGCCCACCTAGACTCTTCTTGTGCAAATCAAACCATATAATTAAAATATTCACAACTCCCTATGAGCCTACACGATCTCCACTAGCGTTTGTAGGGTCTTAGGGGAAAATAAGCATCAAATTCTAGCTCTTTTATATACTAACGAGTACAGATTATATGAGTAGTTTATATGGTTTATATGACATTGAATTAGCCTTGAGATGGAGGTTGTTATGTGCTAGAGAAATTAAGGAGATGGGAGTTAAACAATTTCTCTTAACATGAAATTATCTTATGATGTTTTTTTATTATTATTTCTTCTTTCAATTTATATTTTCTTATCATCAAGATTAATTCCAATAAACAAATAGAATAAGACACAAGATCTAGGCACATGCTAGGAAAAACCCAGTCAAAATTCTTCCTTCGTTAGATTTAAGATGAGATGACCAAGACCTTAGACTATAGACTTCCTCCATCAAGTCATCCCTTCAATGTGTTAGCACCAAGATCTCCATGACACCAAGATATCCTTTGCTTGCACCTAAATTCCATCCTCATTACCTTGATCGAGTTTGAGATAACAACATAGCACTGAGCATCATTATTGAGATCACCGAGCATCATCATAGCATTGAGAACCATAACTGAGATAATCGAGCATATTCATTGAATTGAGTATCATAACATAGCATTGATTTTGTGGTAGATCTGTGTTGAAACCGAGGCATTTTTTTGCTGCAACATCATATCATGGAAGTTACCCAATTCATAGCATAAATGGTTACCAAATTTCTATAATATGTTTGAGACCTTATCCTCCAACACCGAACTTGTGATCATGATCCGAACTGTATCTGTGGTCCAAAATTTTAGAGATTTCCAAACTTCTATGGTAGAAATGAAAACTATACCCCTATTTATATAGTTGTTTGCCATGTTTATTGAGCCGACATGACAGTGTGAAGTGTTGTGTCTTGATTTGAGCCGACTTGAAGACTGATTGAAGTCGACTTAAGCATGCAACTTTGATGACTTGTATCACTTGACATGAGGGTTGTCTTTGAATTAGATTTCGAGGATGATGACCTTGAAGAAGATGACTTGATGGAGGATCCTTTGACAACCTAATGTTACATGATTTAAAAGCCCAAAAATTGGATCAATTTAAATTTCTAACAACTAACCTAGACGTCCACAATTGGGACCTTAATCTAAATATGACCGAATCATGAAACCCATGCTTTAATAAGTCGAATAATAATAAGTTATTTTGACAAATGCATTAACAATGAAGACTGAACCTAGTTACATTCTTCCACATTATGACTCCTAGAGCCTCATCCTTTTTCCTGTTGATGAAAAACTTTTATTAGTTATCCCTTGGATAAGAACCACCATTTTCTTAAAGTCCTATAACTCTTCACTCTTCAACAATGTTCCCATATCTTGTGCCAAAATTCCATAATTGTGTCCATTAAAATTTACAAGATATAGCTTGAAACTCATTATTTTGACCCACTGATTTGATCCTAGATTTAGTTTGCAATTAGAAACCTTGAACCAATCCACTCAACAAATATGACTTTTTAAGAGCATCTACAACTTGCATGAGACTTGTAGGCAACATGCTACATCTCAAACCATTAGCTTTAATACCATGTTGGAGAATCGAGGGATTTTGTATATTAGAAAACTCGTATTCTAAAATAGAGGTGGTGTCTAAATTCATTTTTATCACACCTAAGAACAACCAAACATAGTTCAACATACTAAGAACTATAAGAAACAAAATTATTTCCATACACAACACATATAATCTATTGTTCACCATATAATACATACACCCATAAGACCATATTTTGTAGCACCAAGATGCAACCAACACATTCCATACTTTGCTTAAGTTAAAATTGATAATAACATAAGAATGATTTGAATGCAAACTAAATGGAAATGAGTCATGGTAGAATGGATGAATTCAAAAGGTTGAGTTGGAAATTCAAAAGATAATGCAAACACTACATAAGGAATAAACACATCACAAGTAATATCGACAATGATGATAACAACTCCTCTTAACCACCCAAGCTAAACCTAATTGACATCCTAATTTCCTTTTTATCCATTTCTAATGCTTCATATATATGAGATTGAAATGAATATTTTTTTTCTATTTATAAAAACTTATACCTCGAGCTCCATTTAAATTTGGATAGCGTGGGTTGTCTTTAAAATAGATAAATTGAATTGAAATTAATCATAACCATATTGAAACCTCATCGAGAACATGTTTTGGCATTAAAGAATTAAATTTGGTGATAGTGTGGGTTGTCTTTAAAATAGATAAATTGAATTGACATTAAGCATAACCATATTGAAACCTCGTCGAGAACATGTTTTGGCAATAAAGAATTGAATTTGGTCATATAATAAGATTTAGAATTGTTTTTGATTGACTAAAAGCTTGTTTTCCTTATACACAAGGAAATAAGTTAACTAAGCAATAAAAAAAATATCTTGTAATAGTGAAAGTCCACCCCTTAATGGCCTGCGAATGAATCATTTCAAATAATTTAATTTTACTTAAATAAAATTAATGAATTAGCTCTCACTCTATTTTGATTATAGAATACAATAAAAATTATTACTAAAAAATGACCTTTTTCAAATAACTTTCCATAAAATATGGTGATACAATATTAATAAAAATTATGCACTTGAAATAGCAGAGTCCCTTCCATAGAATGAGAGGCAAAGGCTAATATTGCTTTAAAAAAAATCCAACACTAACATTTACCTTTTCCCGCCAGAGAGAGCAAGGGTTCCCTCCCTGCCCGCATCTACATTTTCCCTGAAGACGAAAACATGGTTCCTCATTCTTCATGCTTTGTTTCTAAGCTCTAATCTTGCTCAAGCTTTCTCGATACAGGTTGTTAAGTTTTACAAACATGTTATGATCAATATGCTTGTAGGTCATGAATGCATATTTTTTTCATTGTTTATGTTAGTTTCATCATATGTTTTAACATAAAAGAAAGAACCCCACAGGTTTAAAACCATAACCGTAGAATCAACTTCCTAGTGGTGCAACTTTTGCATAAAATCTCTGTTTGGGGAACACAATTAGTCCATCTGAAAGAATTATATTGAGGATTACAAATTTTGGTTACCCCTAGGGAATGGCATAAAAACCTCTGGACCCATAAATGGCCAAAAAACATCATTTAGGGCCTACAAATGACCGTAGAAGTTCAATACCCAAAAAACCATAGAAAATTTGATAAGAATATAAAGAACTGTTGAGTTAGTGGAAGATGTGGGTGGCCACCAAATATCCACCTGGATTAGAGTGCCACATAAGTTTAGGGTGGGAGATAAGGTATGGTTGCATTTGTATAAAGAACACCTCTTAAGATCCCATTGGAAGTTCCCCCGACTCTCCATTCCGATATAGGCCTTACACCAACACAAAGGTTGTGGGTGAAGATGCTTCTAAATAAAAAATTCCCTTTTCTTTGGATTGAACCTTATACTTAATGTGGAGCTACTTCAACCATATTTTCCACCTCTCATAGGCACCTCATGTTCCTACTTTGGCGTACATGTCTCGCTAGGAGCCATATTCAACAAAAATGTCCCCACTCGACGAAGGAACTTAACACAAAATTGACCACTTATTCATAAGGGGGGACAATTGATTCAATAGAATACTAGTGACCACCCACTTGTTACATTGATTCAACATTATTCCACATCTTGGTAGTTATATTATAGTGTTTTAGGTCTCAAACTTCTGGTGCCTTTTTTGGGCATTTCCCTTGCATTTTTGGCATTTGTCATAGGCTTAAGACACATAGTATGAATTGTAATGGTCCAAGAAATTTCCTAAATGGATTTTGCATGTAAACATTGTAGCCCCAGGAAGTTGATATATTGATTAGCCTCTTTGGGCCCACGTTATTTTTGGCATGCCATTTCCTAGGGATAGGGTTTTGGATTTTAGAGTTTTTGGATCTTAGGACATCATACTTTATGTTCAAAGGTAGTTTTGACATCTTGTAATGTTTTCTTGTGATTAAGAGTAGTTGAAACATCTCTCTTCATAAAGAAGCTACCTCCATTCCGCATAGTTTGTATCACTTTGCAATTTATAGTTATTTTCTATTTCATGTATTAATAGAATTTGGATTTTTTTCTACTATTGTACTCTTTGCAAATTCTTTTCTATGTTTACATTTATGTTTTTTCATAATAAAATCCCCTTCAAACCTCAGGTCTACCTATGGATTCTTTTTTTAGTAGAAGCTTCTACCTTTGGATGACCATGGGTCATAATATTTGAATATTGGAGAAAATTGTCAACTTTTTTATATCTTTACAATGGTTAATAACATGTGCTTTGTCATAATATGTCATAGGTTCAAATCTAAAGGGGTAGAGTATGTACACCATTGTAGAGTTTAGCAGACTCAAGTCCTTTGTCCTACAAACAATGAGATCACAATAAAGTCTCACTAAGATCTTAAAAATATATTATTACTACTATATTACAAATATTAGCTCTATTTACCCTAGATTAACCTCGATAGCTATATTTTTTAATGAGAAAAAAATATGCTTAAAAAATATAGAGTAATGCGTTACAATAAAATTTTACAACTTGTTTTATTTATTTTTAATATGACAAAACATATGTCAAACAATTATAACATTTGAACTTTGGCGGGCGTGTTAACCATTTGAACTTTAGTGGCTTATCAATTGGAGGGAAAGCTAAGGCATGAGCACAAGGTTACTGGAGATTTGAGGGTTCAGCAGTTTTGGCCGTTAGACATTTTTGCGAAAAAAAAGTCTGAGATTCTGTGCAGTGATGGTTTCTGGGGACCTTTTAACAAGCAGAAAGGAGGGATTTTAGGTCGCTGTAAGTGCGAATTTAGGCATTCTGCTGCACTTCATCGTGTTCTCAACTATCTCCATTTACTAAAATGCGGACTTGTTCATCTGAGATTTTGGGGATAGTGATATTATTGTAATGATTTTGACTGGTGTTTTGTTTTGATCTTCTATTATATTTTGGAACGTAGATTGCCATGTTAGATGCTGGAAGGTCCTTCAAACTGGGGCTGGCATGCCACAAGAAGCAATGTCACATGACCAACCGGTGAGGTGTTTCAGATTGTGGTTGGAATTCTAGTACCTGTTCTTTTTTCTTGTGAATTTTATCCAGAAGTTGTAATATGCTTGCAGGAACCAGGGTTGTATTACGTATGGCAAGAACCATTACTGAAGTTTTGGAGTGTGCTTCTAAGTTTTTTTATTATGTAATGCTTCGTATGCAGGTTCTCTGCTCGACATGGAAGGACGATGGCACTGCTATTTTCTCCGTTGGATGTGATAAACAAGCTAAAATGTGGCCATTGCTAACTAGGGGCCAGCCAGTGACTGTGGCTATGCATGATGCACCTATTAAGGAAATTGCATGGATTCCAGCAATGAACTTGCTTGCAATTGGAAGCTGGGACAAGACACTTAAGTATGTATATGATGGTTTTTTTTGATTTTGTCTCTCTTTGCTTATTTATGTTATGAGGTTGCTTGTAAATGTTAGTGGAGTTGTGACCTTATGAATTTTAAACCCATTTGAGCACAGTGCCAAAAATTTAATATCTTTTAGGCTTTGAGTGAAATAGAAACTTCTCATCTGGCCAATTTTTAAAAAAAATTATATGAGATAAAGGGAAACAAATTTGTTAGATTAAACCAGGTCCTAGATTAACTACTAAAAATTCTTCGCTTACTACCATAGCCCCGTACCTATGCAATCCTTTCTAGAAACAGAGACACCTTCCTTTTAATTTGGATTAGCATTGTATTCTGCAACTCTTCATATAAATTGTGTTGTCCCTGGTGATAACTTTTAATGCCTGGATCTCCTGCTTGCAGCTGTCTATCACTCTCTCCTTTTATCCTATGCACTGCTCCACAGGTACAGGACCAAATATTGACTGGAACATCGGAAACTTGAAGTTATTTAAGACTGCATCAACCTCTCCTCCAAACTTGAAGCAAATTTTGAAAGCTTCCTAAACCTTTTCCTCTAAGGCTCTAGCCCTGTCGAGACATTTACAAGCTTTAGAAAAATAGATTATTTTCTCCAAGTCACAGAGCTGAGGAATGTCTACCCCCTCATCAGGATATTGTATTTGCCATTGAATGATGTCATCTAGCATATTTATAATATTCTCCAATTCTTCCTTGACAGGCACCATCCTCTTTATATAATCATCAAACTTAGGAGTTTTATCTTTGATGCTCTCAATTCTCCTGTAGAATTATTTCTGAACCGTACTCAGTTCCTCTTGGATCTCAAGTGATTTCCCTTTGAACTCTTTAACTGAGTCTAGTTCACCTTGCTGCTAGAATTCTAGCTCTGTAATTCTTTTCTTAGCAGCACTGAATTCCAACTGAGAAACATAGACCTTTCTCTTCAGCATGGCAACATTATCACCTGTTGCTTGGGCCATGGTAATACTGGCAGCTGCTGTCATCTCCAAATCAACTGTTGTTTCATGAATTAGAACCTCCTCAATGACATTTTCTCCCCCAACCTTATCATTTTGGAAACTCTCCTGCTGACTTTGTTCTTCTTGTATTCATAATTGAATGTTTTCAATACTACTACTGGGTCAGCCATGGTCAGGGGGAAAAATTGCTCCTTCTCCATTTCTTCAATCTTACATGGTTCAACTGGAGACTGAGGAGTGGGGTTTATCTTCGAAGATGATAGAATTCCAAGGTGTTCAATCCTTTTATCTTTCCACATAGCTTATTCCTTCTTCTTTTGGAGTTCCTCATCTATTTTCCTCCAAAGCTCTTCATCTTTTTTCCTTTTTTTTTCCTGCTGCTTGATTCTTTGTTCATTTTCCAAAGCCAATTATTTCACCAGGTCATCTTATTTTTCTTTCCTTCTCAGTTCTTCTGCCTCCTTCGCTGCTTGCTCTTCTTCAATCCTCCTCTTGATTCTGTCTGCTTCTTTCTCCAATGCTTCATCTCCTTCACCTGTTCCAACACCCTCTAGAGCTTTTCAACTTCTTCCTGGAGGTTGAAAATAGGTGAAGCATGCATCTATTCGGCCTTCTTCTGAGGTCCTTGATTTAGCTTTTCTTTAACCTCAATGGATAAATAAGTCTCTTGAATATTTCCTCATTAGTATCCCTCTCATGGGTATAAGACCACATCTGGTTGACATCAACACAATGATTAATAACAAAAGCTTCAGGATCATGTTACCTGAATCTTATCTCTCCAAAATTATATGATTCGATTTCACTGGCCTCTTTCATGGCTTGGCTGGTGCGATCAAATACATATTATATGATCCTGATAGGAAACTTAGGCCATATGGACCACTTTTCCCTCTTAAGAGTACCTGTCACTCGATGAGAAAATGTCTGATATAATATTTCCAATAGAGCCACTATGTCTGGAGCATATAAAGGTAGTAGATGATGAGCTCTCGATGCACCATATACATTACACCATTACACCATACACCATAGGGCTCACAAGAGGAAATATGAAAAAAAAATAATACACCATCAATCTACTCTCAGAAGAGATGAAAAGAATGCACCATCAATCTCCTCTTAGGAGAGACTAACATAGTGCACCATCAATCTCCTCTTAGGGAGAGATGAAATTTGTACACCATTAATCTCTTCTTAGGGAAAGATGAAATTTGTACACTGTCATTATCCTCTCAAGGAGAGATGAAATTTGTACCTCATGATTGCAAGCCTCAGAACCAAATTCCCTGACCACATAGGTCTTACGGTAACCTGATGATGCTATCAAACCAATGCTCCCTCTCAAAGGGATCCTTAGCCATACTAGGCTTCTTACATAATCTTCAACCTTCTCAAAAGAAGAAAGGTAGCCATGGTGGATTTCAATACTTGTTTTATTAGTAACATCTAGCTATTCGTCCAGCGTTAACCAAAGATTTGAACAAAAACGAACACCAACAACCTATCAATGCTATTTCTTTGCTCAACAACATATTCTTGAAACTTTTTCTTCATCAAGGAAGTAGCCATGGGCTCACAATCCATCATGCCACATTCTCAACAAGTATTTTATCAGGTTCATGTAACACTTTTGATCAACTCCCTTTTACACTAAAGAGGTTCTCATCCTTTGTGAGAAATATATCATCAACACAGAGAGAATTTCACAAATTCTTCTTGAGTAGATCAACTTCTTCCTTCAGGACTTCAAGCCATCTTCATATTTGAACTTGTAAATTTATGTAGATGTTCTATGCTTGATGCAACTTTAATTTCACTACAAAAATCACACAATCAAGTAAAGTGCTGATAGAACATACCAATAGATCAATAGAAGACAAACGGTTTGTGAATGGTGCATAGATGGGAGTAATTGAGGTCGAAAGCATGTCGGAAGCGATACCAGATGCCACATATTTTGTTGTAAATTTCCCTCGTTATCCTTCTTCCATTTCTCGAGCTATTGAAACCCTCTTGGGTACTAAAGAAATTGTTAAGGTGAGACCGCCTCTTTATTTATTCACTTGCTTAAAACCCCAATGACATTTACATGACATTTGACTCATTTGAGATTTTATATTCAAGAAAAATTTGGATTTAATGGAAACTGGGTTGAAAATGGTTTTATATGTTGTGATAATAGATTGAAATTCCTTTAGGCCTCCACGATAGCCTTCTTTACTAATACTATTCCCATTCCTTTCTTTTCACAAACCGTGATCACATTGTTTTCGTAATTGCAGTGTTGCCTTTTTTGCAAACACTCTTGTAAATCATCAAACTCTGCAAGAACTCTTCTTTTCCTTGCATTGTTAGTGTTAACAAAGTAGGAAAAACCTAGGAATCAAAATGACAAAAATTAGCTCTCTTTTGCATCCCTTAAGATCTAGCTTGTGCTTTGATTTCAACCTTTTTTCTGCTGAAATTTGCCTGGCATAGCATCACCTTGGCCACCATGTACAAACGCCGTGTGAACATAATTTCCATCATCAATTGGAGCATGACCTAATGTAGTGTGCATATGTAGTTTCCTATAATATCGCTCTTTAGCTCTAGAAAATTCCAGTCTTTGTTTGCTAATACGTGATCCTTTATATAATGGAGATCAAATTGTACGTCATTCAACGCTGCATGCTTCCGCTACCTCGATTGTTGCAAGAAGCCCATGAGTATCTCCATATTAATCCTCTTGTTCCATCTTACGCTTCTTCTCAACAAGAAGAATCAAGAGACAATCCAACTCCTTTACTGAGATTTCCATCTAGCTTCTAATTGAAGATTGGGATAGTTAAGGGAGCTTTCAAGCCAACTCTATTTGAGTTATATACAAGGTCATGGGCAATAACAGGTTTGAAACCCATACCTATGTTGAATAATTTGAGAACTAAACAGTATTTGGTATAAAATTATAAAAGAACAGAAACCGAGTAAACTTCTAAAATAATCTAAACAAAACATAAGAATGAAGAACAATCTAAACAAAATATAATGATAAATAGAATTCTTCCCTGCCAACAAACATAAGACTGTAAATTCATTGTCTCTGAATGACGGGAAGAATATATAGGGATACAAAATAGCAACAACAACTAAGAAGTACTAAAAGCTTTCTCATTTCTGAAAGAATGAAGTAAATCAACCAATATTAAGTACAAGTAGATAAGATAAGATAAGATAACTATATTAATGTCCAACGAATGACCACAAAAGTAGGTCAATGGGACTGCAGAGTACAATGATGTCGATACAAGGAGGAGTACCAAAAGGTCTCCTATATAAAGAGCAAGAAATAATAAATAAAGAAAGAAATACATAATGCCTGAAAAAAAAATGAAGAAAGTCCTGGACTCCAAGTGCAAAGGGAACAAGATAATGGTCCACTAAATCTCTCTCCTAATACTTGAGGTCGAATGAAAAAAACTCAAGATGGAGTGTTGTCTCGAGGGAAGGCTAGGGGAGGATTTGGAGCCTCTATAACGCTGCTGCCGAGAAGAAGTGATATGTCGTTGATGACTGGGCGATCTCAACTGCATGCTAGTAAGAGATCTGGTTCGGTAATGACTCAAGTGTCCTTGTGCTAGGGGGATGGCCCCTCTAGCCCGCACTGATCTAGAGTCTGAGGAAACAATGTTATTAACTTGTTGCTTCATGCCTCTTGCTGACGAGAGCACTGTAAAAAATGATGTAATCAGTTGTATGAGATCTGCTCTAAGAGGCTGGAGAATTTCTGTGTGAAGTCTCGTGGCCTCCTATATGTACAAGGCTAGGCATCTCTGGTCCGTGTATCGAAAGAAGCTAGATAAGGTCTGTATCCCTGTGAACAAGCAATGGAATCTCCTACGAATCATAGTGAATGGGGCAGCAGAAGATGAAGTGCTCCTCCGACTTAGTCTCTCGGAGGTGGCACAACTGGAAAATCATGTCTAACCGTGCAATCTGATGGTCAGCCTCAATCTGCAGTTTATGAGAACCTACTTTGACCAGACCTAAGGGAATCCAAAGTGTGTGCATCTAATGACAAAGCGTGTAATGGGGCCGAATAATGAGTCCATCTCTCAACATCATGAAGTGCCCAACATAGAAAGCTATCTTCGGACATAACCCATCCTAAGGGTTTATCCAAATAACCTGTACATATTTCCTGTAAATATCCTCTCGGATGATTTTATTCATCTCTTGTTTGGTTGGTAGGAGGTGGCCCGGTGCACACAAAGAATACTTGAATGGAGGGAGTTGGTTTATCTTGATACCAACTGAAGCAAGGAGATCTGAGACTCCAGCATACCAACATTAGGATTGAGCCGAAGGAATCGCTACTGGAATGGACTCTGACGAAAGGTAGGCCAAGTATGGATATCAATCCCACTCCTTCGCTGTATCCGCAAAACCTCGAACATGGTGAAGAAGAGAGATGATACCAAACACTGTCTCAAGGCAAAAGGGGTGAGCTCCAAACTCTGCAAGAATGATGGGCTGAGGCACTATCTGCTTACACTAAATGATGCAACAAAGAAGGGTGATCTGCACTCTCTCTGCAGTAGGCCAATCAGACTCTAGTAAGCTAGGACCCAAAACCTCTGAACCATATAGAACTGTGGGTCAAACAAGACTGTCCATCTGTGACATCTTGGATGATATGTCCTAAAAATGATTCTGAAAACATTGTCTCTAGAGAAGGGCCAAGGATCCATAGCCCTTGTTGTTTCGAGGCTGGAGTGCAGGTCGCAAGCTAAAGCGAGGTCCTGTGAATAGTACCCCCAGATAGGTGTATGAGTTGGTGATCTCAATCTCCTCTCCTCTGAAAAATAAATGGAGGTCACAGAGGAACTTCTTTGGGGTGTTGAAGATAATAACCTTGGTTTTACCTAGGTTAACCATCAACTATCGAAGATCACTGAAAAGGGTCAGCGCATTCAACTGCCTCTGCAATCCGTCAGGGGATGGGGCTAGAAGGACCACATCATTTGCAAACAACAATATAGAAATCGAGACATGATGTAGAAGGAAACCATCACCGTCCTGGATGTGTTCACACAAGAAGGACTCCAGCTCGTCAATATAGATCCCAAATAGTGTGGGGGACAAGGGACAACCTTGTTTTACTCCAATAGTGCTTCAAATAAAATCTAATAGCCCATGTACTATGCGTAGATGACCAAGGACCGACTCATATAAGCGCATGATGGTTGACAAGAGGGTCTCTGAGATGCCAATATCTCTGAGTCTTTGGAATAATGCTTCTCTAGACACAGAGTAAAAATATTTTCGAAAGTCTACAAAACAACAATAGACTTTCAAAGAGTGATGTTGTGCCTCCTCAATGATGGCCCAAAGTGTAAGGATGTGGTCAATAGTCTGGTGCTCAGGTAAAAATCAAACTTGTCCTCTAGCTCTAAGTTGTTTCCGCTCAAGATCCTTGGAGATTTGGAGGTGGAGGGATGTAGCATATAGTTTGGAGAATGTGTGGCCCACCATGATAGTCCTATAATTGTTGGGATATGAGCTGGGCCTAGATTTGTGTATCGGGTGAATGATGTGCTGAGACCATGTTGATGGGAAACCTGTACAGACCACATGGTTGAAGAGATCAACCAAGTAGGGAGCCAGAGCATGAAGACCTTGTTTAAGGAACTTTTCCTGGAAACCATCCTCATTTGCTGCTTTTCTGTTGTTCATCACCCAAATGGCCTCTCTGATGTCACTATCATAGAATATGAAACCTGAAGAGGGCAGAGAGGTCACCTGAATCTGGGGTTGCCTTGGGATGTCATAGAGGGTGTACACATGGGAGAACATGGGCTTGGGGTTAAGGTCGGAGGGGAGGGGAGAGTGGCGGGGGAGGACAGTATGCCATAATTTTTTAGGTGAGTGAGCAAGAGAGGTACACAAGTCACGTCTTCTATGGGAGAAAAAGAGATGTTTCTTGCGATGGAGGAGGCGACGATATGAGGCTTTGATATTGAGGTAGGATGGGTGAGTATGGATGAATGCATGTCGAAGTTGGTGGTGGAGAGCTTTGCATTCCTCATCATACCATCGATTCATATGGAAATAGGATTTATGAGAGGTGGAAGTGGGATGATGAGAGTGGGGTAGGACTTAAGGGAAACATCCAAAATGATGAATGAGAGACAGTTGTACTTGGTCGATGCGGAGTCAAATAGTGAGAATTTGTCCATGGAGGGGAGCATCTGGTGAAGGTGGGAAGAGAAGATGTCTGGGTCACCCTCATCAAAACGAAAAGTACTACGTGGTGAGCCCTTAGGGGGAGGTGGGGTTGTCAGCACAAAGAGAGAAAGAAAGAAGAGCATGGTCAACTAAGGGGATGGGGGAAACAAAAAAGTGATGAATGAAGGGGAGGAGGTTCTGGCTAGAGAGGACATAATCAACAACGCTTGATCCTCCACCATGAGGTCGACATGTGAAAAACTGGGAGTTTGGAAAATGCGGGAGGTCATTAAGAATCAACAGCTCCTGAGATTCACCCAAGTGTAAAAGATGTCGACCATAGGCGGTAAGGCACCCCAATGCATCATCAGAAAGCCTTTGAAATCCCACTGACTCTAGGTCGATCTCCTAGATGCAATAAACATCCTCAAACCGATTGTGAAGAGGGATCTGGAGGGCTCTAGTGTGGGAGTTGAAGTCACCTAGAAGAATAACCTCCCCAAATGCTGAATATTGGGCTATGGTGACATACAAATTGACAAAGTGGTCCCCGCCAGGCCCATTATGAATGGCATATGATGAAGAAGCAGGAGGGAAGTAACAAACAATAATGTAAGTGTCCCTGGGGAGAGGAGAGACCCCTTGAACCCGAACCCAAATAAACCTCGCAAACTCATCTGCAACCACCAAAGAAATCCCACTCTAAAAGGAATCTCTGATGAAGCAAGAAACTCCCCCAGAACCTCTGATACCATCGGAACTCCTCGTCTCTTGCCTACAAGCTGAGAACTTATGGTAACCTGTAATGTCTGGGAGAGGTCTAAAAGGGCTCTCATGCGTCTCGATGATGAATAAAATACCCGACAGTCGAAGAGAATCATATAATAGACTTGGCGATGCCAAAAAAGACCCATTCCCATTCCAACAACTGACAGAAATGGATGCCCCTTGTTTCCTCCCCTAACGAGCCTATCATTTGCAGGACCCGAAACGGGGCTTCCACCCAGGTGGAAAAGTGTCCAAAATCACTGCCTTGAGGTTCCTGATAACTGCCCATTTCCCTGCCTGGCGTGTTTCTGTAGCCAACTCCCTCGAGTGTTTGAGCTCAACAACCTATGTTTTAGTGAGATCTTTATCAAGGAAGATCTTACTAGGAAGTGAGAATAGTTTTCGCTTAGCTCTAAGAGCCTGAAGGTGATCAGCTACCGACATGAACCAGAGAAAGAGAGTGGAATCGTACCCAAGCCAAGCCCTATCAAGGGTCACATCCTGGAGATCTAGTTTTTCATTGAGGAACCGAGTCCTAACCACCATGGTGTCTGAGGATGTGAGAGGCAAAGGAATCCCTCTCACTTTCAGGATCAATCCTTACGCTTGTCTAGTGCGTTCTTCCATGAGTTTAGATTGTACCACCTCCTCAAATGCGGATAAAGGGGGAGCGAGGGGGGTATCCCTTCCTCTAGCAACCTGTGCCCATGAGTTGATGTGTGTTTATGTTTCTTGTTTAAAGGCCTCTTGCTGAGGTTTGATATCCTCCTATTTGCTTTTCAGATTGAGAATTTTAGCGTGTAGAGTGTCATTAGAGGGGTGGTGGTGAACTGCTTGCTCCTTGTTGTCCATCAACAACTACTTCAGTGAACCATTATCGCCTTCCATTACAACTACTCTATTCCTGAGTTCATCGACCTCTCTTTTTAGTGCCTGGTTAGAGGATTCAAGGGTTTCCAATCTCCTAAATAGTTCTTGAAAAGCCCTGTTGTGACATCGAAATCCATAATCAGGAAAAGGTGATGGTTCCGACAAGATTTGAAAGAAGTCCTCGACACCTATGTCTATGTCGGTAGGAGGTCGTGATGGCGTAGTCACCTGCGGTTGATCCTGTTGCTGTGGTTGGGTGCTCGGGGATCCAAGCGTCGTGGTGTTGACATCATTAACAAAGATCTGCATCTTGAAAGCAGAATAACACTGCTAAAGACTGATCCCTGCACTTCCACAAGAGCTCTTGAAGAATCTCTCATCGTTGAGGAGAAAACAGACCAGAGAGACATACTAGTGCCAACAACACAAGCTAGGGCCCAAAGCAGACCTAATAATCGGTACTCGCTGAGGAGTTATGACAAACACTTTACCTGCAAACCCACAACTCTCATCCATATGCTTTCACAGCAAGATTCCATGCGTGAATGAGAGGTAGCCGGTGGACAATCTCCAATCGCGTGAATGAGTGGTGAATGGCGGACAGATCTCTGTAGAGTCAAACTAAAGAATTTCTCTACTACATCGATTATTCACTGTTTCGAGAGATAAAGAAGCATTGTCGAAGGATATGAGTGACCAAGAATCGAACCTTACAGTCGAAGAGAAAACCCAAATCTATTTCGCAGGCCGCTGCTCCTTTTACTTCTCTCCCCACTTCTATGGCTCCCTTACCTTTGCTTTCATAGGCCTTAAGAAACACTGAAGCTGAGAGAATTTGATCACACGTACTTCCTACCTAGACTCTGACGGTGTGTGTCTTGTAGAGGGGGTTATCGACGGCTCTGCAATTCTGGCAGATGTGATACTGATGATGCTAGAGTAACCAGAGTTTCTTTGATGTTTGGCCCACCATTGAAGTTCCAATTCCACCACCGCTTTAAGCTAAAGGAAACATCTAGGGCTGGCCCAAGAATACCATGATAGGATACAATTCAAGGAAATAGGAATGTACAATGGATTTAATATTAAACCCTTTACCTACCGAGTGATTGATATGTATGCAGATTCGGAAGATGCAGATGCAATTTTATTGATTTTGGAGTAACTGGAGCTGCATTGATGTTTCCAATTACACCACTGACTAGATCGATGCCTTGTATCTATCTACTAGCATGCTTTTCTGCTAGCGTGAGAAGGACATCTCAAACCAGTTATTGCAAACAAATGAGAATTTTCCTAGTATACTTCCTGAAAGTGATACCAGTGCCCCTGGATCTAGACTTGTAGCTAGTTGTATCCCTAATCATTGTCCTAGACCCAACCTTAGACCAAAAGAAACTCATCCAAATAAGGGAAAATTTGGAAATAGGAGTCATGATTTTGTTGCTTCAAGTATTAAATCATTTGCAGACTCCATCTTAAAGCTGCAACACACGAAGATGGATATTTATAAAGATGCTGAAAGGTTGCATGTTGAATCTGAGGAAAAGCGAGTAGAACTAGATCTTAGATGGACTGAGATTATCATGAATACTTAGTTGCAAATTTCTAAACTACTTTCTTGCAAGAATCACAGAAGAAAACCAGTTGCTTTTACTTCTCCAGTTCATTTGACCACTACTACAATTAACTCTTTATCTTTAGATACTGTGGTTCCAGTAAATTTCACTGATGTTAGCGGGCAGACTGTGCAGTCTGTTTTCCCTGGAAATGAGTACATTGTTTCTCATTTGTCTTTTGTGCAACCCTAGGGACAGATGATGGCCATCAATATGGGATCATAGAAGTGGCACTTTGGTGGATCAAGGGTTGATTATGTCTGCTCTCACCAATGTGTATATGGTGTATGAATCTGAGCCAAATATCTGCATAAATGTCAAAATATGCTAGCAGATTCTAAAAAATCATCAAAAACACTTCTTATGGTAGTAAACACTGTCAGGAATATCAGATACAGATACAGAAGTATGCATCCTTTGGCAGCATTGGAATATCATCTTGTGCTAGTGCTATTTTATGTGTGTTCATTAGTAAAGACCCTATTGTTGAACAGACAGGGAAAGAAGCCAATAAATTTAAAAGAAATTACAGTAAAGACCCTATTGTTGAATAGACAGCGAAAGCAGCTAGACAAGTCAATTATAAAAATTTAACATCACCATTAAGCAACTTTATCAATGTACAAGGTCAATTCCTGTATTATAATTCGAATACATTTTTATATGACACGGGTACTAACAATTATAAATTTTACCTACATATAAATTATAGTAGCTCCTTCAAATAAGTTTTAGAAGAGTATTAAGGGTCCTCCAATAAACATGTTGCTTAAAGGGATGCAGTAGACAATTGAGCCTGAATTAAATCTCCCTTAGCCTCCATAGCCCAAAAGGAGAAAAACTTTTTTGGTTTTCTTTGGCTGCTTTCCAAAAGAAGTAGATTCAGCAAACCACAAATTTTATCTAGCACATCAATTCAGATATCATAATGAAACAAATTCATGCACGTAGAATAAATAAACGATCAAACACAATTCCATTTGATTCACCTCCATGTGTCCACATTCTCTGACTATAGAAGACAAACTTATGACCAAATACACAGTAACATACATAATAAATTAAGGATTTTTTCACAAGTTCCAAACCAAATACACAGCAAAAACCTAAATCATCATGCACAAATCATACAGATGACAGATCATCATCTTCTTGAATTGCCATTTCTCTACATGAAAGTGCCCATACAGATGATGATTGCCCTCTATAGGTTTCTATCTAATAAAAATGACTCCAGGTAGTTGTTTGTAAGAGTGGTCCTATAATGCTATGATTCAGGAACTATAATAGGATTAGAATTCCTTGTAGACTATAGTTTCAGAAGTACCATGATGAGATATTCATAATAACTCTTGTCATGCTCCAAAATACCATATTTAGAAACCATCTCTGGGACTGCATAGTCAATTGGAATATTGTTATATGTAGAGACAAATTTCATGTCTCCATTCATTTCCTGGAAATGATGTATAAAAGGTTGATTGTAGACCCTTCTTTGATCGAGGTTTAATCCCTCTCTCATTACCAGATGGATGTTTGAACCAAAATTGTAATCATTGTTTCCAGCAATGACTCCTTGCCCAAAGAAGTTATCATCAGGTGTAATTTTGAAAATTTCCCCACTCTGTGAAGCAGGGTGTATTTTAACTTCAAGCCAATTGTGATAATTCATCATCTTAAGGTTCCCTAGCATTGATGTCTTATTCTGATGCAACCCATCATATAAGCAAGTAATTCATTGATAGGCTGCTGATTACCAGTTGGAATTGCTGAACTTGTAGTGCCAAGAGGATTAAGATTCACATTACCATTGGATGTCGTCTATCCTTCCTTCTCAGATGGAAAAATACCCACCTTTCCTTGAACTTGTAGCTGGTTAGGCTGCCCTGTAGATATACAAAATAAGGATTTAATCTCTCGAGGTTCTGGTGTCTGATATCCCATGCCTTGCAAATCTATTCTATATGCACAAGTAGACTGATGGGCATTTCTTAAGATTTGATATGAAAATTCAAGTTGGCACTCATGATATGGGCACTGTTCATGTGGACATGTATAGACCTTTTGATCTTCCAATTGAGATTCCTATGGTAAATTTATTTTTCTGATAAAATCTGCATTATCTCCTACCTGAAAAGTTGAAACTCCCTCATTTGAAATACCCACATTGATATTGTCAAAGTCTTGTGGTTTGCATTCCTGTACCTTGGAACTTAAGATATCCAAGTCTTTTGGTTTGCAATCCTGCACATCCGTATTTGTATAAATAGAGTTCGGATCATCTTCAAAGCCTTCAACATCATACTCGCTGCCCCTGCTTAATGTCAGAGACCCAGCATGTGTAGTCACTGCAGCACTGGTCGGTGGACAAGCATTAGGGTTTTTCTGGCGAGCCAATGCTTCCTCTTGGTTAACAATTGCTTGCCAAGTTTCACTTTATTTAGCTGTCATCTTCTCCCGCAAGCACTTTGGCTGCCTAACAAGTTTGCAAATTTTGGCTATATCAGGTGACATGTGATAACAGTAGTAAGAACCCCCACCTTTTAAGCCTTTTTTAGATCATGATGATTTTTATAAGGCAGAGGCCCTTGTCCTTTTGGCAAGCCTAATTGTGGCCACCAATCCTCATTGGTAGTAGGCCACCAAGGAGGAGAAACACCCTTTTCTAAAGGATACCTTCACTGAGGCGGATCATAGTGCTGCATAAGGGCAGAAAGAAGAAAACCCAAAGTGGCACCCTAAATTTCTTGAAGAGTATGAGGGGTAGGAGCCATAACCATGTTACTCTCATATTTGGAGTATGAGGGGTTCTGCTTGATATTTGGTGATTGCAGCAAGGCCATTTCTGTCAAATCTAACCTTCTTCTTCCACCATGCTCTAATATTGTCAGAGGCTCCACTTACAGGCTTCCCTTTTTCAGGAATGATGCCATATACAAAACCTTGTGCTTTGCAAACTTCCATCATTTTCAACATGTACTTCAGTATACCATCCTTTGCCCGAGACATATTTTTCCTTTGGGCTTGTTCTTGTGACTGTCTTTGTTTTTCCGTGTCGCTGTGATATTTTACCTTCCATTGCTCCTTAATGTGCCTAAGCCAGATGCGATGCTTCCACATATGATTCTCAAGCTCATCCACATCAATGCACATTTAAACGTTGTGAAGATCTGATGCACAAAATCCAGTGCAATGCAAGGTGTTCTATTTTATCTTTTACCCCATCCACCCTCAATTGTCTATACTTTTGTTTCCAGGATGTTGGCATCCATTACTCTATGCAAACCTCTCCTAAAAAAGATGGAGAAAATCACTGTCAGCAACAATTCAAGCTCTCTGTGCATACTCTACATCACACAAAATCCTTCCAAGACAAGGGATGAATAAATTTTTTTTTTGTTATATTACCATTCATGTTTTCCATTTATTTTAATTTCGCAAGGTTTGGCAGTTGGAGTCTTATTACATGTTCAAATCTGTCAGCACTATCAAACATAAAATTTAATTGTGGAATTTGGTCTACCCATCACCTCCCATGCATGTGGATCATTGCCCCACTCTTGTTGAAGTTCCATTGAATGGTGCTTGTCATGATGGTGTTACGTAGTAAACTGAAGCTTGTCAACATATGATTCAGTTATTGATATTCTTTAGCATACATTAGCCAGTTGAGATAGATTTATTCTATATAAAAAAACATATTAATACAAATTAAAATCATCCTAATACTTGCAACGGGATGTGGTTAAGTGTGAGTGATGGGAGGGCAACATGAAAACAACCCAGGTTCAAACCTCGAAAAGTGTAGAGCCCTTATGTGCATGTGTGAGGGAAGTTGTTTGACCTTCCAGAGTTGGCTTCACTTCATCAACAAAGGGCCTTAGCAGAAGTTAGACTTGTGTTAAGTAGATATTAATGGGATACTTTATCTCTGTTATTATATAGCTTAGATGTATAATTTAAAAAAATATAAATACATATATTGCATCTAATAAAAGACTATATTATTCCGATTTTATATATTAGTTGACATACACAGTGCACACACACATATAATTGTATATGTTAGTTGATATATATATATATATATATATATATAGAATTCAGTTTCACATAAGTCAGCCATAGAGGTAAATTAAATTTCTTATAGAGGTCAATTAAATTCTTAGATTAACAGGTTTTTTATATGCTCTCAGTAACTTATTTTTGTTATTTTGAGACATGGTTTAACACTATCTTGTGCTGGTTTTCACAAATATTGTAGATACTTTATGAGGAGCGGGGGTTCTTCCTTGAAATAGCTGACATCATTCGAGGCTTGGGGCTTATGATTTTAAAGGAAGTCATGGAAGCTCGCAGTGACAAGATTTGGGCTCGCTTTGTTGTTAAGGTAATGCCATGGTTGAAAATAAGATAATTATTTGGTTAGACCTTTGATTCCATGTAAAACTGTCTCTTTTATTTGTGTTTAGTTGCTTTAGCAGACCATAGACTTCAAGAATTGGCATTTGGATTTATAATGAGAACATGCTATGAAATTTATTTTAAGCTTGCATGTGATTCTAGAGTTGGAGAAAAGCACCAGACCAAACAAATTGCTATGGCTGATGCTTAACAACTAACAATTGGAGATTGTTCTTGGGAATTTTATTGTGTAGGGTTGAATACCATGGAATACTCTATCTATCAACCTCTATATTTCACCATATGTGCTCGTGTATCTTCTAACATATAGAATTCTAAAGGCACCCTAGCCTGATTTGTCATGTTGTGTAATTTGGATGTTTCACGATATTTTTGCATAGTAGTGGCTTCTTAGATTGGAAGTGAAACTCTAATGATGTAAAAATATCAATAATTTTCTAAGAACCGCACAAAAAATTGAAAATCGTAATTTTTATCTTTACTGAGCCCTGGACATGCATGTTACTAAGGACAACTTGCACTTAGCATAAGACAGTGAAATCATTTTGGTAGACTTAGTACCCTCACTTTAAGGTGTAAATTAGAATTATGGAAGTGTAGGAAGATGCACAAGGAGAAATAATATAGAACTATATTTTATGGCTTATCCTTAGGTACATCTGCAGGAGGTTGTGTG
This sequence comes from Pinus albicaulis, assembly GCA_034641835.2. Lineage (NCBI taxonomy): Eukaryota > Viridiplantae > Streptophyta > Pinopsida > Pinales > Pinaceae > Pinus > Pinus albicaulis. Next base: position 231,025,394 of record CM076580.1, read on the forward strand.
CAATCAAGTCAGGCTGTAACACAAATTTTAATGTGAGGAATGCAAATTTTCCACCTGGCATGCAATTTTGACACTTTTGGGGTGCATTATAAGTATGGAATATGATCTTCCATGGCATATATGATAACCCCTTTTCCTTATCATCCATCAGGTTTGTAATTTATGTACATGGCTTGCTTTTTTTCATGCAAGTGGACATTTTGGCACTATGAAAATAATAGGTAGAAAACAAATTTGGTCTTACAGAAAGCATATTTTGGCCCATGGGAGAATAAATCAAGGTAGGAGATGGTGTTGGTGAGAAATATCACTAGGTGTCCCCTCAAACATGGCATGACAAAAAATGATCATAGAGGCTAACCTGAAAAAATTCCCATTCCAAAGACCTACAAGCACGGTATTGGTGATCAAGTTTGACTTTGCCAAACTCAAATATGACATATTAAATGGTAGGATACTTAACGGTTTGGGAACTTGTATTTTAATGATTAATGCCCATGAGGAGGATTTTCACCTTTGACATTGTAAAAGAGATTAATTTTGAGGACTGCAAATTACTTCCTTGATTACGAATGGATCAGAGTACATTGCCTTAGTAAGGACATTGCCTTAAACAACATGGCCATGGCTTTGCATTCTAGAAGCTCATTCTTCATAAGGACATTGCCTTAAACAACATGGCTACAAATAATTTGATCCAAGCTAAACTCAAAGAATATGATACAGTCCATAAGGGGGAGGATGAATTGAAATTAAGGAGAAAAAATATCATTATATAAAAAACAATCAAGGTGTGCACCCATGTATATGGTTAATTTCTCCATTTTTGTATGTTATTACACTTTTGTGGGAAAAATTTAATGAATTTACAACAATAGACAAACAAAAATATGGAGGCAATCATGAACCTCATATTACAAAAGAAAGAAATCCTTGAACTTTCTTTCTCCAGTAGATATTCAATTAGGCTCACAGGGGAATTTCCCATTAATCCATCCATGCCTTTACAATAGAGAGAGCTTTTGCGTTATGCCTTTTTTCATCCTCATAGCCAAAATGTTTCCATGAAATGTGCTCATTTGACCAAATTCTATGGTTTCCACATGTATGTCTTCTCATTGGAATGCTTTTCAAGGCAGTTTCTTCACATCCACTCCCATTAGAATAACATTATCTGAAAAATCAATGGGGAGCTCTTTAAGATGTGGACTCTCTTGATTAGAGTAGAACAGGAAGGATTCTGCACTTGCTTAGGTTTAAACATGGTATGATGTACATTCTATTCCAGTGATTTATTTGGTACACCATTCTATGCATGGATTACATGATTTTAGGCCTAAAAAATATAATTTGCAATATGTGCAAAATTTGAACCTTCTTCGTATGTTTTTTTTTTTTTTGTAAATCTGTCGACTTCTATATTAGTACAAAAATATGTTACAGAGAGGCATAGGCCTCACAAAGCTAGCCCAGAGAGGAGGCATTCATAACATAAAACTACAGCTGTTGACTATCTGAGACAAACATTGATGACCAGGACCTTGTCCTACTTCCTAAACAGCTGATTCTGAGAAACAAAATGATGATTGGAGTATAGGACTCTCCACAACATATATGACCGAGACAGACATTGTTCATGACAAAAATTACAAGCATACAGAAGGTTGCTCTGAAACATTGTCTTGAGCATGATAGCATGGGTAACAGTGCTTGGGAAGCAGCTATTCGACGAAGGAGAATTACACTATACTGCCTGCAAAAACTGTGAAGAAGAAGGGAGAAGAACCCCTTCTGAGTACCTGATAGCAAAAACTGATGAGCGAGATCCATTTATGCGTCGTTGGTGGGCGAGGGCGCTTCTTCCACTACAGGGCAAGCATACGGATTGAAATCAGCATCAGCAGGGGACGAGGGAGCTTGGCCTGAAGGAGCATGGCCTGACGGAGCTTGGCCTGAAGGAGCGCAAGGCCTAGCTTGCGGGAGCTCGGGCTGAGAGACCGAAATACCCTGAAAACTTTGCCGACTGACCCCCGGGGGGCAAAACAATATTCCATCTTCAGATTCCTGAACAGAGCCGGAGGGAGCCGAAGGCGGAGCTTGGGCGGTCGGGTTGATCCTGAATTTGATTGAAACCGAAGCAATGAAATCATGATGGTTAAAGGAACAGGGATAATTGAAGCGAGATGAATGGAAGTGCTCATTGGAGGTGAGGCGAACATGTGCAGCAGAGGTAGAAGGGCGTCTGCCACGCCCACGACCGCGACTTCTTCTGAGAGCAGCTGTTCGACCAGCATCTGAGTCAGAAGGATCCGACGAGGAGGCAGAGGAGGGGAACACAGGTGGCGTAATAACCTGCCCGCGAGAAGAACCTCTCCTGCTCATCATTCTTGGCCTCAGACGAGGCATAGTGAGATTGACAGGATAATCTGGCCGAGGAATCAAGAAAGGAAAGGTGAGCGAGCTCAGAGACTGATTGAAACCAACAGAAGGGCTGTTGTAATTATAGAACTGACCAAATGAAACGTGAAAACCTTCCGAGAGCTCAATGCAGCAGCTTAAACGACACCTTTTTCCATTTCTGGTGCGCAAACAGGGTTCGGATTCTGCCTAAGAACAACAGGAACTCAACGGAGAGACACACAGCACCGAAGGAATAGGCACCATTACAGTGTGAAGGTCCAGATAACGAGGCGGAAGGAGCTGCATTAACGCAGCATTAACTGTGTAAGCTGGCACATATGAAGTGAGCTCGGAGCGCGATGGGGTGACGGTGGTGGTAGACCACGTGCCCACCCGCCCCCATGTCAGCGAATTAAATCTCTTCTCGTACACCCGCATCTGGGAAACCTTCTTCGTATGTTATTATCCCATCTCTTATTCATTTATTCATTGAAATATTCATCCCCTTTTATTCTAGTTAGTAAATAAGCCTTTGTTAACAAAGTGGGCCTGCCTTTGGCCTAAATTCCATGAACAAGTTGTATCTATTGCATCAAAATTATGCAGGACATTGCCTAGGATCAACTGCCTAGGCTTAGTTATCGATGAGATATCAGACGATAACACAAATTGACAACATTAAATCACGACATCATGTTCTTAAGGGGAGATTACACTTGAGTCTCGATAATGATAGCGCATTTGATTTACCACTTGATCGCAACACACTTGACAAACATATTTTGGCAGGCCTTAAGGAGAACACGGGGTAGCGCTGGGTCCATAACATGTACACAAGTGTAATCACTTCTTGATGGCGTAAGTTAAATGACTACCTCCACATGCTGGGTAAAGGCTATGTGAATGGAACTTGGTCAACAGTGTTTTCCTTAAGGAGAATGAGGGTAAGCTTGGGTTTGCAATATATGCACATTGTTCATCACCTCCCAATGCCATAAGTTCAATCCCTTCCTAACCCCCATGGGTGAAGCCTGTGAGAATGGAATATTGACCAAAGGTGTGAAACTCCTCACCACTAACTGCTAGTCCCAAGCCTGTTGGGCATTGGTGTATTATTCCCATATCTGGATTTTGTTTTTACATTTTTGAGCAAACTTATTTAGTTATTTCGCCTTTTCTACCAAGGGAGTCATTGTGTTGGGGGTTGCTCAAGGTGATATGACATGGTAGGATGATATGAATTGTTTCTCTTAGAATATTTTGATGAGAATGGTTCTTTGTTCATGAGGAGTCAAATCTGGAATTTCATTGCAAGGGAGCATTTGTCCCAACTTTGTTATTGCCAGTTACATCCTCCCCGTTCTAGAATTAATGGGTAATTCTGTTTACAGGTTTTGTGGCTCCATGATACATGTCTGGTGCACTCATCACATGCAAGGACTTAAGGTCAGTTGTGGGCAAAAGCTGTGCAATTCAGTACAATAGAATATTCAACTACATCTTCTGTGGATTAGGACATTTGGACAATTCAACCTATAAAGGTGGTGTGATGGGTGCAGCTGCAGTGGTTGCAACTTCCAAAGCCTCAGGTGTGGACAATTCAACCTAAAAAGGTAGTGTGATGGGTGTAGCTGCAGTGGTTGTAAAGCCTCAAGAGTTGTTTGTGGGTTGCCATGACTCATGAGGGATGAATTCACATTTTGTGCCCATTTATTTCCAGATGTCCCTCATTAAGTACTAGTTTAAGACTCAAGACTATGTTCTCTAGTGATACACCTCAAATCAGAAAGTTGTATATGATATCTCCTTGTCCTTGACGCAAATATTTTAACTCCGAACCTTGTACTTGTTCCCTAACTCAAAATTTGTCTAATATGATATAAAATGTTAAGTCATGTTGAAGATGGATTTTATTACTATAATTTTTAAAATTTAGAACAATATCTTCATAGTTGCAATCTGATTTTCTGCAAGATTTTTGTAATAATATCTTCATAGTTGCAATTTGATTTTCTGCAAGATTTTGTAATAATATCATCATAGTTGCAATCTGATTTTCTGCAAGATTTTTGCAATAATATCTTCATAGTTGCAATCTGATTTTCTGCAAGATTTTTGTTGAAATATGACCTTGGTAATTTTAGTGTCTTTTCATATGTTTAAGAGTATAAGTAAAATGCTTTAAATTCTGAAGCAACCAATCAAAAATTCTTCCATATCTGTAAATATAATAGCTGGTTAATGAGAACCTTATCATTTTCTTTTTTGGATTCATGTTTTTCATTTTTTCAAGGATTAGATTAGTAAGGCATTAATAATTTAATTATGGTTTTCATTGTTGGCTTATGTTATTCGGGACATGCAGGTCACATTGTAACATCATACTCACAATAAATCTCAAATGATGAAGTGGTTGAGCAAGCCTTTTAAAGGTTCAAGTCACAAAGTGTCAGATGGACACTACGTAGGGGTGCATTTGGAAATGATAATGTAATTTGGAATGTGGCCTCTAATGCCATGGTAATCCCTAATTAATGAGCGTGTATTGTCTTTTAAACTTCAATCTTCTATTTGTTAGCTATAACAAAGTTAGCGTCATGCTAGTGATTAATTTGAAACTATATTTTAGTGGAAAAATTCACTGTTTTTTGGTGGAATAGTTCATAATTTATTTTGATCTTTTTTTGCAAGTGTACTAGTCATGATGATAAATGTGTGGTTTACTTCAGAGGGTTCTCAGTTATTTCTAGATACACTTTTCATCATTTTCTTTGAATACTTCTCTAGTGCTTTACCTTCATATTTTATCCCATGCACAATTGCTTCTGAGGTCCATGTTGTTATGTTTATTGGCTGTTTCTGTGGAAACATTTTCCTCAGGTTCTACAAGGTAAATCCAAATGCAAAAAATACTATTTTACATATTGATATTTTTTCAAGACATTGTTGTGTGATACTTGAATTTCATAAATCTAGATTTTTATTTCATTATCTATATCAATATATAAGAACAGGTTCATGGATTGTTCATATTTCTCAAACTGTGGAGTTGTTCCTTTCCTGTTGCATGTTCTTTTAAATTTTTATGTTGTGATTCAAATTTCTAGTTGTGCTTTCCAGTTATTCTCCTACATAGTACATGCTTTGATAGATTATATCAAAAGTCTTACCAATGTGATAACATTGATTGTTGTATGTGGACATTTTTGTTCAGGATGGTCCATTATAGAATCAATATGAGGAGCTGGATCATGCAATTGCACTTTATCTTCTTGAAAAACTAACCAAACCAAATGGTATATGATGGAAATTTCATTTTTTTTACAGTTACTTTTAGTTTAATTATATTATTTAGCTCGATGCTTTTCCTATATTCAACTAAAATTTTGTTTGTCATTTCCATGTTTTAGTGAAACTGTTTATGGTTTGATACTCTCATACAACCTTTATCAAGTTACATGCACCCTCATTAGAAAAAAAAAGAGAATTTTGCTTGCCATGACTATCTTTCTTTTTCATTGTTGACTTAAGAAAGTCTTTTAGCTAAGAAACTAGTTTCAAGGTTATGGCATAACTTGTCATATAAATTGAACAGAAGTTATATCCAAAATGTTAACTTGTAAACTACTTAGCTGGTTTTAGGCTTTCCATTTAAAATCTACTTCAATTTTAACTTTGAACAAGTCGAGGACACTGAATTCTTTCAATTTTCTTGGTTCTTATTCCTTTGGCGTATCTTTGCACCTTTAGGGGCAATTGATAGCTTAAAGTATAATTCTTTAAAGGGTGCTAGCTCAATGGAAGAGCACCTGCTTTACAAGTAGGAGGTTGGTGGTTCGATTCCATCGTGCCCTGATATTCATAGCGAATGACGAAGATCAGTTTTTGGTGACGGATGCTCTTTTGACCATCACCAATGAACTTATGGTGACATTTTTCGACCCTCACCAAAATATGAAATGGTGATGGTAAACGAACACCACCATATATACGCATCAATAGTGACTACCATTAGAGGTTCATCACCATAAATCATTGTTATTGATATGAAATGGTGAGGGTCACTTTTTGTCATTATAGTCATTATTCATGATGGACCTTGATGTCACCAATGAGTTTATGGTGACGGTCAATGAACGTCGCCATATATATGCACCAATAGTGACGGCCATGAAGGGTCCATCATAAAAAATCTTTGTTGTTCATATGAAATGGTGATGGTCACTATCCATCATTATAATTAATATTCGTGACGGACCTTGAATGTCACCACAACAAATACTCTCGGCGACGCCACCTTTGGTGATGTTCAGTTTTTTGGTGATGGAGGCTATTTTCCATCACCATTGCTCATATGAAATGGTGATGGTCATTATCCGTCACTATAAAGCATTATTCGTGACAGACCTTGAATGTCACCACAACACATACTTTCGGCGACGCCACCTTTGGTGACGTTCAGTTTTTTGGTGACGGAGGCTATTTTTCCGTCACCATTGTTCATATGAAATGGTGACGGTCACTATCTGTCACTATAAATAATTATTGGTGACGGACCTTGAATGTCACCACAACACCTATAATTTCGGTGACGCCACCTTTGGTGACGTTCAAGTTTTGGTGACGAAGGCTCTTTTGACCCTCACCAATGAGCTTATGGTGACCATTTTCGCCCCTCACCAATGTCCTTTTTTCTTGTAGTGATGGTTTCTTCCTGACCCAATATATGAAGTGGTTCTCGAATAAAGTCCCCTTCAAGTTCCACCTGTATCAAATTCCAGTCAACCACATGAGAAGGGTCATGAACATATTTGTTCAATAGCGATATATGAAAAAAATTATGTACTTTTTTTTTCTAAGTAAGGTTAATCTATTAACAGTGGGAATAAAATTATAGAATGACCAAATTCAAAATATTGCCTAGAATTATGGCAAATTTGTCAAAAAAATCAAAAAAGAAAATTGCCCTCATAAGGGGAAACCAGTCTTGAACGTTTTTCAGGTTGTTGCATTGCCCATGCAGGGGAACCATCGTTTGATATCTTTGACGATTACAGTGTTTACAGAAGTCAAAAATAAAACAAAGGTTCGACATAGTAATATTAAAAAAAACACGCCCAATTAAGTGGGCCGCGAAGCAAGAAAACCAAATCAAAGAGAAGCAGCTACTCATCCGGTGGTTCTTTGAAAATTCGGCACCAGAAAGCTGACATATCACCATCCTTCTTTAACAGGTCCATGGTGAGAGCAGCTTCAGGCACGGAAGGTCCAGGATCTCCAGGTGCCATCTCCACTTCACATGCCCTACAAACCTAAGCCTCATGTTCCTGCACATTCACGCCACTATGCCCTGCCTGAAGGCCCGAAAGCTAGGCTTTCTCTAAGCTTAGACTCGCAGGACGGGTGCATTGTTCCTCCACTTGGGCCTCTTCACGGAAAACCATGGTGATTGAAGCTGTGATTTGTGGGTGGTTCAGAGAGAAATTAAAGGAAAAAAGTGCTGAGCCAATCGTGGGAGAAGGCAAAGCGATGGTGGTCTGAGGAACAGGAGAGCCCAAACGATGGCCAGATCCTAGAATCCGACCTCTCCCACTTCTGGTGTGAGGATAACGGCCTGCAAAATAATTGCTGGAGTGGGAAGGTGACTCGGTTGAGGGGCTGAAGGGAGCATGTAGGGGTTGGCCTCTGGTGCTACCCCTGCGGCAACGCATCCTATGACGGAGGCGAGGCATAGGTGAAGTCTCAGTAGAGGGCTTAAGACGAGGCAGATAAGCAGGATTGACGGTGGAATGAGAGATGGGTGGATTCCAAGAAGCCGAGGAAGATAGACAGAGGCGAGAACAAGGGAAATGCAGATTTTCCCCAAGGTCTAAGCAACATTTCAGCTGGCTTCTCCTTCCCGTCATGGTGCGCAGGCAGGGTATCCCAGCAACTGGAGAGCATCTACAGTTCAACGGTTGCGTCTCTTCAGAAAAACCAGAGCGAAACTCCATTTTATTGTCTCGAATACTAAGGCATCGAAGAACGCCCACCATAAATCTCTCATTGATGAGAGCCGAAGACCGGAGCATATTGGAGCATGCGGAATTGCAAACAGGAATGGAGGTCGGATCATGAGCTGCGTTAAAACTTAATGCAGTAGATATGATATCAGCGGGACTGAAATGCCATCTGCCGCCTGCCGTCTGCCATTTGTCAGCCATGACATGGGTAGATAGGTGTCTCCACACTTCGCCACACCCATGTCCCACCACCTTATTCTCCATTCTATACACCCGCATCTGGGATATTTGCATCCCTTTGGACCAATATTTTGCACTCTTGATTCTCATCATGGTTCTGAATTATGTCTAGAGCTCCAATGAGAAGAGTGTGCCCACTATCCACCCCGAAATTGGCAAGTAGATCAGCGACCTTGTTTCCTTCTCGTTTTACGTGATTGAACATGAGTACACGGTTGGTGTGAAGCCACTGTTCTATTGCATCCAATCTAGCTTCAAGCCTCCAACTGTTGGAAATTTTGTGCGCATGAGCTCCATTGAGGAGTTGATTGGCCATATTGATGAGAATTTGGGAGTACCCTTCAATCACCAGAGGGTGGAAACCACGACGCTGGGATAGGAGCAAGCCCTGCCAGAGACCCTCCAATTTAGCAAAGTTGTTCGTGTCCCAGTCGATTTTTCCGAAATAGATTAAGAGAGGAGTACCATCATGATCTCTAAAAATGCTGCCAAATCCTGCTTTGCCAGGATTGCCCTTTGAAGCTCCGTCAAAGTTGAGTTTGAAAGTAGTCCTTGGAGGGGGGATCCATAAGTGCTTTCTGATATTTTTGATTTCAGAAGGTCTGTGATTTTGCTTTCCTTGTGGGAGTTGTATGTTCCAATTTTCCCAAATGGCCTTCTCATTTGCAAGAGTGGGAAAATCTTCAATATTCCAAGGTTGTAGCACCAAGGTTTCTTTGAGATTAAGACAAAAATTTCTCCATATGATATCTGAAGGAGTGCTTTCATCTTTAAAGATGCGCTTTTTTCATTCTTTCCATATTGTCCAAAGGAGAAGGCCGGGGATAATTCTCCATAATCGGTTAAGTAATTTGCTTTTATACAGATTCTAGTGCCAATTGCATATGGAGTTGATTATATCTTCAAAGAATCTACATATTTTTTGACAGCGGAAGCTAGCCTTCTCCCATACTTGGTTAGCAAAAGTACAAGAGTCAAGGAGGTGTTGGAGAGTTTCCTCATGTGTATTGCAATTGGGACAGATAGAAGGACCGTGAAAGTTTCATTTCCTGAGATTGTCCCAAGTGAGGATTCTTCGGTGACCAACAAGCTAGAGGAATAGGGAGACTTTGGGCCATACACCAGATGACCAGATTCTACTCCATATAGGATCCAGGGGCATTGGATCATTGCCTATAATTTTATATGCCTCTCTAGTAGTGAAGGATCCTTTTGGGGTATATCCCCATCTTAGTATATCCATGCTGTCAGATAATCTGATTCGTCGATTCTGAAGTTCATTGTCAATGGCTTCCTTGGTCTGCTCATCTGCATTCCTGATCAGCCTGTCGATCTGCTTCCACTATCTATACCCCTATTCTATACCATGTGTCCATTGTTGCTGGACGATTTCATTTGTTTCTCCTCCCAGTCCTGGCTAGGAGGCAGTCTGTAAATATCAATGAGCTTTAGTAGTTGATGCCAAGAGTCTATCCAGAACCGAGCAGTGTTGCCATTCCTTATTTCCCAGAAGCTGTGTTGTTGGATCAACAGGAAGTGTTGTCTAGCAACGTTCCATATTAGTGAGCCCTTATCTATAGGAGTGAATCCAATTAGTTCTTCCAGTGGTCTGTGATTGGCATATTTTGCTGTCCAAATGACTGCCCATGGCTTGTTGGGAGAAAAGAGCCATTGCCACCATATTTTTTCACCCATGATAGTATAGCTGTGATGAGGATCTCGCAGACCTATTCCCTCTATTTCTTTGGGCTTCCATACTGTCGACCATTTTACCAAATCCCATTTGCGATTAGTTCAAGTTGAACCCCAGAGAAAGTTGCGTTGTAGAGCTTTAATTTTTTTAAGGACCCATTTTGGCACTGCTAAGATTGAGAAGAGATAAATAGGCATTGTCTGTAGCACAGCTTTGATTAGAACTAATCTGCTAGCTATATTCAAAGTTCTATGATTCCATAAAGTGAGACGAGATTCAAGTTTTTCAAGGAGCATTTGCCAAGAGGCGTGTTTGATGGTAGAGTCAATTAAGGGAGCTCCAAGGTATTTGGAAGGTAGTGAGGCTATGGAGAAGACCAGAATGTGGGCTATAGCATGTTGAGGTACAAGAGGGGTGTGAAAAAAGAAGATCTGTGATTTTTCCGTGTTGATGCTCGTCCCTGAAGCTTCAGAGAAATCATCCAGGAGGGATTTAAAAGGGAAGGATTCATGCACTAAAGGGTGCCCAAAAAACATGTTGTCATCAACAAATTGTTGGTGGGTAATGGCCGGAGAATTGTGTATGGAGAGGCCTTTGAGCTGCTAGGAGAGAAGGGCTTGTTTGAGATGGCGACCTAGGCCTTCCGCCATTAAAACAAAGAGGAATGGTGATAAGGGATACCCTTGTCAGATACCTCTAGAGGGGCTGAAAGGTCGAGAGGGAATGCCATTTATAAGGATAGAAAAAAAGGTTGAGGAAATCAAACTCATAATCCATCGAACCCATGTTGGAGAAAAACCAAAGGCTGTTAGCATTTTTTGAATATAGGTCTAGCTTAACTTATCAAATGCTTTAGAGAGATTAATCTTGAGAATCATACCTTCCTGTTTGGAGTGCTTGAGGGACTGTATGATTTCATGAGTGAGGATAATGCCATCCAGTATTTGCCTTCCTTCCACATATCCTGATTGTTTAGGCGATATGAGCAAGGGTAGAAGCGGCTTTAGCCTAGTAGTTATGACTTTGGATATAACCTTGTAAATGACATTGCATAATGCTATTGGGCGGAATTTTTCAGGAATACTAGTGTTCTCTTCTTTTTGAATGAGGGAAATGAAGGTTGAGTTCAGAGAGGGAAGAAGCCAATGGAGAGTACGCGATTCCTCCACCACCATCCATACCTCCTCTTTAATAAGATCCTAGAAATTGTGGAAGAAGGTGGTTGTAAAGCCATCCGGACCAGGAGCTTTGCCTTCCTTGAGTTTTTTCATAGCGAAATCAACCTCCTGAGGCAAAAATAGCCATAGAAGAATTTGGTTGTGTTCCTCTGTAATTATTTTCGGCACATTTTGAGTGATCTTTTCTATAGCTGGTCGTCTATCGATTTGGGGTTCTTGGTGGACCACCTGGAAATGATTGATAAACTCCTATTCGATCTCTGCATGGATTTCCACTCTTTCCCCTTCTTGATTTTGAATGAAAGAGATGGTATTGTGCATTCTTCTATGTATTGTGGTTCTGTGAAAGAATTTGGTGTTTCTTTCTTCCTCTTTCAGCCATCTAATTCAGGATTTCTGCTTCCAGAGAATTTCTTCCTGCTTCCTTCTTTCCTCCAATTGATTATGAATCTGCAATTCTTGTTCCATTTTCCCTTTCGTGTGGCCTTCTATGATTATCTGTTGCTGGATATCCCTCATTTCTTTGTTTAGATTTTGTTGTGCCTGGAAGATGTTGCCAAAGGTCTCTTGATTCCAGCGCTTGATTTGGGATTTCAGGAATTTGAGTTTTTGTTGAAACTGATACATTTTTGATCCCTCTAGTGAAGAGAAGTTCATCCAGGTGGATCTTATGAGGTCTTTGAAGGCAGGGTGGGTGAGCCAGAAAGCTTCAAAGAGGAAATTCTGTCTGGTAGAGTTGCCTGGTATTTGCCACTGGAGAGAGATAGGCCAGTGATATGAGCCAGACAATGGCAGAATTGAGGCAGATATGTCACCTCCAAGATGCACTACATTATCTGAGATAAGAAATCTGTCTAATTTGGAAGCGATTTGTTGCTACTCTACCCTGTGGTTGCTCCATGTATGCATTCCATTACAGAATTACAGATCTATTAGCATATTGTTTTGGATGAAATCTTTAAAGTGGCCACTCCTGTGTTCTAGTTTGGCTCGGCCTCCCTAATTTTACTCTAGCTTGGTGATCATGTTGAAGTCTCCTCCAATGATCCATAGAGGATGGATTTTGCTGGAGTTGAGCACTTCTATTGTGTCTAATAGATCAATCTTACGGCCTGCTTCCTGAGGGAAGTATACATTAGTAAGATGACCATGAATGTTCGTGCATATTATGTGAAAAGTAGCTTGTATATTATGATGTGAGGCATGGAAGTCTAAAAGCGTTATAGCCTGCGTGTTCCAAGAAATTTCCAATCCTCCAGAGGCTCCCGAAGCGTCCATGGCTACTGAGTGACATCCTGGCCAAGCTCTTTAGAGGATTTTTGCAAGAGTGATACTATTACACTTTGTTTCGTGCATGAAGAAGATCTTGGGCTGCTCCTGCTTTATCATGTTTTTTATCATTCTGAGTTTCCTAGGGCTGTTGAGCCCTCTTAGATTCCATGAAGTGAGCTTCATGATTCACTATTAGTGAGGGGCTTGTAATACTTTGTCAACTTGGCATATCTTCCTGAGTCTACCAGGATTTTTCCTATTGTGATAGTTCTTTGAAGATTTGTCTTTCTTCCATGTTTTTTGGAGTCTTTAGGAAAGTAGTTTCCATCCCATTGACTACCCGGTTGTATGCCCAATTGATGCTGCTAGTAGGCCCTGGAAATGATGACTTCCAGGGTGTTTAGTTGATGCTCGTGAATCTTGTCGAATTCCTTCCTTCTGCAAGCTTGTTCAAGCTCGAAGATGTCAAGTCCTCCCAAGTCAATGCTTTCCGATTCTTCATCCATATTTTTCACTTGACTGCTTTCTGCTAAGGTATTGATAGAGTGTAGGGTCTGGCTGGGGATGCAGTCAACATCCATACCATTTGGTTTCCAATCAGGATCCTTCAGAAACACCTCTGGAATCCCGATTTTGTCACCTAGGGGCAAAGGAATGGGAGTAGAGCCTGACGGTGGGGGAGGAGTGGTCGATTTTACCAAGGGGGGGATTTGCTAGCTGGCCTGAGGGGAGTCTTTAGTAGCTTTTGCAAGAACCTCAAAACTTTTGCTCGTGGACGGAATGGAGGCGACATCTTGAAGGGGCCTTTTCCCGGAGGTGGATTTTTTATGTGATCTTCTCCTATTTGTGACCTTGGTAAAACCTTCTTGAGCCGACTTATTAGAGGGATTAGAGGTTTGGGGTTTTGCATTTAGACGGAAATCCCGAAAAAGATGCCCATGGAAAAGACACTTATGAAAACAGAAGGGTACATGTGAAAAATCTAAGGGTTGGATCCATTCATAATCATCATGATAGACACTTACCGAATCTGGGAGGGCTTTGTCCAGGTGCATGTAAACACAAATATAGGCATATGAGGTGTATCCACGCAGCTTCATTTCTTCAACAATTTTTATGAAATCGCCTAGCCCCCTGCCAATGTATCTTACTGATTCTTCATCCTAGTATTCCAACGGGAGTGAGTACATCCGGATCCATACTGGTGCCCAGCTGAAATCCTCCTTGTCAGGGTTAAATCTCTCTACCCAATCCCTTAAGTACAAGCCAGTGGAGTTGAAGAAGTAGGGACCTTCATCCAGAACCCTAATGTTGTCTTTGATGCAAATGAAAATCACAGTGAAAAACCGCTTTGGTCCAAGCTACAGGGTGACATGTCCCTTGGGCTTCCATTTGGAAAAAATCCATCCTTGTAGAGCTTTTTCAGTCGGCCAGAATCCAATGAATTTTCGAATGAGAGCATGGTCCTTTATGTACTGGATTTGACCATTGATCGTATGGCTGGGAAGTTCTATTTTGGGTCTTTCAGCTGCTATGGGTTTGCAGGTTGTTGATGTCACCGTGGGTGCTTCTTTTTGCCCAGCCTCTCCTTCTTGTACCTCACTATGCTTGTCTGACTGTTTTGTGGGGACTTTTGTCGTATCTTGCATTGGGGTATCTCTTGTATCCGAGTTTGTTTGTTCTGGACCGGAGCTCTTTGGCAGTTTCTTCGCTTGATTTCCTTCCTCAACTGAGGGGGGAGGCTTTGAAGCCCCCCAAGAGGGTTTGCCATTGCAGAGAAGCCTATGCCAGCAAGCAACTTTCGAAAGGGAGAATGTGAATGGTTAACAGATGCCAGGAAGGGTCAGACTGCGTCGTTGCAGGGGCGACTAGTAACCCTAGGTTGTAGAGCGCGCGAACATCCTCATTATATTTTCTTATCGTTGTTGCTTCAGAAATTATTAAAAATAAAATTTATGTACTTTAACATGACTAGGCAGAGCTAATTGATATGCTATAGGACTCACTGGATCCAAAAATTCAAAGGGCCCACAGAATCGGGGTGCTAACTTGGCACAATTACCATTATCGCTACAAGGAAAAGACCCTCTAGTGGATATTTTTGAGCAACCACAAATAAAAATACCCCATACATCCATTTCTAGTGGAGGTTACTAGAGGAGGTTGGCAGACAGAGGGTTTTTTGGATGTTTTCCTATTGGTGCTCTTATTGTTAAAAATCGCCTCGGTGCTCTCAAAAAAATAAAGCACCAGTGCGGCCAAAATCATTCGCACACCAAACACCATGCACTCCGTACACACATGCCCGATGCATCATAATATAATAGAGCATCGGTGTCTCACAACTTGTCCACGCCGATGCATTATAAAACACAATGCCAACATCGAAACCATGCGGTGTGGTAGACAGAAACCACATCAGTGCATCACAAAAATGCGCCAAAACACAAACCGACTGGTGCATTTTTAGCAAATAGTACCGGTGCGCCTATAAATAAAACACTGGTAAAGGGTTAAATTAAACGACAAAAAACTCATATTTTTAAGTTTTCCAGTGCTCTTGAGCTATCAATTACCGGTACGCACGATACCATAGAACGCACCGGTGTGCACCGAACATTGGCACACCGGACAGTGTGCATGAAGTACATACACACCGCTGGGGCATCTAATTACTGTAATGCACTAGGGCGTTAATACCCTTCCACCCCAATGCATCATAAAACACCGCACCAAAATAGAAACGAACCAGTGCGTTCTTCTCTAAGAGCACCAGTGCGCCAAAAACAACTCACACTAGAATAACGTTATATAAAAAAAAATTAAGGCAAAAAAACCAGTGCTTTATGACTATTACGCACTGGTGCTTTACCATCACACCGCCCCAGTGCATCATCAAATTTTCACACCGAAACTGAAACATCCTGGTGTGCAGTTAGGGCAACGCCCGGACGCGTTATAAACAACGCGCCAAAATTGATACCGCTTGGTGCGGTTTTATTTAACTGCACCGGAGCGCTTATAAAACCCCGTGCACCGAAACAGGGTTGATAAAAAAAAATTACGGCCAAAAAAATTCATTATTCACTTTCCTCAGTGCTCTAGAGCTCTCAAGCCCTGATGCTATTTCCTTATTTCTGAGCCGCCCTGCCATCGGTGCTCTCATTGCACCCATTACACGCACTACTGATCTAAATTACTAACCAATCTACAGCTTGCATTTTGAAAAATAGTGGGAAAATTTTATTTTCCAAATTTTACAACAAATATGCCTCCTCAACTACGAAATGTACAGGTATTTTTTTATTTTTTCTATAATTAAGCCTTTTACCGGATTAGATATTGAATTAAACTTAAAAATAACCATTAAAAAAAAATAACAATAATTTGTTGCGCGGTGCACTCGAGCTGTTCGGCTCGCACCGGTAGCGGTGCTACCTATAAAATTTACTATCAGCACCGCTACTAGTGCTAACGGTAATCGCACCATTTTCAAGGTGGTGCATGAAGGCACCCCGAATAATTTTAAATTAAAAATAAAAAATAAAAAGGCGGTGTGCTCATTTATCTAGGCACACCGTTGGCACCGGCAATCACAGTGTGGTGCCTTGACTGTATTTTCTGCCCCGGTTTATGTTAGCACACCGTATTTTTCATTATGAGAGGGTCAACAGTGCGGCCAGGTAAAAGACTGCACCATCAACTATGTCATTTTCATGAAGGTACGCTAACATGACTATACACGCCGAGGTGTATATTTCAATCAGCGCACCGCTATTCTAAATTATATACAATCCACGGTGCTTGAAAAATAGACATCGGCACCAAAGCCAGTGAGGGTTGTTTAATTAGCGGCCCCGAGGATGGTGTGCTAAAATATTAGGACGCACCAGCACCGGTGTGTGACTGTTTTTATGGAGCACCGACTTCTATGTATGATTTTTTTTCAAAAAAATTATATATGTATATTTATAAATACATTTATGTTTTAATAAAAGAATTTATTTAATATGGCAATGATTCAGAGAGAACAGAAGCAAAAAAAAAACAACAAGCAGAACAGTATGACATGATTCGCCAATGGGAGGCGAGAGAGAGGGAGAGAGATGGATGCCCTCGCTCTATTACTGCAGATACCCAGGAGATCTTTAAGCAGGTAGGCCTCCTCAAGTTCTATGAGGAGGCTATTTCTGGCCTAAAGGCCCATAATGTGCTTTTGAGACATCTTATCAGCAGGTGGAATTCCCACCGACAAGCTTTTCAGGTTGGTCCTGACCAGTGGTACACACCCACTAAGGAGGACATTTAGTTTATTACAGGACTATCAAGGACAGGGGTGGATTTTCCCTCATTCCCAGACATACCACCTAGTTGTGTAGCAAGGAGTCAGTTAGTTTACTCCCAGATATACATTGGAGCACATGTACTATCTCCTTCAGAGTTTCAAGTACCTGGAGGTCAGTTATGTATAGGTTCTTTTGGTAGACAGGACATACAGTGCCTATCTATTATCGCTTCGATAATTTCGCACAACACCAGTGACAGGAAACACATTAGTTGCTCGCTTTTATATTACGTTGATTCTTTAGTACAGCAACCATGACTTGTCAGGTGGTCTCCCATTTTTTTGCGACAGTTTTGTATGGCCTTAGATAGATGTCGTGCTTATGCACAAGGGAGGGTCAACTTCCCTTTTGCTTCAGAGCTGTTTTGTTTATTTTTTGAGAGGTTTCCAGAGATAATACCTAGTTTTGTTTGACAGTCTCGTAGGCCGATGTTGCAGGCCCAGATGTGCATGTGGCGGTAGATGATGCCCAAGAGGGGAGACACTATGTTTCCAGCGAGGATATCACATGATTCACTGGACTTACTAGCCAGCGTTAGCGGGTTGCATCCCTTCATTATGGTCCCATGTCCTTATGCTGGACTAGATTGGCGAGGGTGTCCCAACATCCTCTTCACTCCTGATGAGCCTCCAGATGATAAAGGTAATATTAATGTTTTATTTATATTTATTATAACATGTTATTTAAATTTTTTTTATTAAATTATGTAATGAAATTGTCTAATTATTGTTGTGTACTTGTATATATTTTGTAGACATTGGGTATTTTGTTGGCAATGAGATGCCGAATCCACCACATGATCCAGGTGTTGATCCTGATGATTACGATCAGGAGATGGCTGATGCGCCAGATCAAGATGAGGCCGGTGGCGCAACAGAGAGACGTGTTGATCCTCATGTTCCTCATGGTGCACCGGTAATGCCTTTTGATAGGCGTGGTCAACCAGAGACCAGATACCAGATGGAGTTGGGCAGCCAATTATGTGGATTGATTTCAAATGCGAGCATCAGGCTCGCTCATTATAGAGAGATACAGGGTGATGATAGATTGATACGGATGTGGAGAGGCATGAAGCGTGACATGTACAACCTCATGCGGCATGTCGTAGGAGCTATGATAGTTTTTACACAATTGAGGAGGATTTTCCATAGCTATAGGCATGGTCAAGTTGCAGCACGTGATGGACAGTATGCCAGCAGCCACTCAGATGCATCTCATGATCGTTCACCTCGCGGTGTGCCTGATGATCAGCATGAGGCTCCATTGCTAGCATCTGACACTAGTCATCATGGAGATGAGGTTGGACCATCAGCCACGTCTATTTAGTAGTCTACAACATCCACTATGAGTATTAGTCACGATCATCATGAGCAGGCAGGACCATCAACCGCCGAGGCTGCAGTACTATTGACTGAGCAGGCCACCTCCACTACTATTGTGCCTCATATTGATCATGTTGTACTACCACCAACGGATGCATCCATCAGTAGTAGTGATCATCATGATCATGAGCAGGCTAGTCGACCATCGACTGTCGAGGCTGCACCCAACTTTACTGAGCAAGCCACATCCACTTCTACTAGTATTATTGATGTTGTTATACTACCACCATCACTTGATCCATGACATGATTTATATTATAGTTGTATATTATTAAGATTATTCAGTTATATATATATGGTCCATGTATTTTATGTTCATGGTGCAGTTGTACTTAATTTTCATGTTGATGATCATCATGATATGGCGCATATTGTTAGTCATGCTAGATATGTTCATTTAATGTTTAGCTTGCAGATAGATGTGTATTTGTGATAGGCACATGAGCTATTTGACATTATATTGAGATGTATATTTGATGTTTGTGTTGTGATAATGTTAATATATAATGTTAATTTGATGTTAATTGAATGTGTTTATTAGTCGAATATGATGTTTGTACGCTGGTTATCATGATTGTGATGATGTTTATTAATTAATTTAATATTATTAAATGACCATGATATTTATTAAATATTATGTCGTGAATGTAATTGTAATTTAAATTTTAATTCTATGTAAAATTGTAAAATTGTATTTGTATTTGTACTAATTGTATGTAAAATATTTATTAATGTAACATTTTAAATGTAATTGTAATATTTAATTTACTGTGAAATGATTGTAATTGTATATATGGAAAATTGTAAAATTGTAATTGTAATTCTAATTGTATGTAAATTTCACAAATTGTAATTGTATTTGTAATTGTAATTTTAATTGAATTGTATGTAAAATATTTGTAAAATTGTAATTGTAATTGTAAATGTAATTCTATGTAAAATTGTAAATGTAATTGTATTTGTAACTGTAATTTTAATTAAATTGTCTATAAAATATTTGTAAAATTGTAATTGTAATTGTAAATGTAATTGTATGTAAAATTAAAATTGTAATTGTAATTCTAATCGTAATTCATGTATGTGAAATTAATGTAAAATTTTAATTGTAATTCTAATTCTAATTCTAATTGTAATTTTAATTAATGTAATTGTATGTAGATTATTAATTTGTAAAATTTTAATTCTATTAATGTGAAAATTTTAATTGTATTAATGTGAAATGATTTTATTAAAATATTTAAATTTGTAAATTTGCAAATAATTGTAAAATAACAAATCTAGAAGAATAATACAAATTTTTGTAACATAATGTTTATAAAATAATGGAAATAAATTCATGTACTTTATAATTATCATTATTTTATCATCATCTTACATATATAAATTTTAGAAAACAATGAAAATAAATTCATGTACTTTATAATTATCATTATTTTTTATGATCTTACATATATAAAGTTTAGAAAATAATGAAAATAAATTCATGTAATTTATAATTATCATTATTTTTTATGATATTACATGCAAAAAAAAAAAAAAAACTTTAAAAAGTCCAGTGCGGTTATTATCCTAACATGCCCCAGTGCGTAGTATTAATAAAACCCACCGGTGCATCACATTTACGCGCACCGGAAATGAATAAACGCATATAAAAAAATGCAACTCTATTTTGTTTAAGTTTAAAAAAGCGGAAATTTTAAAAATGGGCAGCAAAATATTTTCGAAAATATAATTTGATAAAATAATTCTTTAAATACTAAAGACTTTTCATTATTTCACTATTTTTGCTAAAAATTTTCAGTAAGATTTTTGCAAGAGACAGACTTGGAGCAAGAGAGCATGAGGGCAATGTGAATGTCGAAATATGTTCCAACAGAAGTATTCAAACAATCAGAAACCAAAACTCTAGTGATTCAAGTATTTTATCATAGAATTTTAAACCATTTCGTGATTAAATTTAATTATTTTTTTTACTTTTTTCTGTAGTTTTTTATTTTTTCCTGCAGTTTTATCCATTTTTACCCTGAACCCTTTATTTGTTTTTTTTTTCCCTTTATTCTCCTTGTTTTTTTTATTTCAGAATTAGGGTTTTTAATTTTATTTTTACGTCCAACCCACGGGATAACTTGCATAGCCGGATCCCAATCCATTCGGCAATTGCGTGAATTTTTGAAAAAATGGATTTTTCTTTATCGGTGTGCCCTGTATACTCCACTGCACTGGTGCTCTGTATTATTACAGTGTACAATGCAAGTTCTATGTCGTAAAAAATTGAAAAGATTTTTTTAAATCCGTGCACCAAATCTGAAATAGGGCACAGGTGCTCTCTTTAACTAGGAAAGCACCGTACGATGTACTACACCGTTTTTACGGTGGGTTTATAATACCCCACTCATTGTTAGGTTTATTACACTATTTTTGCGGTGCATTTATAACACTGAACGCACCGTATGGCGTATTATACTTTTTGGCTGTGCGTTGTTAATATATCCACGCACTAGCGGCGGTGTGGATTTCATGTAAGGTGCACCGGTGTCTCGAGATTTATTTTCTAATTGAAAAGTTGAGAATTTATTTATAAATATATTACTGAATGATATGCTATAGGTTTCAGATTGATAAAGAAATGACTGACAATATATCAAGTAACAAAAATACTGTCAACACATCAAGGAAAGCAAAAAAGGCAAGTTCTTTGTAAATTATTTATAAAAAATATTATTTTTGAACTATATGTAACTTTAGCTAATATGTATTGTTTATTGTGTATCATGCAGAGCCACAAAATGACGAAGCTCGATATGATTATTTTTTATCTATGACCAGAAGAGTGTAAAAGTTTAATGGAAAAATTGCAAAAAGATGAATCAGGTGAATGAAACAATAGTATCGATCCAGTATGAGTTTCTTTTTTTAATTATCATTAACAATATACTTAAAATTATTAGATAACATGTGTCAAACACTCTACTAATTCACATATGTTTAATTTTCTATAGGGACCAACAACTCAGAAAAGGAATGTTGTTCTGAGAAAAGAAAAAAAATAGAACATGCAAATGAAAATGAATTGCTCCTTTGCTCATCTGGAGTGGTGCTAGAGGTTAACCAAAAGGGGACAAAACTTTTACAAAAGTTTGAGGGATCTAGCGGAACAAATCGAACAACGTGCTTCAAATGTAATATGTAATCATTGAATTTTTCGATCATTAGGTACAATAAATAAACAATTTAGCATTAAATATTAGTTTTCAAGAATTTCCTTGCAGAAAAGTAAAGAAAATGGAACCCATTCAGCACATAAAACAAGATGAAAAGGAAGAAAATGGTTGATCTCTAATTTTGTGAGTAATTATTACTTCCTTATAAAAACTTAACTAGTTTTCATTTTTGTATTTTTTAAGTTGT
Source organism: Pinus albicaulis (assembly GCA_034641835.2). Taxonomy (NCBI): domain Eukaryota; kingdom Viridiplantae; phylum Streptophyta; class Pinopsida; order Pinales; family Pinaceae; genus Pinus; species Pinus albicaulis. Next base: position 231,047,315 of record CM076580.1, read on the forward strand.
TTTACAAAAGTCATCATTGAATGTCTTCAAATAGGTGCTAACATACAAAGAAGAATCATGAGATGAATTGATTGAAATTGGGTTAAATATGGGTTGTGAGTATATGTTGGCATATCAGAATTTAATTGTGGAATTTGTAAGCATCTATCAACCTTGTTTTAATTAGCTCCGTCTATAATTAATAGAACAAAAACATATTTTACATTAAATATATGATTTGTTATGGGGTATAAAACTTGCAAGAAAAAAAGTATGGAATTGCGCCAACAGATGAAATTTTGAAAAATGGCATGGTACATGGTTTTGAAAGAATGTGTATAGTTTATGAGTCAATTTTTGCTATGGTACGTCATTTTTCTTTTCGATTTACATTGATGTATATTATTTAATATTGGAATTTTCATTATTCTCACCAATGTATATACACTCATTTCAGTTTATTTTTATGTTTGTAGATGGAAAGTGAAGAAGAAGAAAACAATCAACGTCGTGAACACAACATTCCTGAAAATAATCCAAGTCATGGAAGTAGCTCTAGCAGTGACAACAGTTCAAGCGAAGAATGATGATCACTATGTAATTTGGATATCAAAGCAAGGCATTTTATTTTTTGAAATATGTCTGTGAAATCAGACATTTTGTTTAATGTAATGGACATAGTGTCCCAATTGAAAGACAAAGGGATACGAATAATTGTCCCATTTTATATGATAAATACTGTCTTATTCATATATATATATATATATATATATATATATATATAATCATAATATTTGTTTTAATTTATTCTATTGCGTTCTCCATTGTCGTTCTCAAATGCACTAATAAAAATTTAATTCATATGAATATTGTTATAAGATTATATATATGTGTCGAATTTTGATGAATAATGAATTTAAAACAATCACAATAATTGGATTTTCAGAGGTGGATGTTTCTAAAAAAAACAAAATGCAACTCGGTGCGTTTATGTGTCTATACGCACTGGTGCATTTATGATTCTATGGGCACCGCACTAATACCGATTCCAGTTATAAATATCGGTGCGTTTGTGTGATACTGCGCACCGGGGCGTTTATGTATCTATAAGCACCGGTGCATTTGTAGATGCCATGTGCACCGCACGAATACCGATACCAATTATAAATCTTGGTTCCTTTCTGTGATACGGAGCACCGGTGCCTCATAAAGATACACGCACTGGTGTGCTTATATGACCTATGGGCACCACTCAAATCCCAAGACCAATTAGAATGACCCCGTGCATTGTATCACCAACACCAGGACCAGTGCTGTTGTTTTAATTAACGGCCCGGTGCATTCTCCTTAGACCTACAGGTGCCTTGTCTACGTGCTGTAGTGCATTCAGAAACTTTGATGGAGGCACTAGTGGAAATTATAGTAATAACCTCCAGGCCTCCCCATTTTTTAGTTGTGTTTCAATTTCGTTAAAAGCTACGCCAAAGCTTCTGTTACGAGAAACGAATGTGGTAGCATATGTTTTTTAGTTAATTTTAGCCAATTTTTATAACACTAAAAACCTCCTTTATAACCTTTGCTAGGGTATTTTAATTGCTTATTTGTTATGTGGGGGTATCTTGGGAGGTTTAACCCTTAAGTAGACGAAATAAAGCAGCCTAAATTCTTTGTGTATCCTTTTTGTCTGTATAACGTTTATGAATCTTGGGTTGTTTTTGGTGTTGATATAGATTTTTCATATTGTTTGTTCCATTTTGTGTAATTCCTCAGGTTGAAGTACCAGTGTGTCTTATATTTGACTCCAGCTAAGTGGAGTATGGCACTTTCTTCCATATAAGGCCTCGAACATACTAATCTTAATAGAGATTTGATAACTGTTGTTATATGAAAATTCTACTAAATGCAAAAAACCATCCCACCTAGTGGGTCTTTCCATTACATACATGCGAAGCATGTCCTATAATATTTGATTTGTTCTTTCAATCTATCCGTCTGTATAGGAATGGTATGCTGTGTTAAAATTCAGCTTTGTTCGCATCTCTCCAAACAAATTTTTCCAGAAGTTTGATGTGAAGTTTGCATATCTATCAAAGATTATCATCTTTGGTATCCCATGAAGCCTAAAGATTTCCTTCATAAAAACATTGGCCACTTGAGCTGTCCCAAAGTTAGATTGCACAGGAATAAAATGTGCATCCCTGGTCAGTGTAAAATCCATGGATTTTACTTCCCACTTCCATTCTGGAATTGCAAGGGGGTTTAGAAATCCTATGGGGTGTTGATGCTCCACCTTGACTTGTTGGCACTCCAAACATATTGATAAATAGTCTGTTGTATCCTTCTTCATTCTGGGCCAAAACTATTTTTTCCGCAATGTAGTCACCATCTTTTGGTATCCTGGATGGCCTGAATAATGTCTCTTATGGTATTCATCCATTGCCATCTTCTTCAAGGAAAATATATTAGGAATATACAACCTACGTTTATAAATAATTAATCCTTTTAGATTTATGTTATACCCTGCAGTCCCTTGCTGCTATATTTTTAGCCATAGTTCCAGATATCAGGGATCATGTGATAGGGCTTCCTGAACCTGTTCTTCGAAATTTGTCTTAACACATACAACTATGTTAGATACAACCTGATGGGAGTGTCTACTTAAGGAATCCAATTTTTTTTTTCTTTTCCCTTAATATGTTTTATCTCCATGTCAAATTCGCTAAGGAAAGCTAACCATCTAGCTTGTCTTACATTGAAATTGGGTTGGCTAAAGAATTATTTTAGGCTAATATGGTCAATAATTAATATGAAATTCTTACCCAACAGATTTTTCCGCCACATTTTCAGGGCATGTATGGAAACTGATAACTCTAAGTCATAAACTGCATAATTTTTCTCATGTTTTTTGAGTTTTCTAGATTCATAGGCTATCACGACATTGTCTTGTAATAACACCCCTCCCAGTCCTTCTATAAAAGTATAGGTATACATCATAAATTATTTAGCTGTATATGCAATTTTTAGGATATGGGCAATAGTCAAATTTTGTTTCAACCTCTCAAAGCTTTCCTAACACTTAGTTGTCCACTCATATTTCACCCCCATTTTCTCCAGGGAGGTAATGGGATAAGCTAATTCAGAAAATATTTCCACAAATCTGCGGTAATATCGTGAAATCCGCATGAATGAACAGATTTTTGATATATTTGAGGTTACTGTCCAATTTAAAATTTCTTGTATCTTTTCTCGATCTACTACCAAACCCTTATCTGAGATAACATGTCTCAAATATTGAATCTTTGGCTTATAAAACTCACACTTGTTGAGTTTTTCATATAGGTTGTGTTCTCTTAGTGTTTGTAGCACTATTTATAGGTGTTCATTGTGTTCCTCTTTGTTTTTAGAATACACTAGGATGACATCTATGAAAACTAAAAAAAAATTATCAAGATAATTGTGAAGGACACTATTCATGAGACACATGAAGGTAACAAGGGTGTTAGTGTGTCTGAATGGTAGGAATATGAAATCCTAATGTCCATATCCAGTCCTGAAAGTTGTCTTTTGAATGTATTTGTATTTTATGCAAAGTTAGTGATAACTAGTTCACAAATAAATTTTTGAAGATATTCTCGCTCCCCTCACTTGGTCAAACAAATCATCTATTCACAGTAGAGGGTATTTGTTTTTGATGATTAACTTATTCAACTATCTATAGTATATGCACATTCTAAGGGTACCATCCTTTTTCTTTCCAAATAGCACTAGATATCCCCATGGGCACACACTTGGTATGATATAGCCTTTGTTTAGCAGTTCTTGTAATTGTAGTTTTAACTCTAATAGTTCTAGTGTGCTCATTCTACAGGTGGCTCTGGAAATGGGGTTGGTTCCTGGCACCAACTCAATAGGGAAATCTATATCTCTACGAGGGGGTAGTTAAGGAATTTCTTTAGGAAATACATCATGAAAATCTCTAATTACTGGAAGAATTCCTACAATAACAATTTCTATTTGTTATTCTAGCTCTTCCACCTGAACCATATAAACTTGATAGCCCTTCCGTAATGTATGTTTTAGTTGTAGTGCAGAAATTTGTGTGACAGATACAGGTTTGGGTTTCCCTATTATTACAATAGAATGTCCCAGCTCATTTATGCAGTTTACTATTTTTTCTAAGCAATTTATTACTACTTTCTGTTGTTCCAGCGAATCCATATCGACCAATATGTCGTAGGATCCTAAAGGAAGAATATTGAAGTTCATGTTTGTAAGATATTTATTTAATTTATGAGTTACCTTATGTTTTCTTCCTATAGCCAATTGCACCGGCCAAGAGTGCTAAAATGTTTATGTCTGTAATTTACATTTTTCCACCATTTGTGGGGTAATTTAACTTAGGCTAGCTCTAGAATCAATTAAAATAGATAAATAGTGGTTGGAAATTATACCTTCTATTCATATCATTGTTGATTGATGTTCAGCCTCCAGATCTTCTAATGTTGCACTGATTCATGGAATGCTTCTAGCCACATCGTTCACTATTGTTGCCTCATGTATCGCTTGAATGTTTTTGATGGCTCGAGGATTTTGTTGACAATCCCACAGCAAGGGAGGTTCTCCACACCCCCAAAAATTTCAGTGGATATTTTTCTTTCTATACTGCATCTCGCTTGTTGTTAATTTCCATGGGCTAGGATCCAGTATGTGATTCGGCTGGAAAATTTTTCCCTCCTTTATTAAATTTATTTCTTTGGTGGTCCCTGCTAAAATTCTTCAGATATGCTAGTTTGTGTATTTTTTTGCTTATTCGAGGCTTCCATTTTTCTTTATTTTGGTAAGTTTTATGGTTATCATTTCGTCCCTTGAACTGCTGATAGCACAACTGGACCTTTCTAACAGCTTCATCCATAGTCTTTGAGTTTTCAAACTCAATTATTTCTTTATATATCGTGGCAAGACAATTTAGGAACCTCTGTACCTTCGTTTTTTCTTCTCTTATGTAATTCACATAGCGAAGTGAGTTTGTGAATTTAGTCACAAATTCATCTATAGTGAGATGTCGCAATATTAGCTCATGAAGTTATATGGCACGGAAGTCATAGTATCTTGCACTAAGGTATCGTGATTTGAACTTTTGTTGGAATTCTTCCCACGAGACTGTCTTCTCGTTCAGTAAGTGTATAATTTTGGTCTCTTCCCACAAGTGGGTAGCCTTATCCTGCAATTGGTAAACTATCAAACTTGCTTTCAAATTTTTTCCATATTCATATACCTGAAAATACTTAACCATACTCAGGAGCTAGGCTTCCGTGTCCTCTTCCCTTTCACTGTCAAAGGTAGGAGGTTTTATCTTGCGAAATTCTCCCTAAAACTCCTTTTTCTTGGAGTTGGAGTCTCATTTTCCAAATTCTTCTTCACTCTCATAATTTTCTGTTTGTTTGAACCTATTTTCTTTTCATTTTTTCTTGTCGCCCCTCCTCGTGACTGGATTTAGAGGTTAATTCACTTATTAATCACTCTTGTTCATTGTTGGCTTGCAAAAGACGTTCATTAGTAGTCCTTAGTTGAACTAGCTCCTGCTGTAAATTCCTGATCGTTCCCAATATCTAGGAATTTGAATCTAAAGGAGTATCCCCATCCTCTAGTTCCACATACAACTCTTCCTTGTCTGACATGACGGTTTGTGTAAATTTTTTTTGCACTTTATATCTGATACACGTTAAATAATTAACATAAGCATTCTACTGAACATCTTTTGCAAAATAAATTTAACAATAAAATTAAAATTACTGACAACAAAATCTTCAAGCGATGAGGGTCCTTATGAAACCCAGTATTTAGCTTGGCTCTGATAACATCTGGTACATACTTGAAATTTATTTTTTCTAATTACTAAGTTTTCTCTGAGGTCTATTAATCGTCTTCCCTATGATTTTATAAAGTATAATTCCATACTCGTTATCCCACTAGGGAAAACTTAATGCATATCAAATCCCATAAGTTTTATACTAAACTTAAGTTTCTGTATAATTAACCCATGAAGTAATATAGTTCAATTTAACACGCCTTCCGCATTTGATTCAAGGCAAGCCTAACCTTTTCAATATGTTATGCATGGTTTGGAATATCTTATTTCTCTATCTAGCACTCGATCAACAATTGACTACCGACCATTTATTTATCTCCCTCCACCTACTATGACCAAGATTCATGACAATACTCTTATGTGGAGGTACGCTCCACTCATAGGTATCCAATGGAGCATGGTCCATGTGACCCCTCGTGCACTCCATGTGGTTGTGTGAGTTCCTAATTTAAGTCAAGAGGGGGTTGAAATCCTGCAAGTGGATGGTTAAGATCGATTCTCGGTATGGATCGATGGTCCTGAGAGTGCAAGTCAAACCCTAGGCATTTAAACTTTTTTTCTTTCATTTTTTCCATATTTCAAATTTGGAGGGTTTGGGAACAATGATGATAGAGGTTGTTTAAACCACACAAAGCCCGAGCCTCCCCTTATCTCCCTGCTCATTTAAAAAACTTACCTTGCCCATCACTAGAGCTAGAGTCTGGCATGGATGACATAGTGGTAAGGTTGTATTCACGGGTACTATGATTTTTATCCATCATTTATCTATTAATTCCGTAGGTTGCATGACTAAAATATGTTGTTATTTTTCTGATACATTTGTTATTTTGATCATTGTAGGAATATTTTCAAGGGAATAGCCATCATGTCCTTCGTGTTAGTTGTCTGAAGGTTATACTCAATGGTTTTTCCAACCCAGTTCTGGAACGTTTATTAAGGTAAGGTGTCCTTCCCACTCATTTACATCTCTGCTTTCAATGAATAATTGGTTGACATACTCACTGTTTTCGTATTTGCTTCATAATAATCTTCCTAGCTTTTTGAGAGTCCTCCTCCTCCATTGCGAAGTAGGTGTGGCTGGGCTTCGAATTTTTTTTTTCCACAGTTAGTCCCTTAGGCTTTTAATTTTTCTAGGTTTTTGTTTTGATTTGGGTGTTTGCACCCTTCTATGAGCTTTAGCCATTTCTGCATTTTTCGCTAATAGGGATTTGTTTAGAAGGTTCAAGAAGTGCTATTGACACTTAGGGTTAGGGCGTTCTCTATGTTAGTTATATTTCTCCTAAATCATCAAATTTGCTAGTAGTTTTTATTATGCTGCACACTACAATTTTTACCTTGTTCTCAATCTCTGACAAGGTTTTTTTTTTTTTTTTTTTTTTAGCTGTGCGCATAAGTGGGAGAAGAGTCATCATGGCAAAGGTAAAATTAGGTACATACTCCCCCTTGTATTTATTTCGATGAAATTTGTATTGAGTGAGGGTATTTTTGGCACTTATCTAACTTAGGTTTATTGTGTCTTCTCCTACAGGTTTGCCTTTATTAATATTGGCGTGCATTCAATTTTTCTTCAGTTCGAAGGTTCTTACCATGGTTTTCATTCCAACAGGTTGGTACCCCATCTACATCATCATGTTTTCAGCGTCAGAGAGGACCTCTGTGATCTCACTCGTTGGTTGTTCCATCAATTGGGCTTGTTCCTTGCATTTTATGAATTTACACCCAATGGCGAGAGTGTATGCTTTGTATCTTTGCAGTCTTTGCCTCTTTGTAACTATAGTGACTTTGTACTTCAAAGAGGCCACTGAGTCTCTGTAATTATTGAACAACACTTTATATGTTTCGTTTTTGTTATAAAATACTACATTTATTTGCTTCAACTCTGTGGATTTACTATATTTACTTATAGTAATAGCTTATTCATTAAATCTGAATAATTCAACTATCTTTCTTTATGATTTTTTTTCTTAAGTCAAATGTATGTTATTCAAATTTTATTCTAGAAATATGAAGTCACTGTGACTTTTTTTCTTTCTTTTCCTATGATTTGTAACTACATAATGTATACGCTTCTGAGTTTGAAGTGAAATTTTTGCTTAATTATAGAATTGAACTTTGCATTCAAGTCCCCTTTATTCTATTATGTTTTTCGTTGATTGTGTTGGGCTATAAGAGAGTAATCCCAGACCTGCTCGAATATGAAAATTTCTGAATTTCATCACAACTAAACTCTGGACTTATCTACTAGGCATTAAATTTTTTGTTATCCTTCTTCTTTTAATTATCATTAGTTTTTTTTTATACTTGAAATACTAATTTTCATCTTCACAGTCTAGATAGACTGGATAGGAAAATTAGGGTGCCATGATGCATATATATGGTGGTGAAAGCAGAGGGTATGTCCTCAAATGCGTATTAATCTTTATGAATTAATTACCTTGCTGCACTACCGATTTTAATCCATTTTCCTAATAGTGCTTTACTGAACACAAAAATGTGTTTAATTAGTTTTAAATACTAATCCTCTCACATTATTATATAAATGAGAATTTAATTAGTGTTAAATACTATCCTCTGACATTAGTGTATACAGGAAGAGGTAAGGGAGTTCGAAACTCAAAAAGGCCTTTACAATTTTAATAGCATAGTAACCTTAAAGAAGAGACATTGTTTATAATGTCATCACTAAACAATTTTCCCTATTGATTCAAACTAATTTCAGGACTGAGATATACTACTGTATACAAAATAATTATTAATGCAATGGTGATAACATAAATTATGTTATTGTAGTATATGAATTATACCAATTTACATATAGTACCCATTTAGAAAATTATTTCTTCTTTGTTGACTTGCATTCTAGCTGTCCTATATAATAACATGCATGCTATCTAGAATTTCCTACAATTTGTACTGAATAATACTCATACTGATGTATTGAAATGTGAGAATAATGCATTTCAATGCCCTTTCCCTACACTTACATAGTATTGGACTGCACTAGTTTGTCACCCATAATACACAGAGAACAAATAATAAAATTAGAGTAACACACATTACTAATTCCCCATAAATGTGACACAGAAGATAGGGTTGATTCCTAATCGATATAACATAGAAAAATACACGTTTCTCCTTAATATGAGACATAAAATAGTACTAAGTTCACATTAATAAGACATAGAAAAGAAATACTGGAAACTTGGTAATGCAGAATATAAAATTTTCATTAATATCTCACAAAAAGGAATACTGAAACTTCATAGATGCCTCATACCAACTTTAAAGATGATTTTCCTCCCATCCATGAGTTTCTCCTCAGAGCTCTCCCCCGAGCAGAGATCTATTTCCCCCATAACTGAAAACCCCCTGTCATACTAGTGAAGGTACTTTTAAGTCCACTTTCCCCATTAATTTTCCATAATGACGTCCCATTATTCTGTGCCGCAGTTTCCGATAGCCTAGGAATTTTTTTTTTCCCCAAAATTTTTGTTTTCCATCTTTAAAGCTCGTTGTTCCACAACGTTGCTTTTCCAACCCCTTCCCAATGAAATTTCCTCTTCACTCAGGTATTATTAGATATTTTTTTAATTTTATTTCTTTCTCTCAAAGGGAATTTTTTATGGAGATTGGGAAAGTATGAAAATTCTATCCCTTCGTCATGTATTAGAATTTTGGATCTCTTCATACTCTGTCTTTTCCAATTTAGTATGCAATTTTCTCAATCAATATTATATAAAAATTATAATTGTTTCATAGGTCCACATAGTATTTGTACTATCTATAATAACTAAACTTAAAAAATAATGAACTAAAAATCTGGGGTATTAAACTTAGTAACTTATGATAAATATTTTAAGTACGTGAGTATGAGGTATTTTCATTTTGTTGATTTCCTTTCTTTCAATTTTTTTCTTTTAATTTAAAATTTATTTTTCTCTAGTTTTTTTATATAATATTATAAATACATCAAGGATTTTGAATACCAACCATAACTACCTTCTTCAATGTCCTCCTCATTAAAGAAACACTTTTATCTATTGAAAGGCATGACTATGACTAGGTATCTTATGTATAGGAAGAGGTAAAACAACATGCAACACAAGAGGTTTGCTAAAATTGCCTACAACTCTAGCCAAAGCTAACACCTTTGATTCAAGGGGGGATGACATAAGGATGTAGAGTCTTGGTTATACTATTGGGGCATAAAGGGGTAGATCATTTTTTAGAAGATACTATTAAAAATATTATGACATCACAATTTAAGGATAAATTTCAAGGTGAGAAGGAATGAGAGGGAAAGGCTAAGTTAACATATTATACGGAGGTCATAAACCTAAATTTTGAAAATGAAAAATATATCTTTGCCTTTACAACTATAAATGAGAAAATAAAAGTTGGTAAAATAAGAAAAAAATATCATGAGATACTCCATGGGTTCAAAGAGTTTGTATATGTGAGAGTACAAGGGTTGACTATGAAAAGCACTTCTTCTTGAATTGTCTAGCTTATACTTACATCAAACATAATTTTCGAAATATTTATCACAATACCAAACTTATTTGAACTTTTAACTCAACAAAATTATGATAACCTTGAATACTTTCTTTAATGTCTTTTGAACTTATAAAATAAAATTTTAAAATCTTCTATGTAATCTCTTACATTATAAATCTAGGATGTCTAGTGAAACCAAAATGACAACCCTTCCTTTCTGGCTACCATGTGGGCCACGGTCTCTTTTTGATGCCCAAGCCCACCACTTGTAGCGAGCAGGACGATATATTTGGGTTGGAGTGCATGCAAATCGATATGATCAGCCACACCAAAAACCTAATCACCCTCTCCCCCAAACACTTCCGTTGGTGTAAACGAGTTCTCTGTGGATGGTCATGCATATGTTTCGCATGGCCCCTCCTCCTCATTGTTGGATGTTACTCAACCTTAGCCATCGTCGACATCCACATCTTCAACACGACCAACGGGCAATGGACTCTCCTTCGCATGGGGAGTCATTCGAAACCACCTTTACATCGTTGGAGGTATTGGCCCATTGTGAACCATGGAGGAGACCTAGGTTTAGGCCTTGGAAATAGGGGAGCTCTTGTTGGTGGCTGCTCTGCCGGTTTCCATGGAGGTGGATGTTTTCTTCGTGTTTTCCTGCAAGTTGGGCGTCAGAGGCAGCAGAAACAATTTCAAGTTAATGTCACATCAGCATTTTGCGTAATTTTATTTAAGACTCTGAAACCTTTAATATCGTCATATAGATTTTGTCTATGGCCACTTTGATCATTTTTTTTATTCATTTTGATATTTTCTTTGGTTTCTGCATTTCATTTTGATATTTTCTAAAAATGTGTGAATATTGCTCATAGATAAGCAGTCTTCACACACCATGGGGCGTTTGCGTCCAAAGTCACTTTATCTGTAAATAGTTAAATGACGTCGCAAAGGATGTCCGTTTTCTTTAATATTAATAAGTTAGAGATTCAGTTGTTTCGATTCTGTATCGGTTTAAATGTTAGCACATGATTCGTCAATATGAGGCGTTCAAGCCTATTCTGTCGCATTTTCTTTATATATTCCTGATTCCATCTCACCTAAAGTTTGGCCATTCATGGTCACTCTAAATTCATTTTAAAGGAGCTCGTATGCTTATATATTATTGCAATCCAGAGTTCAATGTCTGCTTGAATTTTGTTCGCAGGATTTGTAGTATAGTGAATCCAAGTTTCATTACATCTCTGGGTTTTGCTTTATGTTTTCGAATTTTTACCTATTACTTTGGATAAATTTTGGTGAGTTTGGCCAAATTGAGCGGAATTCTTTGCTTCTCTTGATATATGAGAACGAAAAAAATCATACAGGTATTGGTTTGAATCTTTAGCGTTTCCATGAAAATTACAAGTAACATGTACATAATTTTATCATTGAGATCATGTGGCCTTTTCCTTCCAACAATGCCTGTGCTTCAGAAGAGTTTATAGTAATTATTATATATCATATTAGATATATCCTAAGATTAAATTATATCTCCCTTCATATATATATATATATTTTTTTTTGTAATATTTTGTTTTTTATTTTTAATGGAATATATTAGGTAATGTTTTATTAACATTATACTTTATTTAAAGTTGTAAGGGATAGTTCACTTGGTTGATTTCCTATTGTTAAGTACGTCATTTATCGGGAGGTTACACTGTTAAATATTTGAGATGTCCTTGGGGTTAGGCCTTACTAGTTTGGATGACTGATAAATCCCTTAAACTTGATCTACTTGGATTTTCTCGTGGATGTAGCGCCTACTCAATGTGGATGAACTACTCATTAAAAAAAAAATATTCTAAGTTAATATTCTAAGTTATTTATTAATATAATATTATCTTATTTTTAATTTATATAATATTATTATATTTTCATAGTACTTTTTGCCTTTCATTTTATAGAGAAGTAGATAAAAATTATTAATATTTTTTTTTAAATCAAATTTATAAAATAGACTTAAAAAATATTTATTTATTCTTGTTATTTTTCATGGAACATGAATCATATCATACATGTAAAATTCAACTATACTATACAATTCTTAAGTATTGAATTATTTAAATACAAAGATAAAGGGAAAAGAAAAAATAGCTAATGAATATAAAATGAGCATCAATTAAAATTAGATTAAGATTTGTTGTTTCTCTTTAAGATAAATAGTGTTATTTCTTGGAGAAATATAAACAAGCACAATCACATTAATAAAATAATTAAAAGATTCAGTAGAATTTCAAAAATAAAACATAATTTAAAAATAAAAATTAAAAAAAGACATATATTTATAATAACTTCATAATTAAAATAACTTATACATTAATATAAATTATTAAAATAATCACATAAATTACAACTATTTAAATTAATTAAAAAAAACATCAAAATTAATAATAAAATAAAATGACCATCTAAAATAATAAAAATCTTTAATATTTAAAAAATTAAAGATAACTACCACACCCAAAAAAGAAAAAGAAAAAAGGACACTATTTCATAATTTCAAAATTAATCTATAAATGAACACACATATATATGAGGTTTAAGATTAGGGTTTTCAAGCTTTTATTTATTAGAGTTTTTGATACTAGGTCAACAAAACCAACGCATTAATATATTGATAATATAATATGTTATTAATATATTAATATCATTATTAATATTAATATATTACATTATTAATAGCATTTTAAAGTTAATAACAAATTATTCAAATTTAAATAAATTTATAATAATATAATAATAACTATAAATTATTACATTGATCTATCAATTTACACATTAAAAATATATTAATTTAAACACTAACACATCATAGTCATCACTGATTCCGTTAAGATAATCAACACGAATATCATGTTGAATTATGATAAACTTGGTTGAAATGTGTCGATAGGTGTGTATATTTCAACCACATTAATGCAATCATTAATAACCACGAGTTGATATTTTATAGGGATTTAATAACCACACAACCACATTAATGATTAAATATTGTCTTGATATGAAAATAAATCATGGTCAACTATGGTCGAATGTCGCATTGTGACAAAAATTGTCTCAATATGAAAATCAACGATGGATGGTCAACCATGTTTATTTTAGGGTTTATAATATTTGTCTTAGGGTTTATATGGCTTTATTTTATAATATCAATACCTTGGGTTTAATATTATTCCCCTAGGTTGATTATTTCCTTTGATTTATCATATCAATCCATTGGGTTTTTTAATCTAAGGGTTCATGTTCTTAGGGTATCATATTAATACTAGGGTTTGATATATATACCTTGGATTTATAATGTTAATACTAGGGTTTGCTATAAATAACGCGGATTTATACTCATGATCAACCATGGTCAACAATGGTTTAATGTTAAGATGTGAGAAAGATTGTCTCAATATGAAAATCAACCATCGTTAACCATCATCAACCATGGTATCATGGTCAAACATGGTCCAACATTGCATAGTGGCAAAGATTGTATCAATATGAAAATAAATTGTGGACAACCATGGTCAACGATGGTCAACCATGGCCCAACGTCACAATGTGACAAAGATTGTGTCAATATGAAAATTGATCATGTTCAACCATGGTACAACATAGTTTTGTGATGAATATTGTCTAAATATTTTAATTAACCATGGTAAAGCATGTTTATTTTAGGATTTATAATATTCATCATAACATTTATATACCGTAGTTTATAATATTTATCTTAGTGTTTATCTTATTATTTTCTCAATATGAAGATAAATCATGTTGTTGTGGCCCTATAATTTATACTATTGGAAAGAAAAAATGATAGAGGACAACCTCAAACCGCTTTGCAATCTAGGACCTAGCCATCCTAGACTGAAAGAGGGATCTCTCTATTGTTATTATTTAGCTTGATTGTTATAAATGTTGATATTAGGCTAGTTAAAGAAATTATGGGGGCTAGTTGTTTTGATTGATTGTGAAATTGAACAAATAGCGCTGTGAAACTTAATCCATTGGGCTATGGAGTCATAAAAGGCTGGATTGTGCATCAAATTTTTAAGGGAATTCACAGGGAAAACTAACTATGCAGACCGGATCTTATTGGCAGTGTGAATATGAGGTGAAAGAAAGCATGGATTTAGTAATAGCTAAAGAGAAATTAAGAATTATTTAACTATACTTCAAAAGAAAACATTAATATAGTAAACATGGACAAAATTAAGGTGCTCTCTCATCAAATCTTAATCTAAAATTTTTGTTTTACAATCAGGTAAAGTGATGCAAAACATGAATGATAGGAAAACACTAACACAGAGAGAAAAACATCACCATTAACATAGCTCAATAATCCTGTGAACGGTCTATTATTATTAATGCCCAACTCCAAAATTTACAATGCTCCAATAGTGGTCCTTAGAACGTAGAGTCTAACAAGGTCCAACCCTTGATAATGAAAATTCATGCAGTATTTAACTGCAAACTGCATCGGTTGCCCTACTCTACCTTGGAAACCTTCAATAATTAAAATCAAACAAAAAATAGAAAAGTGTGGCCATGCAAGGCCCAAACAAAGAAAACCACTGACAAAACATCTCCTTTAGAATTAATTTTGGTAGCTCTTCATGAATGCAAAACTTAGGCACCTCTTCGTGAATCCAAAAAGTGGCTTGGAAGTGGCTGAGATGGTTGCGAAGGGGAAACAATGGGTGGCTCTGACATCTAGCTTTAATTTTGGGCTGCCTCTGCTAGATCATTAAAGATGATGTGATTCTGGCACTTTTAATCAATCAGTGGATGTGTGGATGTGTCCACCATGCCTTTTCATCCTTCTTGGGAGTCATGCTTCTTCAATGTATCTCCTTTCTCAACCTGAAATGAAGAATGGGATGATAGAAGGGGGAACAGAGAAAGGTAAATTGCTATGGATCAGCACTAGGGAAGGGATATGACAGAGGGGGGATCGTGATCGAGATTGAATAGTCTAAAGGAGAACTGTAATCCAGTACACAAAGATATGACAACTCTTCCTTCATAAACAAATGGCTCTTCAGGAAAAAATCTCACTTTCTCTGATAATACCTATGAATTTTACACCTGCAACAATTTGATAATAACCGACAGAGTGAACTCTGTATTTATGCCAAATTTTGGATTTGAAACAATGATTTGGTGGAGTGGAGGTGGCACAGGTATGATGGATAGCGACCCAACCCTTTATGGTGCAACGATTGTGTTGACGGGGGGTGATGGGATAGAATGGAGGAAGAAGGTGGGAGAAAACATTGCAAGAAGGTGGGCCCCAACCTATATCGCAATCACAGGTTGGAAGCTTTTGTTATGAGCGGTGAATGAAAATGTTAAAACCTGCAATGTGTGACGGCCGAAAAGGTGACATGGCATGGCGGAGGTGGGGCCATCCTATATTGAAATCGCAGGTTAGAAGTTTTAATGGTGGGGAAAGCTGAGGTAGATGTTAAGATTGGCGATGTGCGAAGGGTGATGAGTGGGGATGACGTGGCATAGAAAGGCGAGCCCGCCCATGGCCTGTAGATCACAGATTTGTTTATCAAGAGATGGAGGTGAATGTTAATCTTTGTGATTTGAGGTGTAAGATTGGGTCCCACCCATGTCGAAGATCACATTTTGGCGCTTTTAACCTAATATTTCTCGTTTAACCTTCAGAACTTGCGATTTTCAATGTGCAATTAGGATTTGGTAGGGTTTGTATAAGATTTAGGATAAAACTTAGACATAAGGAAATTCCTCAAATAATTTTGAAATGTTTTTGAGTCCCTAAGCTTCAAAACATAACCCTTCTTTCCAATCCTTTGAGTGCAAGCGCCCTCTGCTTTGGTATTTCTTCTTCCACCATAGGAAAAAACAGAATTTTGATGTTGTACCTTGTAAAATAGTCTTTGCATTTTTCTTTCATTCTTCCTTCTCAATGTATCTACCTAAACAAACTACAAATCTAACATTTTTTCTTCTTTTTAGTGTCCATTTAGGCTTGCAGACCTTGAAACCTTTTCTTTGAACTTCTAACCTACCCCTTATACCTTATTTGTTCTATTGGTCCAGATTAAGTTGTTAAACCAATGTCATTTTCTACCTTTTTACTGATAATCCAAGATTAAATAGATTTGCAAATCGTCATTTTCTAACCTATCAACAAAAAAATTAAAATTGTACAATCATGCCTAAGTTGTATGATTGAACAAACCTTTCTAAAAATTAGTGGCATTTTGTTTTGCAACAGTTTCAGAATTGTTCAATTTTTTTGTGGGGTTCTATTTTCCTCTTTTACACCCTCTTTTCTTCTTTTTTTCTTTTTTTCTTTTTATCTTCTTTGGAAATTATTTTGAATATTGAAATACAAGTACAATATGAAAATTTGCAAGTAAGAAATACATAGTCACCTTCTGATATTGTAAATTACAGGACTATAGTGGTGGCTCCAACTAGGGATGGAACTTCTTCTTAGGGAAGTGTCAAGAACATCAAGACCAGTAGCCTTGCATACTTCTTCTATGAAATAATTTCCAGGAATCTTCTCTTGTTGTTTTTATAACTTTTCTTTCTATTTTTTCAACACAAAAAGGTAGCTTTCAAAAGGATCCTAACCAAAAATTGTGGTATTTACAATGGATTGGGAAATTCCTATGTATTTAAGAGAAGTAATTCTTCAACATCCTTCAATTGACAGAACCTCCAGGCAGCTCTATTCGAACCATCTCTTGTAGAAAAAATGCATTATTTCCCCTGAAAGAATGAACAATGTATGGGCCCTTCCACAGATTGTCAAACTTGCCATGCTTTCCTTTATCTTCTCTTTTGGAATCCCATCTTAGTACTTTATCTCCAATATTGAATTTTTTTGCCTTTGTTCTTTTGTCAAAGATCTTCTTTATATTTTCTTGCACAACTTCAGTCTTGTTGTGAACTTTTTTCCTGTAGATGAATGGTATAGCTTATTCTTCTTTGTACATCATTCCCTTCAGCTTGTAACTCTTGAATGATTTTCATGGTTGATACTCCTAATGATTTTGGGAAAACTGCATCTGTCCCATAGAACAACTGGTATGGTGGCATGGCAATTGATTTCTTAGTTGTCAGTCTGTCAGCCCACAATGCATTCACCAACTTGTTATGCCATAATTTCTTATTGTCTTCCAACAAATTCTTGATGATGTTAACCAAACTTTTGTTGGAGGATTCATCCAATCCATTACCTTGAGGGTAATAAGCTGTTGAATGCCCCAAGAGATGCGATATTTGTGGAAAAAATCCACCATTTTCTTGGACTTAAAAGCAGCAGCGTTATCTGTAATGATTTTCCTAGGACAACCAAATATAGACAGGATGTTGGCTTCAAGTAATTTGATAATCACTAAATCAGTACCAGTTTTGGAAGGAATGGTTTCTATCCATTTGGTAAAATAGTCTGTAGCAGTTAGGATCCATTTATGTTCGGCCGAAGATAAGGGGTGGATTTATCCAATGAAGTCTAAACCCAATTTTTGGAAAGGAGCCTTAAGAGAGATTGGCTATAAGGGCAAAGGAAAAAAAATTATTTTCCCTTAAAAAATTTGACATTTGTGATAGGCGGCTACCATTTTGTGGATATCTAGGAAATGAGTAGGCCATTAGAAACCAACCGTAAGGATCTTGTTAGCAGTATTTTTTCATTAGAGATGGCCTCCACATCCCATTTCATGAAATTATTGCATAATCCTATCTGCATCTTCCTTAAGAAAAAATTTAAGCAATATGCCTCCAGAATCTTTCCTATACAAGACATTTTCTAGGATGAACAATTTTACAGCTTTCAATTTCAAGAATCTAGCTTTTCTTTTGGACAAACCAGGAGTAGAATTTAAATTAAATATAACATATAATATATCTGCATACTATGGAGAATACACGAATGCTTCCTCAATATATGGAGTTGCCAAATCCTCTTGTTCATCCAGTGAATGGATCATGTTGATATCTAGTGCTTGAAAATTGGTTTGAACCATCAATTTGGCTAATCCCTGTCCCTTGATTAGTTTGATGGGTCTGATCTCTAAATCATACTCCAAGGTAAAACCAATCCAATTTCCTCTTTTTCCATCAATATTTTGCGTTAGGATAACTTTGACAACTCTATTGGGCACAAGGAAATGATATTTGAATGTAGGATGTAAACTATGAAATCCTTCAGTGCTTTCATCAAAGAAAAAGCCTGCTTTTTCATGATGTTATAATTTAAATGTGCATATCTTAGAGCTTGGCTGAAAAATGTCATAGGCTGCTCTTGTCCTTACTTATTTTTGTGCAACAATATAGCAGCAATAGTGTGCACTGATGCAAAGGAAAAAATAATGAAATCCTTGGTGAAATCAGGGTTAATCAGAACTAGTGCTTTAGTGAGTGCCTACTTTACCAATTCAAAGGGCTATTTAGCTTCCATGCCCCACTTAACTCATGAATCCCTCTTCAGCATGTTAGTGATATTTCTTACCATTTCTGCAAGGTTTGGTATATATCTTCTAAAACAAATTATCTTTCAAATGAAGGATTGAAGCTTTTTGATGTTCCTGGGATGACTCATTTAAAGTATGCCCTCAATTTTTCTAGGGTCAATTTTGATTCCTTCTTTAGATAGAATATGGACCAGAATATTTCCTTCTTCAAGAACAAATAATGATTTATTCGGATGCAGAGATAGTATGAACCTTCTACACTTTTCAAAGACTCTTCTCAAATGGGCCAAATATTCTTCATCGGTTTTTTAATAAACTGTAATATCATCAAGGTAGATCATAATGAAAATACTGATTTATTCTAAAAATGAAATGTTCATCGCTCTTTGGAAAGTGGCACCAAAATTTATTAATCAAAAAGGAATTTTTACATACATGAAGGTTCCCCAAGGAGTAGTGAAGTTGTTTTGTGTTGATCATCCAGATGTACCAGCACTTGATTATACCTTGAAAAGCCATCTAGCAAAGAGATCCTTATGGAGCCCACTACCCTTTGCAATATTTGGTCCATATTTGGTAAAGTTTATTTGCCCTTAAGTGGTACCTTTTTCATATTTCTAAAGTCAATCCAGAGCTTGATATCACCTGTTTTCTTTCTTACAGGCACAATTTTGGAAACCCATTCAGAGTATCTGATTGGGGCTATTATTTTGGCATCATACATATTCTTGATCTCCTTCTCTGATCCAAATTTATGCAAGAAAACAAAAAAATACACATATAACCATAAATTTAAATATTCAATAGAAATAGTACTTCATTTCATTAATATCAAAGAACTAAAATTTCCTTACAGATAGAATAGAAATAAACTAGCTAGGGCGCTGGTAGATTATCTCTGAGAAGAGATGTGGCAGCTACATGCCTCTGAAATATGTTACAATGAGGCTCAAGGGTCTATTTATTATTTAGAAACAATGGAAACCCCTAAAAATCCAAAACCCTAACCCTAGGAGATGAAGCTCCAGAACTATGGGCCCTATTTGGGTAAATTGGTGTTTCAACTTCCTACGGTCGTAACTTTGGCATACGAACTCTGTTTGATGTGCACCATACCTCATTAGAAATATCTATCCAAGGAATACAACTTTTGATGTGAGAAACAAAAATCCATTGACCCATGTTTCTCTCTAGTTTCCCAAAAAATGTCATTGAGGGCCTCAAAATGGCTCCAGAAGTTCAGGACCCTAAAAACTGGTAAAAATATTAAGTTGTGCCAAAACTGAAAAAATGAAAGAGACAAAGGTGGGGCCCTAAGTGGAATATGTAGGTGGCCACCAATATCCACCTAGATTATTCCTTCCCCCTTTGGAAGCAATGGTCCCAATTGCATTGAGTTCCTCCATGAGATGAAGAAACTTGTGCTGAACTTGGTCCTTAATGAACCACTTGCCTTGGTGTAAGAGTTGGCCAGCTTTGACAATCCAATATAGTTGGATATTTTATTGGCGAGTGTTCTTTATTTGCATGTCCATGATACAATCTACAGTGGCTTGTTCCATGCAGTCTGGGTTTAACTCTGTTGGTGTGAGTTGTTCTACAATGTCAAAGGTGTCTAGTAGAGGTGGAAAGTAGGGACAAAGGTGATCCACATTGAATACTGGGCGAAAACCAAGGAATGGTGGAATAATGAGCTCAAAGGCATTGTTCTCTATAGCCTCGGTGATGGTGTATGGCCCATATCGAAGCAAGCAAAGCTTGCGGTGGGGTCCAATGAGGCGCTCCTTCTATAAATGTAGCCACACTTTGTCGCCCACCTGGAAGTCGTCTGGCACCCGATGTTGATCATGTTATTGCTTGTACTTAGCATTGGCTCTGTCCAATATGTCATAAACCTGTTGGCAGATTTGCTGAATGCGCTCGATGAAGCTATTTTCTTTGTCAACTTTAGACTGGACATGAGCAAAATTAGCCTGAGTAGTCGCAAATGGCATGGCTATGTCAATGGGACATAGTGGTTGGAATCCTAAGCCCACCTGAAAGGGGATATTTTTGGTTGAGCTATGGAGAACCCGATTATAACTATGTTGTATATAAGGGAGGCTGTCATCCCATGTGTGTGGATGCTTTGAATTGTACATGCTAAAAATATGTACAATCATCCTGTTGATGACCTCTGTATGGCCATCATTTTGGGGATGGAAAGTTGTGGACTTGGTGAGCTTGGTGTCCAGCGTTGACTAGAGGCTGGACCAAAATGTGTTGAGGAACCTACTGTCTCGATCTGATATGATAGACTGTGGGATCCCAAATTTCATCCACACTTTTTCAAATAAGAGTTTAACAATGGCTTCTATGATGATATTCTTCTTGCAGGCTGCCATAATGGCCATCTTTAGGAATCTGTCAACGACCATGAAAATACAATTTTTTCCATGCTTAGTAGAAGGAAGGCCCAACATGTGATCCATGGAGATGGACTCCCAAGGTCAACTAGGAGTAGGTAGCAAAGTATATAGGCCTTGCTTTTTGATGGTCAGTTTGGTAGTGGCGTAATAAGTGCAGGATCTGATGTACTTCCTGACGTCCTGTCGAAGGTTCGACCAATAGAAATACTTCTGCAGTATTGCCACTGTATTCTCGACTCAAAAATGCCTAGTGACTCGAATGTAGTGTGCTTCTCATATCATCTTAGTACGCTCGCTTGAAGGAACACAAAGGCGTCCCAGGTGACATAATAGTGCATATTGGGGGTGAAATTTTGGAACTTGCGTACCCCCCAAGAGTGCCTTTTATGTGTGGTTGAATTCTGGATCAATGTTGTAGAGAAGCGGCTAATTAGAAGTCTCATGTCCACAAGCGTTGAGAATGGTGGTTAGCACCATGATCAATGTTCGGTTGAGGCAGTCTACAACATTATTGGTGCTACCCTTCTTGTACTTGATTTTCAAATGAAACTGTTGCAGATATGTGGACAACTTCTTATGGCGATTGTTTTGCAACTTCCCTTGTGTTTGTATGAACTACAAGGGTTTGTGGTCTGTATGGATGATTTTTTCCTTCCCCAAAATGTAATGTTTCCATTTTTTATAAGCCTGCACAATGGAATACATTTCTTTGTCATAAGTGGGATACTTGCGAATTGTGTCGAAAAATTTCTCACTGTGATATGCCATTGGATGCCCCTGTTGAGTAAGATTTTCCCCAATATCATATTAAGAGGCATCTTTCTAAATCTCTAATGGTTGTTGCAAGTACGGTAATGTGAGCACTGGGGCAGAACAAAGGCGATGTTTCAATTCTATGAACACCTTCTATTTTTTTTTCTACCAAAAGGATTTTTCTTTCGCTCCTCCCTTGGTGACTTGACTCAAGGGCCAAGTGATATGAGAGAATATCAACATGAACCTGTGATATAAATTAGCAAGACCCAGGAATATACAAAGCTCTATTAGAGTGGTTGGGGCTGGCCAATCCTGAATGACTTGGATCTTGGTTGGATCCACATGCACCCCCTTTCATCAATAATTTATCCCAGATATTGAACCTGGGTCATGCCAAAAGTGCACTCCTCCAAATTGGCACACAACTTGTGTTTCCATAGTTTTTGGAGGACTTTTCGAATGTGGTGAAGGTGCTCTTCCCAAGTCTGGTTGAAGATCAGAATGTCATCCAAGTACACCACTACAAATGAGTTGGTGAATGGCTACAAGATGTCATCCATCAACCTCATGAAGGTTTCGGGAGCATTCTTCAACCCGAAAGGCATGACCAACCATTCTAAAAGGCCCTCCTTGGCTTTGAAGGAAGTCTTCCAGACATTGAAGGGTTCGATTGGTACTTGGTGATACCTAGACTTCAATTCAATCTTGCTAAAATATTTCTCCACTTTGAGTTGGTCCAGAAGGTCATCAATCTATGGGATCGGGTACTTATTGTGGACAATGACCTCGTTTAGCACCCGATAGTCAATATAGAGTCTCCAAGTCCCATCCTCCTTCTATACCAACACGATTGGGCTCCCACAAGGTGATGAACTTGGCCGGATGTGACCTTTCTGTAGTAGCTCTTGAATCTGCCTCTTGATTTCACCGTTCTCCAGAATAGAGCGCTGATAGATCGGCCCATTGGGCAGTGGTGCACCTGGGGTCAGATCGATGGGGTGCTTGACCTAACAATGCAAAGGCATCGCTGCGGGCGAGGTGAAGATGTCCCCGTACTCCTCCACAACCTTGTCCGTTTTTTTTTGTCATGCAGAGGAGCATTGTCTGGAGGTTGTGGCCAGAATCTTCTTCTTTCCATGGGGGTGGATCATCAGGGAAACAAATTTTCTGGTTTGGGAAATCAACTACTGCATTATTTTCTGGTAACCAAATGGATAGCAGCAGCGGTGGTACCTATGGTATCCTGTATCGGTTATTTCCCAATGTAACAATAACAGCACGAGGCTAGGACTCATACACAACATGTTGCTTCCACTAGTATGGTTTGCCTAATAATACATCAAAAACATCAAGAGGATCAATGTCACATAATACCTCATCCATGAAGGGCTTGATGCTATAGGGAAGGTGACACAGCTCGGTGACGCGGAGATACTGTCCTTGGTGAAGCCACCCGATGGTGTATGGATGTGGGTGTGCTGTGCTTGGAAAACCCCACTGCTTAAGGACATCTACTGAAATGAGGTTCTTTTGGCTCCCATTGTCGACAATGAACTGTAGCGAGGAACCCTTTACCCACATCTGGGAGTGGAAGAGACGTTCCTCCTCCTCTGGATCTTCTGGTTCCTCCTTCTATATCTTCGCAGTGGCAACAGTGGCGTTGGGCTTAGAGTCGGAGCATGCATATTATTTAGAAGCCCTCATCTCGGCCACAACCGACTGCTTGGCCCGACACTCACTTGTGTTGTGAGTGGAGCTCTTATGGAACTCACACAACTCTGCCGTGTCCTTCTTTGGCTTCGTGGTGTTTTTCTTTGCTTGTGGCTTTGGCAGGTTGTCTTGGGACGCCATGCCTTAGATTTTTCCTTTGTTCTATAGTTTGGGGGCACCTTTCCCTTGATTTTAATTTGCATATCCAAAGTCTCGCTTCTTCTGTTTGAATTTCTGCTCAATCTTAGCAGCATACCGGTATATTGTACCAAGCGAGGAGATGTCGAGGAACTCCATTTCCTCCTAAATGTATTTGTGTAGACAATTGCGATAATTTAGAGCCAGATGTTTCTCTGAATGTTTGATACCCAAATTAGTGCACAGGGTATTGAACCAATTCACCAACTCATGCACATCTTGATCCCTTTGTTACTGCAGCGTGGTCCATTGTATGTACTTATCCTCATAACTCCCCATGGTATAGTAATGTTCCTTGATGGCGTATCAAAAATAATTCCAAGTCGGTATAATTGAGAATAGAGAGGATTTTGTCTCATCCTTTTTCTCAAAGTAGGTTTCCCACCAGTCCTTGACATGGGGGGTAGCTTGGAGGAGTGAAAATAATTTTCTCCTGGTCGGAAAAGTCATGAACCGAGACATATCCTTCTAATAGATTCAACCATCAATCTATAGCATTTGCATTTATTTGACTCTCAAATATGGGAATGTCAAAGTTTACTTGTACCTTAAAGGTATTCGCACCTCCAAAGTGGTTGTTGGATGCAAATGCGCTGCTAGTGGGTAGTCGTTGAAGGATCAGGGAAAAGTTATCCATCATCATGTTCCTTTGTTTTTCGAGAGCCACTTCGAGCAATATTTTGTTAGGATATCCTTGTCCCTCATCCTTCTTTTAATCCACCATGATCGAGTGTCTGGGTTTGTGAGGCTGATATTGCAAAGGTTCAACCAGATCGAACCCTAACTCCTTATACCCCGACCTCGTTGGGGACATGCAAAGAAGGATCGAGAAAAAGCAGACCACTCTGATACCATAGATCCATATTTATGCAAGAATGAAAAAAAATACACATATAACCATAAATATTAATATGCAGTGGAAATAACACTTCATTTCATTAATATCAAAGAACTGAAATTTGCATACAAACATAATGGAAATAAACTAGCTAGGGCGCTGGTAGCCTATCTCTAAGAAGAGATGTGGTGGCTAGAGGCCTCTGAAATGTGTTACAAGGAGGCTAGAGAGCCTATTTATTATTTAGAAACAATTTAAATCCCTAAACATCCATAACCCTAACCCTAGGAGATGACGCGCCAAAACTATGGGCCCCGTTTGGGTAAATTGGTGTTTCAACTTCCTGGGGATGTCGCTTTGGCATATGATCTCTATTTGAAGAGCACCATACCTCGTTATAAAGATATATTCGAGGACTACATCTTTTGATGTGAGAAACATCAGTCCAAGTATGTACATTTCTCCCAGTTTTCCCAAAAAAACGTCATTTAGGGTCTCAAAATGGCTCCGGAAGTTTAGGACCCAAAAAAATACTAAAAATAGTAAGTAGTGCCGAAATTGAAAAAATGGAAAGAGATAAAGGTGGGGCCCCAAGTGGAATAAGAAGGTGGCCACCAATATCCACTTGGATCATTCTCAACCAAGGGCATTGGGACAGGATTTATCCTGCACAGTTTCTGTTTAAAAGGCTTTTGGTTCTCCTTGACTGGAATCTTGTGCTGGATGATACTAATATCATAAGATTTCAGGTCTTCATTGCTCCAGACAAACACATCATTGAAATCCTTAAACAAAGTAATGTATTTCTATTTTTTGGATGTTGGCAGTGTATTTGATAAATTTATCATCTTGGGGTCTTGCTCGCTACCCAAATTGCACTCCTGAATGTTTTCTTTCGTAATTTCCATCTTTGGTTTTCTGGCCACATCATTGAAATCGAATAGTTGGTCCAAAGGGACAAGTCCTCTAGGCAGGATATTATCTTTGAATTGAAGTACTTAAAACTCTTCTTTTTATGGGTCTTTATGTATCTCTGTTCTATATAGATCTTCATTTGATGAAATATTAATATCATAATTATGAGGAGGTTCATCCCTGCACATTTTTTCTTCAGTGGGACAGCCTTCTTCATAATCTAGGTCCAAGCTGGAGTCTTCAAGCTCACCTTTAGATTGCAGGAAATTTTCAATTTGTTTGATATCTCCAAAGACTTGAAAATATCTCATATTATCAGGGACTGTTGGGTGGTGTTTAATCTGCAGTGTATATTGTTTGTTAGGATGAGGTAATTGACAAGTGATGGTTGAAAATGCTAACCCATTGGCAAGGATATTTTGATTTCTTGGAACTACCACATGGTCATACTCTTCAAATGTTTTCAGTAGGTCAAGGGAAGCATTCCTGTATGCTCTCAATATGGGATGCTTGGTTGAATATTCTCCTTTTATTTGTATAATAACCAACTCAAAATCCCCATGAACATAAATTATTTTGGCTCCTAATCTCTTCAGTAGTTGTGAACCCAAAAAGAGTGTCTCATATTCTGTTATATTATTGGTGCACTAAAAATTTAGTTTCTAAGAATGGCCCTTTGTGTGGTAATTTTTAGTATTGCATACCCACACCCTTGCTCCAGAGCCTTCTTTGCCACAAGAGCCATCAAAACTCATGTTCCAAAAAGGTTTAGATTCAGACTTGTGTTGTACAATCTCAATTTTTGTCTGCATGTCCTCTATCCTGGTCCCTTTCTTCTCCAGCTACTCATTCATTAACGTCTTCATCATTGTAAATAATTAATGATTCAAGGTCATAATGAACAGAGTAAGGGGGGTAGTTATGTGGTTTTTCTTGACTACTCACCATGCATTTCATTAAAGTCTCCCTATACAATCTTCTTTGTTGACCATGCACTGGTATGGTAGCATAAGTCATATCTATTTGGAGGGTCCCTTGAAGCTTGGCTCCCCATTAGCATGATAAAATCATGCCATATTTAGGAGGGATGTGAGCAACTACTATATCCATCACTAGACTCTTGGCTAGTATTTGGGCTAAAGTAATATATAGATCTTTGATGAGGCCTAGACATTTAACTTTGTTGGAGTCAAATGAGTACAAGCTTTTGTAGGGTCTAGTTATCTAAAGGCCAAGTTTCTCCATGACTGTGTTTGGCATAATCTTATGAGATGCACTTGAATCTAGCATGGCATTATGGAGGATTTTATCATGAACATTCAAACTGATATAAAATGCAGGAACACCTCCTTCCTGAGATTTACCATATACTTTTAGCCCAAACAAAAGTTCAGGTTTATCATCTTTCAGATTGATAATGTTAGTAATTTCTCCTATGTTCAACACCTTTAGGACTTGGGACCTATATGCATCCTTGTTTACCAATTCAGTGAGAGGAATTGAGATTTTTATTTTAGAAATTTCCTTCTCAATGCTGAAAGGTGTCTGTATTTTTGGTAGATTTGAACAATTAGTCTTTTGAGGCACTATTTTTGCAGCAACTTCAGATTTTTGACCTATGGGAGGGGTATTAGCTTGAGCGATTTTGGCAGGGCTAATAATTGGTTTACTAGTGCTTCTTTCTATATCATTTTTCCCAGGGATATTAACAGTTTTATTTGACATTTTTGTTGTTTTCTTGGGATCAGTTTCAGGGACATTTTTAGCAAAATTTTCGACATTTGTTTTCTTGGAAATATCGGAATTGTTCTTGCTTCTGAGGTTATTGTCTATGCACCTCCATGATGGCATTCTCGAACCCTGGTTTATAATCCTCAAGATCTTCAGATTATACTTCAGTATGAGTAAGAGAAAACAAACCTTGTTCTTCTTCAGTAAGGAAAATAAAATCCTCTTCATTAATTCCCATTAGATTAATCTGACTTTCTTCTAATTCTTCTACCATTCCCTCATCTTCATCAGCCTAATTCTCTTGGAATGGTGGCCTAATTTGTTGTTTAGGGCCTTTATGTTCTCTCTGTCTTATTTGAGTGGGGTTTCTTCTAAGGTTTTGGTTTCTATTTTGAGGAGCTGGATGATTGTCCCTAGGGATAGCTCTCTCACTCAGGTTGATCCTCTCCATCATTCTCTCCATAGTCTTCACCAGGTTATCAATCTTAGCATCAAATTTGGAAGCTGTAGGCTCTTCCTTTATAGTCACTCTCTTCTCATTCCTCATTCTAGCCCTCTTTGCTAGCAAGTTGGCTTCTACACTTACTGCACCTCTCTGCATTTCTTCTAATGTAGCAGGATCTCTTTCTCTAAGCTGATAAGCCATTTCTGGATCAAACCCATTTGGGAATTTCATCAAGGCTAAGCCTTGTGAGGGTTTCATTTGAGCAGGGAGTGTGTTGTATAGACTGTTAAAACTGGCACAGTAGTATTGGACACTCTCTCCAACATTCCTCTTGATGTTTTCATATTCTAACAAGATTTGAAAAGGGTTTTTCTTAACTTCCGATCTATTTATGAATAACTGGTGAAGGGCAAGGAGGTCATGGGCACTGTTCAGAGTCAATCCCTTCAACCATTTTCTTACTTCTCCCCCAAAAATTTGAGCAAACATTCCGAACTTGATACTTTCATCACCTATCTCTTGATAGTCAAAAGAGTCATTCATTTTATCCACATGTTTTTGAGAATTTTCAAGACCAGTTCCATCAAAATGTGGGATTTTGGACTCATAATCCCATGGCATAGGCAATGCAGGTAGTGGTAGGACCAATGGAGCATACCAAGCTACCATGATTGGTGGTGGGTGGGATTAATAAGAGGAGGGTTGACCAAGGGAGGTCAAGGATTAAATGGAGGAAGGTGGACAGTGGGGATATGAGTGGAGGTTTGGGCACTCTAGTGGGAAATGTTCAAGGAAATGGTAGGCACTGGAGATACCCCTCGACAGGTTGACTGATGATGAACATACCTAGAAATAACAGAGGGAGTTGTTGTAGTCAAAGAATATAACTCTACAGGTTGCTGAAGGTTGCATCATCAATAGTTGAGGTGAGTTCTGCTACTAGACCTTGAAGGGAGTCAAAGTGTTTGAGAAATTGAAGGTTAGCTTGGGTGGATGTGGAGGCTTCCCCAACTGGACTTTTTTGTAGGATAGATGGGTTGAAAACCGTCTGGGTTCTCCAATTCTGAGATTTGGTCATGAATAATCTTTGTTCAAAATGTAAATCGAACTAGATGTCTTGCAAGGTTACAAGGTTTCCACGAAGGGATATTTCTATGTGAAGGGGTTTTCAAACAATTTGACTCTCCGCTCTGGGGGTTTTTCTCATAATTTTGTCTGGATTTTCAACTATTGCAGGAGGGTTTTGGTCAAGCTGAGATCTGGTAAGATTCCTTTGGGAGCCAAAATTTAGACCCAAAGCACAGATAGGCTAAAATTTTACAAAAATTTGAAAAAGAAATCTTTGGAAAATACTTAAATAACACAATATTTTATCTGGGTTTTTTGAGTTCTAATGAAATATTAAGCCTCTTCAATAACTCCCTAGTATGGTCACCATTATGTTGTGGCCATATAATTTATAAAATTGGCAAGAATAAATGATATAGGACAACATCAAACCCCTTTGGAATCCATAACCTAGCCTTCTTAGACTCAAGAGGGCTCTCCCTATTTTTATGATTTAGCTTGATGGGTATAAATGCTAATATTAGGCTAGTTATAAAAATTTTGAGGGCTGGTTGTTTTTATTGATTCTGCGGTTGGACATATAGAGTTGTGAAACTTAATCTATTGGGCTATGGAGTCATAAAAGGCGCATTGTGCATCAACTTTTAAAGATAATTCACAGAGAAATCTAACTATACAGACTAGATCTTACTCGCAGTGTGAATATGAGATGAAAGAAAGCATGGAGTTCAGTAATAGCTAAAGAGAAATTAAAAATTATTTAACTATGCTTATAAGAAAACATTAATATAGTAAACATAGACAGAATTAAGGTTCTTTCTCAGCAAATATTAATCTAAAATTTATATTTTACAATCACGTAAAGTGATGCACAACATGAAAGATAGGAAAACATTAACAGAGAGGGAAAAACATCACCATTAACATAGCTTAAGAATCCTGTGAATAGTCTCTTATTATTGAAGTCCAGCTCCAAAATTTATAGTGCTCCAATAGTGGTTCTTACAACGTAGAGTCTAACAAGGTCCAACGCTTGATAATGAAAATTCATGAAATATTTAACTGAACACTGCATCGGTTTCCCTAATCTAATTTGGAAACCTTCATTAATTAAAATCAAAATAAATTAGAAAAGTGTGGCCATGCAAGGCTTGAACAAAGAAAATCTTTGACAAAACACTACCTGTAGAATTAATTTTGGTAGCTCTTCATGAATGCAAAACTTAGGTGGATCTTCATGAATCCAAAAAGTGGCTTGGAAGTGGCTGAGATGGCTGCGAAGGGGCAACGATGGGTGGCTCTAACATTTGGCTTTAATTTTGGGCCACCTCTGCTAGATCATTAAAGATGACGTGATGTTGGCACTTCTAATCAATCGATGGTTGTGCTGATGTGTCACCATGCCTTTCATATTTCTTACGAGGCATATTTCTTAAATGTATCTCCTTTCTTAGCCTAAAATGAAGAATGTGAAGAGAGAAGGGGGAACAGATAAATGGAAATTGCTATTGATCAGCACTGGGGAAGGGATATGATAGAGGTGGGATCGTGACCGGGATTGAACAGTCAAAAGGATAACTATAATCCAGTACACAGAGAGCTGAAAAATCTTGTTTTATAAACAAATGGCTCTTCGTAAACAACTTGCACTTTCTCTGATAATGCCTACGAATATTACACCTGCAAGAATTATGAGGTGGAGTGAAGGTGGCACGGGTCCGTTGGATAACTTCTCGACCCCTTATGATGTAACGAATGTGTTGTTGAGGCATGTTGGGATGGGGTGGAGGAAGAAGACGAGAGAATATGTGGCAAGAAGGTGGGCCCCAACCTATATCACAATCGTAGGTCGAAAGCTTTTGTTATGAGCAACAGATGAAAATGTTAAACCTTGCAATGTGTGATGGTGGAAAAGGTGACATGGCATGGCGGAGGTGGGGTCGACCTATATCGTAATCGCAAGTTATAAGTTTTAATGTTTGGCAAAGTGGAGGTAAATTTTAAGGCCAGCGATGTGCGAAGTGCACTGAGCGGGGATGATGTGACAAGGAAATGCAAGCCTGCCCATGGCCTGCAAATCACAGACTTTGTTATGAGAAGTAGGAGGTGAATGTTAAACTTTGCGATTTTTATTGTGCGATCGGTTCCCACCCATGTCACAAATCACACTTCGAAGCTTTTAACCTAATCTTGCATGCTTATCCTTCAATAATTGTGATTTGTAATGTGCGATTGGGATTTGGCGGGGATTGTATAGGACTTAGGATAAAACATAGACACAAGGTAATGCCTCAAATGATTTTGAAATATTTTTAAGTCCCTAAAATTCAAAACATAACCCTTCTTTCCAATCCTTTGAGTGCAAACGCCCTCTGCTTTGATCTTTCTTCTTCCACCATAGCAAAAAATGGAATTTTGATGTTGTGCCTTATAAAATAGTCTTTGCATTTTTCTTTCATTCTTCCTTCTCAATTTATCTACCTACCCAAACTACAAATCTAACACATTTTCTTATTTTTAGGGTACATTTATTCTTGCAGACCCTAAAAACTTTTCTTTTAACTTCTAACCTACCCCCTATCCCTTATTTCTCCTATTGGTCCAGATTAAGTTGTTGAACCAATGTCATTTTCTACCTATCTATCGATAAGCCAAGATTAAACAGTTTGGAAAATCCTTATTTTCTAATCTATCAGCAGAAAATTTACAATTGTACAGTCATGTTTAAGCTTTATGATTGAACAAACCTTTCTAAAAAGTAGTGGCATTTTGATTTGCATCACTTTTATAATTATTCAATTTTTTGTGGGGTTTTCTTTTCCTTTTTTACACCCTCTTTTTTTTTTTTCTTTTTTTTTTTAATCTTCTTTGGAAATGCTTTTTAATATTGAAATATATGTACAATATGAAAATTTTCAAGTAATAAATACACAGTCACCTTGTGATACTGTAAATTACAGGACTCTAACACATGGAAAACTATGGTAAATATTAGTCAATCATTGTCCAACATGTGAGAAATATTGTCTCAATATGAAAATAAACCATGGTGAACCATTGTCCAATGTTGCATTGTGACAAGGATTGTCTCAATATGAAAATAAACTATGGTGAAGCACAATCCAACATTGCATTGTGACAAATATTGTCTCAAGATGAAAATCAATAATGGATGGTTAGCTATGTTCATTTTAGGGTTTATAATATTTATCTTAGTGTTTATATAACATGATTTTATAATATTAATCCATTAGGTTTATTATTCGCTTCGATTTATAATATCAATCACTTAGGTTTATTAATATAAGGGTTAATATTTTTAGGGTATAATATTATTCATAGGGTTTATAATATAAATACTAGGGTTTCATATAACAAACTTGGGTTTAAAATATTAATATTAGGGTTTGTTATAAATACCTTGGGTTTATAATCATGGACAACCATCGTTAACCATCATCAATGATGGTAAATCATAGTTAACCATGGTCCAACGTCACATAGGGACAAGGTTGTCTCAATATGAAAATTCAACCATGGTAAACCATGGTTAATCATGGTCGACCATGGTTAACCATTGTCCAATGTTGCATTTTGATAAAGATGATCTCAATATTAAAATTGATCATGGTGAAGAATGGTTTAATGTCATTTTGTGACAAAAATTGTCAATACATTAATCATACATGGTTAACCATGATCAAGCATGTTTATTTTCATGTTTTTAATATTTATCATAAGGTTTACATACCTTGGTTTATAATATTTATCTTAGTGTTTATCATAGGATTTTCTCAACATGAACATAATTCATGGTCAACCATGGTCAATCTTAGTCAACCATGGTCCAAACTCGCATTGTGACAAAGATTGTCTCAATATGAAAATAAACCATGGTGAACCACAGTCCAGTGTCACATTGTGACAAATATTGTCTCCATATCAAA
This sequence comes from Pinus albicaulis, assembly GCA_034641835.2. NCBI lineage: Eukaryota > Viridiplantae > Streptophyta > Pinopsida > Pinales > Pinaceae > Pinus > Pinus albicaulis. The sequence continues at coordinate 231,080,171 of CM076580.1, forward strand.
ATAAATCATGGTCAACCATTGTGCAACGTTGCGTTGTGACAAGGATTGTCTCAATATGAAAAATGAATCATGGTCAACCATGTTTATTTTAGGGTTTATAATATTTATCTTAGATTTTATACACATTAGGTTTATAATATTAATCCCTTGGGTTTAATATTATTCCCTTAAGTTTATAATCCCTTGGGGTTTTAATATTAATCCCTTGGGTTTATAATATCAATCCCTTATGTTTATGAATTTAAGGGTTCGTATTATTAGGGTATAATATTATTCGTAAGGTTTATAATATTAATCTTAGGATCTAATATAAATCCCTCGGGTTTATTATCATGGTAAACCATGGTCCAACATCACATTCTGAAAAATATTGTCTCAATATGAAAATAAACATTGGTCAACCATTCTCAACCATCATTAAACACGATTAATCATGGTCAACCATTTTCCAATGTCATATTGTGAAAAAATATTGTCTCAATATGAAATTCGACCATACTTAACCATGGTCAACCATGGCCCAACATTGCATTATGAAAAGGATTGACTCAATATGAAAATCAATCATGGTCTAATGTCACATTTTGACAAAGATTGTCTCAATATGAAAATCAACCATGGTAAACAATGGTTTTCCATGTTTATCTTACTATTTATAATATTTGATATAAGGTTTATATACCTTGGTTTAAAATATCAATCTTATGGTTAATTGTAGGATTATCTCAATATGAAAATTAATCATGGTTAACCATGGGAAACCATGGTAAATCATGATCAATCACAGTCAACATTGGTGAAAGATGGTCAACTATGGTTAATTATGATAAATCATGGTGAACCATGGTCAACAATGGTCAAGCATCACATTGTGACAAAGATTGTCTCAATATGAAAATTAACTATGGTTAACTATGGCCGAATGTTCCATTGTGACAAAGATTGTCTTACTATGAAAATCAACCATGGTCAATACTCATGGTCATATTGTGACAAAAACTGTCTCTTGGTCCAATGTCACGTTGTGACAACCATGGCCATCCATGGTCAACAATGGTCAACTGTGCTCTAATGTCGCATTTGAAAAATATTATCTCAAAATGAAATTCAATCATGTTCAGTGATGGCCCAACCTCAAATTGTGATAAGGATTGTCTCAATATCAAAATAAATCATGGTCAACCATGGTCCAACATCACACTATGACAAATATTGTGTCAATATGAAAATAAACCATTTATTTTAGGGTCTATAATATTTATCTTAGGTTTTATATACATTGTTCTTATATTATTAATTTGTTGAGTTTAAAATTGTTCCCTTGGGTTAATAATCGATTATGTTATTAGTTTTAATCCCTTGGGTTTATTAATCTAATGGTTCACATTCCTAGGGTATAGTATTATTCATATGGTTTATAATATTAATCCTAGGGTTTAATATAAATCCTTTGGGTTTATAATCATGGTAAACCATGGTCAATCATGGTCATCCAGTCATGGTCAACCATGTTTATTTTAGAGTTTATAATATTTGTATTATGGTTTATTTTAATCCCTTAGGGTTTATATTATTTCCTTGGGTTTATAATCCCTTAGGGATTTAATATTAATCCGTTTATTATTCCCTTTGGTTTATAGTATCAATCATTGGCTTCATTAATCTAAGGGTTCATATTACTATGGTATAATATTATTCATAGGGCTTATAATAGTTATCCTAGGGTTTAATATAAATCCCTTGGGTTTATAATCATGGTCAACCATGGTCATACATTACATTATGCTGAATAATGTCTCAATCAGAAAATCAACCATGCTCAGTCATTGTCAACAATCATCAACCATGGTCAATCATAGTCAAACATAGTCCAATGTCACAATGTGACAAAGATTGTCTCAATATGAAAATAAACCATGCTCAACCATGGTCCAATGTCACATTGTGACAAAGATTATCTCACTATGAAAATAAATCATGGTCAACCATATTCCAACGCCACATTATGACGAAGATTGTCTCAATATCAAAATCAACCATGGTCAACCATGGTCCATTATGACATTGCCAGAAATACTATCCCAATATAAACATAAATCATGATCAACCAAGGTCCAACGTCACATTTTGAAAACGATTATGTAAATATAAAAATATATCATGGTCAATCATCGTCAACATTATTTATTTTAGGGTTTATACTCCTAGGGTTTAATATTAGGCCTAAGGTTTACAATATTAATCCATCGGGTTTTTTAATTTTAGGGTTTATATTCTCCATGATCCCATGTCACATTATGACAAAGATTGTCTCAATATGAAAATCAACTGTGGTCAACTATGAGCCAACATCACATTGTGACAAATATTGTGTCGTTATGAAAAGCAATGATGGTTGACCATGGTCCCTAGTCGCATTGTGACATATATTGTGTCAATATGAAAAAAATATGGTCAACGATGGTTAACCATGTCTATTTTAGGGCTTATAACATAAATATATTAGTGTCTATATACCTTAGGTTTACAATATTAAACCCTTGGGTTTATATCATTCCCTTGGTTTTATAATCCCTTACGTTTTTCATATTAATCCCTTATGTTTATTAGTACATTGGGTTTATAATATCAAACCTTAACATAACCATTGTAAACCATGGTCATTCATGGTCAACCATGATCCAATGTCACATTATAATAAAAATTTTCTGAACATGAAAATCAACCATGGTCAACCACTGTTAAACATGTTTAGTCATGGTAAAACATGGTCAAATATTACATTGTGAGAAATATTATCTCAATATGAGAATCCATCATGGTCACTTATGTTCAATATGAAAATGAACCATGGTCAATCATGGTCAACCATGGTCCAACATCACATCGTGACAAAGATTCTCGCAAAATCAAAATCAACGATGGTCACCCATCGTCTAATATTGTTAAACATGGTCAACCATGGTCCAACGTCACATTATGAAAAATATTTTCCCAATACGAAAATAAACCATCGTCAATCATGGTCATTGATGATTAATGATTATGAATAATAATGGTCAAACTGTGACAAATATTTTGTCATGGTTGAATGTCACATTGTGACAACCATGGACATCTATGGTCAACCATGGTCCAAAGTCTCATCGTGACAAAGACTGTCTCCATATGAAAATCAACCATGGTCAATTATGGGAGACCATGGTCAACCATGGTCTTACGTCTCATTGTGACAAAGATTGTCTCAATAAGAAAATCAATCATGGTCAACCATAGTGCAACATCACATCGTGACAAAGAATGTCTCAATATGAAAATCACTCATGGTAAAGAATGTTTTTTTAGGTTTTATAATATTTATCATAAGGCTTATTTACTTTGGCTTAACAATATTAATCCTTTGGGTTTTTAGAATTAATTCATTGCATTTATTAGTTCCTTCGGTTTATTAATCATAGGGTTTATATCCTTAGGGTTTAATATTAAGCCTAGGGTTTATAATATTAATCTCTAGGGTTTATAAATTTTAGGGTTTATATTCCTATGGTTTAATATTCATACTAGGGTTTAATGTTATTCCCTTGGGTTATTAATATTAATCCAATGGGTTTATTAATTGCTTGTGTTTATAATATTAATTGAAATGTTCATGATATTAATCTTAGGGTTTAATATTTATTTTGTAGTTTATAATATTTATCTTAGTGTTATATCTCTTCATTTGTATAGTCTCTTGGTTTTATTAATCCCTTGAGTTTATAATATTCATCTCTTAAGTTTATAGTATTAATCTATTTGATTTATAATATTTATCTCTTTAAAAACCATAATTATAATAATTATTAATTATTAAAAATTATTATTATTATTATTATTTATTAGTAATCATAAATTATTAATAGTTAATATTTAACAATTATTAATAATTGATCATTAATAATTAACAATTACTAATTATTTATAATGATTAATAATTACAAATAGTTAATAATTTTTAGAATATATATATATTTGTTAATTAATCCCTCCCTAATACTACTAATAATAATCTATAAGTTATAAAATATTAATAAAATTATTAATATTAATATTAATAAACAAATAAACCCAAAGAACTAATATTAATATTTATTAATTAATAATGCTCTTAAATTTAATTAACAATACAAATAATAGTATTAATTAAATAGAGTAGTAATATTAATTAATGATAATTATTATAATAATAATCATAATTATAATCATAACCATATTTATTAATGTAATTATGCTATCTTATATTCAAAACCTAGTATTCTAAAAAGATATATTAATCAGAAACACTTATTTATGAGTGCTAAGCGGACTATTGAAAAATCATGAGAAATTAGTTAGTTACGACTACTTCTCATGGAAATGGTCATACATGAATGAATTCATTAACGTAGTTGAATCCCAAAAAATGATATCTAATATAATGCACTGGAAAACCGTTCAATACTTAAAGTACAAATTTGACACCAAATGTTCATCCAATAATACAATATTCTAAAAATAATTGGAAAAAAAAGAATAATGACAAATATCTAAGAAATTTAAAATGCACAAGTTATCGTCGTCATCCGACAACACAATATCCTAAAAAATAATGAAAAAGGTGTAACGCTTGACCAATAATATGGTAATTATTGCATTTTACTAACTTTTTGTATGCCATAATTAATAAAACCCATATGTTTTTAAACATTTATTTATATTTTAACCAGAAACTTTTCGTTTTTATCTTTCGAAAAACGTATAATTTCCTAATACCGATATTTTTGTTTGTATTTCTGCTTAACATGTTGTGAGTATAATTATTAATAACAAAGTTCGTTAATCGAGTTCTACCATTCAACACATTTAGTAAAATATGAACGTATGAGATAAAAGAAACTATCCCAAATGCAATGAAAGGCGGGAGCGAGGATACACAAGGGGACATACATAAGAAACCATAAAATTTAGAGAAATTTAAGGGAAATGAGGGACGTTAGTGATAAATATTATAAATTTATTAAAAAAATAACATATAAAAATAAGAAATAAAATCCCAACTACATGTCAATAATTAATTTAGTAAATAGTAATTCTTAATAATTATGAAATGTACATCGAAATATGATGATAATTTTTTATTAGACTATTTTGAATCATAATTATCATTTGACATTTCTACAATCATCATTGTAAAATTGTAAATCTAAAAGTAAATTACTAAATTTAATCCTTCATTTGACATTATGCAATGTTCCATCTTTAGTCGCAAGGACGTGGTCTAATGGTTGTGTGGGGAGGTTTGGTCCCTACAAGTTTCACGGTCCACTATTGGGAATGATACATTTTAATTTTTATTAGCAAAAAAATGTTGGGGGATGCGAGGGGATGATTTTCGTGACTAGAAAAATGTTGCCCCAAAATTTCCCCGATTTTCCCCAAAAAAGGGGATGTGGTGAAACATATCCCCAAGAGTTTCTTCATACCGAGAGTGTGGGGCAGTGAGGAAGCATGTCCCCCACATGAGGGGGGCATATCCCCATGGAATACTACCCAAATGAATCATTCAGAAAGGAATTGAATTTTTGGTCAAAAATCCAGAAATGGTTGCAATTTTAACTCAAGAATTCCTTTGTGTTCACATGTATGGAGCTCGAGAGAGTTGGAGAAACCTTAAAAAATTAGTTTGATGACAGATTGTTGTGGGCAGAATTGAAACTCTATCATAAGTGTTTTAAATAATGAATTTTATCACACAAGGTTTTTGAATAATGCATACTCATTAGGTGTAAATTAGTAGGTTTGCATAATTTTGTTTAAGGTGTAGCCTCTACCAGGTCACAGTTTCAAATTTCACAAGGGTGGGTTAAGTGTTGGACACCTAATCCATTAAGGGTTATGGTGTTGAAGGTGAATAACCATGAAGGGTGACCCTAAAAGATGAATCCAATGGTCACACAACTTATTTATATGTAACATATTTATGATCACAAAATATATTTATATGTAACATATTTATGAAAAATAAAGCAATTAATGCTTTCCTCTCACATTTTCTCAGCCTTATTCTCATCAGCATTTCTCTTTAGTCCTGATGATTTTCTGCTTATCTTACCACTCTGCTTATTTCATTATATGCGTCTCTTACACATAAACACTCCTTACCTCTACACTATTTGCACCATTCTCTGCCTGATACCAAACTCTTGTGTGAGAACTCCTTGGCAGTAGGAGCCTAACACTCTACCAATATTGGAGACTAGTGAAACTTTACCTTTACTTCCATCTTTGTGAGTTCCTGCTCTATATTATTATTGGGTATCTAGAAACACTAACACTCACCTCTCCCATCGCACCAGGCTCATATTTGTGCTTCTATAATATGAGTTTCTCTCTAAAAAAACATTTACACTTGTTTCTTTTCTTTGCGCTCTTGTGCACTCCAAGAATGCTCGACTAGGTGAAAAAACTTGACAGCAACAGCTCGAACCAAGCAAGAAGCTTCCTTTTATTTTACAGGATAAATATCACATGAAAGCCTTCGATCTTATTGATTGTTCACTTAATATCTAAGACGTGGTCTTGGTGGGTGAGTTACTATTGGTTTACATTTTAGGAGACTGTTGTGAATGGGTTGATTCGCTGAACTATTCTCTTCCTGCCCTGCATTGGCTTTCATATTCTCATAAATTGTCTGGACACCATGGACCAGTTTTGGCAGCATTGATCAACAATATGTGAGGGAAAGAACACGTGGAAGAAGGATTTCACACAAATAGGAATGTTTCCAACACTGCACAGTTGGAGATATCAACTTAGATAAAAACTAATAGGAATGTTTCCATCACTGCATAGTTGGAGATATCAAACTGGAAAATTCAATGCAATAAACCCCAAAACCCATAAAATGGAAAGTCTACCACTCCTAACCATCTTATTTATAAGTATAATCTTGGCTTGGTATCAACATTAATGTGATCAAGCGTTTTGAGAAGGAAGCTCCTAAAATGAATAAAAGGTCACTTAAGTATGTCTTTATGCTTTACAAGTTTAAGGCTAAGCTTGGGCATTAAGATTTAAAAATAAATGGTCTTTTAAAATTAATTTGAAGGGTGTTTCACTTTACAAATGGTGGTGTTTTTTTGGGTAAGTAAATACTAGTTAAATTACATTGTAAACGAGTGGTTTTTCGGTAGAAACTGGCATCTTTCTTGAAGTTTCCCGCATGGAGGATCATGGTATTTTGATCTTCATCTATGTGAGTGTTTTATACAAATATTCATGGTATTTTGATTTTCATCTCTGTGAACATTTCATAAACATATTCATCCTCTCACTTTGTATGGGATAAGAGGGGATTAACAATGAGGCTTCTAGTTTCGATGCCCTATAAATCTAGATCCTAGAAGCGAGTTTGAGAAACAATGATATCATCTTTATCTAATAGGGAAATTGATTATCAACTACTAGTTTCGAAGAGCCTAAGCCACAACCTTATCAATAGTGAAAACCATGGCATCAAGCCTGAACCAAAGTCAAAGTTGTGACTAGTTTCAAAGTTATAAGCGTGATTCAGTTTACGATCATATTCAAACTTGTATCAGGAGTACTTCCACCAGTAGAAGTCTTCATCTTCTAACTAGATTTGGAATTTTTCTAGAGTTGGTGGCCAACCTCAAACCACCAATGGTTGAGACCTCAATGATCTGCCTTTTTGAAGAATTAGGTGGCATTCCTGTAGCAAAAGACTTCTTCTAGTCAAATTTAGAATTATCCGAGTAATAACATCAAGCATTCCATGTTGAGATCTCAATGGTCTCTCTTTACAAAGCATTAGGGAGCACTTCCTCTAGCAAAAATCTTCAGCTTCTAGCCTAGCTTGGAACTATTCCAAGAACTGCACTAAGTGTTCTAGTGTTGGTGGTCAGCCTTAAAACACCACCAGTTGAGACCTCAAGTTCTTCCACCTTTTGGGTTTGTGGTCTTCCTTAAAAACCACCATTTGAGAGAGCACATTCAATCAATTACTATGATAGATTTTTTCATTTGTGTATTACAAATATCTTCTTGAACTAATATACACCCTTTCAAATTTAAGGGAGGGGGAGTGCAAGGGGTGAATGTTGGACACCTAATTTGTTAAGGGTTTATGACATAGAAGATCAACCATCAAGAGGAGTCCAACAAACCTTAGAAGATGAATCCAATAGTCACACAATGTATTTATATATAACATCTCTCTGAATAATAAGGTAATTCACACTTATCTTTCATATATAGTTGCACATTCCAAGATTAAAGATAACACAATTCTACTCATAAGTCTCATTGTGAATGGGTCCATTCTTATTATTCGTATAAAAAAATCCTAATAATAAATATCCCATTAAGGGTAGATTTGTCTAACCCAATCCTAAACTCAGCCTGATCACCCATTCAAAAAAAACATACACAACTCCATTCCATGGGTCACCAAAAAAAAGACATGCACACAACTCCATTCCATTCTTCTATTGCTTTTAATAAACATATTTTTTTTAACTGTTTCGAATTATGATATTCATTATACTTAATGTGAATGTCAAGAAAAGTTTTATGAATAGAAATTTCCAAATTTTTGGCAGTTTTTATTGATTTTTAATATGCATTTTTATAAAAATAGTCGAATTTTATATAATTTCTATAATGATTTTTAATCTTAAATAACTTAATGTAATCAATTTTAGACAAATCCTAACTGAAATCCAGTAAGAGTCAGCGAGAACTTGTCTGAAATTGAATCTACCATTGCATCCATGGATTCAATTGTAAATCACGTTATTTCGTCAAAGCGAGAATACCTTGCAATCACCTGTTACGTCCACCCTTCATCTTTGTCCTTGTAGTTTGGAACGAAATCTGTAGCTCTCAAACCACTTTTAACCGTATCAATATTTTTTTAAACATCAAACTATTCCCAAGCGCAAATAGAAGGTTCCAGTTTAGATTTGATAATTCTTTAATGATGAAAAAAGCTCCGTGCTCAAATATCACGTCGCCAATTATTTACTAATGTAACGTGTCGCTTAAACGAGTCTTATTCAATACCTAACGCGCAAAATCATTGAAATTATGGGCTACTAATTTTTTATTTTTAAATAACTTAAACTATATATATATACATATTTATTGTAAAATATTACTAAATATTTTGTTGAGAATATTATAGAATAAGCGCGAATTTGCAGATTTCATCGTTTTGCTTGCGAAGGGAATGATACATGACCCTACAATCTCGGCGTTATGAGCGGCGGTCTCAACTATTTAAGATAAGCCGTACCAGCATGAAATTCGGTCAGTCCCGCCTCCACATTCTTTAATCAATGACACGCCTCATTTGAAACGAAAAACTAGTTTTAAGGTTTTATTGTTCCCACTTTTTGTCAATCTTGATTGGCAACCAATATTTCCAAGGCTACAGAAACATTAATACACTCTAAGTACAGTCTTGGGAAAGGGACTCTCTTATTGGCTTGGTTGTCAACTTGTGTAGTAATTTCTTCAGCGAACAATTTCCGCGTAACAAGAAATGGGTTGATGGCTTTGTACTTCTTTGCATTCATCATCCATGGCTTATGTCAATGCCATGCGCATGAAGGATCTCAGATTTGAATTTTCCCACCAGATTTTGATATTATTTTCCCATCGATATTTGTTACGGTCTAAAAAAACAACAAAATGGCCCAAAATCTGGCAAAGCTTTTGTCAGAGTCTTGTTTACAATTGTTAAGCTTCGTTATTTTAGCTGCCATAAGGGTTTTTGATAGTGCTGAATCCATTTCCACTATCAAAAATGCAATTCAAACACTCTAAATACTTTATTTTTTAAATTTTATTTTACCTGATTCCGGCAAAAAACTGCCATTTGTATGCTGGGTAGAAAACTTCTATTTGTTATTTCCAGTTGCAGGCCATGCACTCAAAGCCAATATAACAACTTTGGGTAAGCTCGTTCTTCCCTCATCAGATCAAATTCTCTTCCTGGCTTCCTTGTTTTGTCTCAAAATTATGTGAATGAACATGAAACCCTATATCCCTGACTTCAAATTGGTAGCTTGGTATTTTTGTATGCATGCTGGAGGTCGAGCTGTGCTTGATACACTGCAGAAGAATTTATATTTTACCGATATCAATATGGAGCCTTCTCGGATGATCCTTCACAGGTTTGGCAATACATCCAGCAACACACTTTAGTGTGATCTTACTGCTATGACCTTGTATGCCTTGAATGGAAGGAGAAAATCAAGAAAGGCAACATAATATGGCAGGTAGCTTTTGGCTTGGGATTCAAGTGTAAGAGCACGAAGGATTGGCAAAATATCGATCGCTATCCAGTAGCAATCCCAGATTTCGAGAATATCATAAATTGAATGTAACAACAAATCATATTGCAAATAGCTAGGGGCAATACAACCAACGGATCCCTTCAGTGTTGAAGTCGTTGTGGAAGCCACTCGAGTGGGTATCTGTGTGGTGTATTGCATTGGGCTTCTATTTTGGATTTTTAAACAAGCACCATCCAAGACCATGTCCAACCCAACATTGAATCTGGTAGATTTGATATCCCTTTTGAGAATCTCAAGCAAAGAAGTCCGTAGAGCAACAGAAAATTCCAGTCTCAGGAATCTACTGAGAGTTGGAAGTTGTAGATCAGTTTACAGGGGAGCTTTAGCAGGAGGAAAGACTATTAAGGTGTTCATGTTGGGCTTTTCATGTCTGAAGGACTTATCATCTCGAACAATTTTTATCCATGTTGTTAAACATAAAATATCTTGACTCTAAACAACCCTAAAATTGTAATTATTTTCAACCATAATATTAAAGATAAAATTTCACAACGCATAAAAACCTTAATGACAAGTTGTAAATCTAAAGTTTTCAAGATATTTGAACAATGAAATCATGGAGAAATTATATGCATTAAATTTTTTTAAAAATGAATAAGTAAATGAAAAAATTATTATTCATATATTTGTTTGTTTATATATAAAAACATTTTTTTATTTTTTTTATTGTTTTTCTATATTTTAAATTATAATTTTTTTAGTTTTAAGAAAATAAAAATTAAAAATTAAAATCTTTTTATATATGTTTGTTTATATTTTAAAACATATTTTGAATTTTTTTGAATTTTTTTTAATATTTTAAATAACAATTGTTTTAATTTAATATATATATATATATATATATATATATATATATATATATTTTTTTTTTTTTTTTTAAAACATATTTTTTAATTTGTTTTTGTTGTTTTTTATATTTTAAAATTTTAATTGAATAGTTTTTTGTTTTTTTTTTTTTAACAATACATTTTTTTTATTATAATAGTTTTTGTTTAAAAAAAATTAAAATTTTTAAATAGTTTGTGTTTGAAAAAAAAAAAAAAATTGCCGCCCAGTGGAGTCTGGAGGCAGGCTGGGCAGCCCTCAATGGCATCGCTCAGCCGGCTTCTGGCCCCCTGCTAGGCGGAGGGCGATTCTGAGAATCACCCCTGGCTGGGCGATGGGTGATTCTCATAATCACACTTCGCCCAGTCGGGGAATCACCCTTTGCCTAGCTGGGGGTGATTCTCGGAATCACGCTCCGCCCAACCAGGGGTGATTCTCGGAATCACCCTCTGCCCAACCGGGGGTGATTCTCGGAATCGCCCTCTGTCCAGCCAAGGGTGATTCTCAGAATCACCCTCTGCCCAGCCGGGGGTGATTCTCGGAATTGCCCTCTTCCCAACCGGGGGTGATTCTCGGAAGCACCCTCTGCCCAACTGGGGGCTGGAGGCAGGCTGAGCGGCACCATTGAGGGTTGCCCAACTTGCCTCCAGCCCCCGGATGGGTGGAAGCAGGCTGGGCAGCCCTCGATGGTGCCACCCAGCTGGCCTCCAGCGCCCCGCTAAGCGGAGAGAGATTATGAGAATCACCCTCCACTTGGCCGGGGGTCATAGGCTAGCCGAACGACATCGTTGAGAGCTGCCCAGCTTGCCTCCGGACCCCAGTTGGGCAGAGGTCGATTCCGAGAATCGCCCTCCACCCAGCCTCGGGTTGGAGGCAAGCTGGGCAGCCCTCGACAGTGCTGCCCAGCCCCTCGCTGGGCAGAGTACGGTTTTGAGAATCACCCCCGGCTGGGCGGAGGGAAATTTTGAGAATCACCCTTTGCCCAGTCGAGGGCCGGGCGATTCCAAGAATCACTCTCTGCCCAGTGGGGGGTTATTCTTGAAATCGTCGTCTGCCCAACAGGGGGTGATGTGGAGGGCGATTCCGAGAATCATCCTCCGCTTAGCCGGGGGTTATTCTCGGAATCACCCTCCACCTAGCCAGGGGCCGAAGGCAGGCCGGGCGGCACCATCGAGGGCTACCCAGCCTGCTTCCAACCTGCAGCTGGATGCCTAGTCGGTGGCCGGAGGCAGGCTGTGCATCCCTCGAGGGTTCCGCCCAGCTCGCCTCCGGTGAATCGCCCTACACCCAGCTATGGGTTGGAGGCAGGCTGGGAAGCCCTTGACGATGCTGCCCGGTTGGCCTCCAGCCCCCAGCCGGGCAGAGGGTGATTCCAAGAATCTCCCTCCACCTAGCCGGGGGTGGGGGACCAGCCGGGTGGCGCCATCGAGGGCTGTCCAGCCTGCCTCCGCCCAGCCGAGGGCCGAAGGCAAGTTGGGCATCCCTCGACGACACCGCTTAGCCTGCTTCCAGCCCTCGGTAGGGTGGAGGGTGATTCCGAGAATCACCCCCGTCTGGGCGGAGGGAGATTTCGAGAATTGTTCTCGGATGGGTGGAGGGCGATTCCGAGAATAACCCCCGGCTGGGCGGAGGGAAATCCCGAGAATCGCCCCTAGCTGGGCAAAGGCCAACCGGGTGGCGTCATCGAGGGCTGCCCAGCCTACCTCCGGCTCCTGACTGGGCAGAGGGCTATTCTCGGAAGGCGATTCTTGGAATTTCCCTCCGCCCAACTGGGCGCCGGAGGTAGGCCGGGCAAATCCGTCATATGAAGGAGATTGGGTTTTGGATCTATTTTTAGATGAAGGTAAGTTTTATTATACAAATTTAAATTTAAATATTTTATTTTTTACTTTTTATGTCTTTATATTAATTTTCTTACTTATTTCTTTTATACCTGGTGATTAGGTACAACACTAGCATGTTGCCTACCAAAAAGAAGAAATTGCATTGCCATTGAGAACGACCTAGTGCAATGCAGATTTATTCAACAAAGAATTAACGCTCTTGAATTCCTTCCAGATGCGAAGCAAGAAGTTGGTTTGAGGAAAGGGGATTTTAATGAATCATGTGTGGAAAAAAAAAAGAACCTCAGCCACCATTATAGGGAATGATTGGAAAGGGACACTTTGGAAGATTTACAGACATGAAAGATCTATTAAAAGATGACAATGACCAAAATGAAGTAGAAAATGTTACAGAAGAAGCCATCAATGATGTTCTAGATGATGTTGAACATGTATTAGTTGATATTGTTGAGGATCTATTAATCAATTTTACTTGTAATGTTTAGACTTTGATATTTTATGAGAAGAATCCTTATTTTTTGTAAAAAACATGTGATTACTATTATTTTTTGACATAAAATTCAATAAAAATGATATTTTCTTAAGTTTTTTTTGTTATGATTTTCCCAAAAATTAGTTTATTTAACATATTCTTTTTAACAAAAAGCCTCTAAAACTGTATTTTTTGCATTCTATTTGCATTGAAAATTTGTATTTTTTTGTCATATCGTTCAAAATATTGGTTTTTTAGCGACAATTATTTGATGTGCATTGAAAAATTAATTAGCAATACATAAACTTGTAGAAAATATAAACTTTATAATATTGACCCTTTTTTCATTTTTTATCTATGTGAAAAAGTGAAGATATCATTACAATTTTTTATTTAAAAAAAAATATTTTTTTCTTTTAAAACACAAGTACATAAATGCACTTAAAAATAAACATCTCACGGAAGAAGAAGACATTAGAAAATGTAGTGTCAAAATCAATCCTCTAAAAAAACGTTGGTGATGATATGCCAACATTATTCAAAATCGACACAAAAATCATCACAGAAAAAAATAAAAAAAATAAAAAAAATTTAAAGTGCCAAAAACATGCTCAAAAAAAAAAAATTTGATTCTGCATCACCACTTTTCAAAATCGGGTGTTTTTCTTGCTACGTCAAAAAGTAGGTACCAGTGCAGTTCCCTATTTCATTGGTAATAGTGTGATTGTGGAGTAATCCAATATCATATTACCAAAAGCTATGATTTATTTGTAAATTTTCATTAGTGGTTGGTTTGTTATTTGTTTATAATAAATTAATTAGATTTATTATGTGTGAAATTTATATTTATTAAATTTTATGTTTGAATAGTTTTGGATAATTTAGTTTTTTATTTCTTTTGAATAAATTAGTTAGGTTTATTAAGTTTGAAGTTTGTATTTATTAAATTTTGAGTTTAGATTTATTCTAAATTTAAATTTATCAAAGTTATAAGATATATTAAAGTTTTTTTTAATTTAAAGTTTAAATAAAGATTAACACAAGGTTTTGGTTGAGATTTGATTGTGTTGATAAATTTTGAGTTAAACTGGATTTAGGTTGATCTGTTGAAATATTTAAATGGATTTGATATGTTTTAAATGAATTTGATATTTTAAATTAGAAAGTACCATTAAGACGACCCTTTAAAAATACATGAAAATTAGGAGGAATGGTATAGTGTTAATTTTATTGTACAAATTAAAGTTACATGTTATCATTACCATTTTTTATATTCATCACATGAGAAATGAAATTGATTTCAATTACTGTTGGCAAATTCAACTAGATATATTGTAATAAAGGTCACTTCACATCATGTCTATCTTGATTTTGTATATAGTAAATGAAATTGATTTCAATTACTATTGGAAAAAATTCAACTAGAGACATTTTAAAAAAGGTTTTTGGTTTTAATGCATTTTTTTTCCTCTTGAGATGATATTCCTTTGGTCTTTATAAACAATATATAAGATAACCTACAAAAAAACAATTACTTCCCACTAGCTTAAATCAAAATTAACATTATTTTCCTAAAAATAAACTATAATATCTAGATATAATTGTGTAGAATCACCAATCTATTTCTTGTGAGGTTGGAGTTTTTCCAATGAACTGCCACCCTTTAAAGAATTAGGAAAGAGATATGTAAATATGGTAGTCCAAGAGAGTCATCAATTAGACAAAAGTTGTTTTGTTGGATTCTTTGATTAGCTCCATCCTAAATTAAGAAATATGTTTGATGGATCTTTCAATTAATTCTTAATTACTTAGTGGATAGTTGAGAAGTTATACATTTAATTTTCAATCTGATGTTCAGATGGAAGATGTGAATTGTCATGCATTGTATATCCAAACACAAATCGCTAAGTGTTGATTAGGTTGCAGTAATAATTAAGTATTATAGAGTTGGATGTTAATGCTCTTTCTCAAGTCACCAAACCACACTTGCAGGAAATGAAAGGTTCACATTTGCAGGAATCAAAATATTGCACTTCACACTTGCAGGAATTGAAATGTCACACTTAACACTAGCAAGAATTGAAAGACTAGTACAACACACCTGCAAAAATGTATATCATTCTTTCTTAGATAGGTAATCACATAGACAATAAAGTAAATCACTATGCAGAAAATCAAACACATAGGAAGAAAAGTAAAACACTATTGTTGGAAAACACACAAACAATAAATTAAATGGGTGTCTTGATCATGTTCACTATTCATTCCTTAACTTTGCAATAGAAATGCTCATAAATTGATGAGATACTAGCAAATTTTTATAAATAAATCCTAACTCACAAGCTAAATTACGACTAATACAATAAAATTGGAAAGGGAATGATTCATTGTTTGTTTCAATCAACACATAGCATTAGAAAACATAGTAAATCATGGAGAATGCATGAAGCTCATTTACACTTTTTTGCAATCACACGGGTTGGGAGGGGGGGGGGAAGTAGCTCAATCGAGCAATATTTTAGCCCCTTATTGTGTTATTTGAGGGCTTAAAAAATAAACCCACGATCGAGCTACACCCTTCCCAATTCTTGGGCCAACAAAGAGAACTAGAACTCCAATATCATTTGTTATGACTACTAGAAATATTATTGTACAACATATCATGGTAGGACAAGGTCCACATCATAATAATAAAAACCTACCTAATCATTCATTATCCTGAGTAGCAGTTTGATATGCACCCTTGTCCTTACCTTATATCTTACATGATATCCCAAAACACTAGTTGAAAATCCTACACAAATTTGACAGGGAAAATAAAGAGACGGTTGAGGAACATATCAATGCTTTCAATATTTTACTAATAAATTCATGGTAGAGTAAGAGGATGTGTTCATATTTTACTAATAAATTCATGGTAGAGTAAGAGGATGTGTTCATGTAGCTATTTGTACAAAACCTGGAAAGAGATGTGCTAAAATGGTTATGTATTATTCTCCCTCCCTCTATAAACTCATGGGAAGACTTAGAAATAAAATTTCGTACCTAGTGGGGTAAAAATAAAGACATCCAATATTACCTCATAAATTTTAGTAGTTAAGAAGAAACCCTAAGAGATTGTAGAGGATTTTACTAAGAGGCTTAACAAGGTGTATAACAAGATGCTAAATGAGATAAAGCCTAAGCCTACCACTGCCATTGTAAATTATGCCACAACTTTTAAAACTTGATTTTTTGGTCATGGTAAGAGAAGAAAACTCACAACCCTAACAAACCTGCAATCAAAGATAGTTGAAATAGAAGGAAACCTAACTGCTACTATAAAATTAAGGAGAACTAAGACAGGGGATGAAACCTATGGAATAGAGAAACAAAAAGGAAATAGGAAGGACAAATACAAGAATAAATTAAAGGATGAGCCTAACCACTCCACACATAATAAAGACATAACAAAAGAAAGTATTGAAGAAATAACTAGGCTAATAAGGATATTATCCAATAAGGTGTATAGAATCAAATCAGAAGAGCCAAGTAGAAACCAAGTGCCACCACCCCAAAATCCTAATTTCATTTGTAGGCCTTCTAACGTGTTGAAATGACAACAAGAAATGGCACCCATGGGGCTTCTGATTTAATTTCCTCCTAATTAAATTGGAAGAGATTTGTAATTTCATCACATGACAACTTGTATTAGTTAACTAAGTCAGGAATACTTAGTTAGCTTAGTAAATTCGATTTGAGGGTCAAAGAGGAGGCATGTAGAGTTCTCCCATGATTTTAGGGGGTCCACTTATAGTTATTTGTGAGTTATAATTAGTTAAATCAATTAATTGAGTTATAATTAGTTTAACTAGTTCTAATTGAGAGATGAGATAGTGATAGGTTCAATGAATTAAATCTTATTTAATTCACAATTAGTGGTCAATCAATAAAATTATAATTCACTATAAATAGTTGTTGCATGTCATTTCTAAGGAAGGCCCAGTTGATATTGGGGTTAAAGGGAAGATAACTATGAATTGTATAATTAGAAAACTATACAGGTCATGGATGAGGTCACCCGTAAGCCTTAGATGAAATGCACAATCAATTCCAAGGAATTTCATAATTAATAGGGCCACAATTCTTACAGGAATACGTAAGCAAGGCTAGACCAGAAAGGGTTGAGAATTGGTTAAGTATTGGACCGATTTTTCCTAGATCAAAGTGAGACAATCTACAGAGTGCAAATATTTCTCAGTGGAGGAATAACATTGTATTGTTTCATGGCCTTGACTTTATGAAATATATAGATAATGGGGTTTTGAGAAGTTCCGTTCCCCATATACCTCTTGTGTTGTGTGATTGATTAATTTATTTTCTCTTACTTCTCATGTGATTATGCGATCGCGTTTTGTTTCCACAAATTGTAGAAGGATTCAGTATTTTGTTTTAGTACATTACAAGATCAGATTGAATCCCTTGGTTAGATTTTCTACATAACCCACAACCAATGCAGAGAGAAAAGAGGCCTAATGACCATTAGATTCAACCCCCAGTTAGAAAAAAATTGAACTTGGAAAGGGATGAATTCTCTGACGAGTTGAACTAAGACGAAGGCATAAATTGGGTAGAAGATAAATACCCCACATTCTATATCACAGAAGTCAATTATGAAAATTTGCAGCCATTAAAGGAAAACTACAAATAATAGGATTATTATGGAATTATTATTACGTAATATCAATGAATCATAGATACAGTAATGATAGAACTCAAGAGGAAATATGACCTGTGTCCTAGACTAGGTGGGCTGACTAAAGAAAGACATCAAACTAAATTTGTTACACCCACAGATGACTCAAAACCATTATCTCGTGCCAACCAAAATCCTCTCGATGTTCTTAAAGACTCACAACTACCTTCACATTGGAGGACTAAGCCCAATCATAATTCCAATCCCTACCTAAACTAGGTAGTAAGGAAACCACAAGAGACCTTACTGCTTAAGTCACAACTTAAACTAGCTAGAGAAAGTGAAAAACCACAATCTCATTATTCAACCTAGAAAAATACTTGAGCAGGATAAGGGTCTGAGTCCCTTAATCGAAAGTAGCTCAGAATCCAACCTATTAGTCTCACATACAGAAGTTCATGAACCAAATTGAATTATCCTTTCACAATGATACCTTGAACATTGAAGAAGATCACCCTACCATGGTATGTGGCCCACATGTAGAGGAAAAACATGAGGACATCCCTCCTTTCTACATCACCCTCAATGTTATGATAAATGTCTTCACAAGTATATGTTAGAATCAGGAGCATCTCACAAGCTCATGCCCAAATCATTCATGTTGGAATTGGGGTTAAACATCACCAAACCTTACTATGAACTTTATTCATTTGATTCTATAAGGGTGAGGTGCCTAGGTCTCATTAAACACTTAGTGATGTCTGTTGAAAATGGCAACAATAAATCTTTAAAATTTCATCAATAAGGAGTTTAATTTAATTTTCCCTTAATTAAATTAGAATAAAATTGTAATTCCACATCACATGACAACTTATACAAGTTAAATAAGTTAGGAATACTTAGTTGGTTCAGTTAATTCGAGTTGAGAGTCTAATGGGAGGCATGTATAGTGTTCCCTAAATTTTGGGGGACCAGGTAGAGTTTATTGTGAGTTGTAACTAATTAACTTAATTTACTTGAGTTTAAATCAATATAATTAGTTCTCACTAATGGAGGAACTAGTGAGAGGTCAAGTGAATTAAATTAGATTAATTCACATGCAGTGATCAATCAGATGATGGATAATTCATTCATAAATAACTAATTCATGTTAGTTCTTAGAGAGACCCACTTGAGATTGGAGTTAAAGGGAAGTGCACTATTAGTTGTATAATCATAAAAAATGTATAGGTGGTGCATGGAGCAAGAGGAAGAGACTTGATGTGTTGCAAAATAATTATTGGGTATTTTCCTTGTTAATAGGGGCCTAATTACCTAGGAAAGTGTGCAAGGAAATAGGGATTCCTGAAGCCAATAAATTAGTTAAGTATTGAACCAACATTGCCTAGGAATCAATGGGAAAATGCAAACAGGTTTGTACATACATGGAATATACATCTACCATAGTTTTGTAGAATGACTATTACATACAATGGTATGTCAATGACCGTCATCCATTGAGTATTTCGCAGTGAATCCACAACCAGCCATTTCAAATTTCAAATTTTAATTTTGAAGACTCTTGATAGCCCCCACCGTGGATACTAGAGAACCCTCTTTTCTGCACTTTATTTTTCAATTTTCATATATTTAGTAACTACTGGATACTAAGTTTAGATTTTGTTTTGTGTTGTTTTTTAATTGTTGTGTTTTTATTTTTTATTTTTATTAAATTGTTCTTCTTATTTTTTTCTTTTTTAAATTTAGGAGTATATTTGAAAATAATCCCATTTATTCGTAGATTTTAACATTTATTTGAGATATTCTTCTTAGCAAATTTTAACATTTATTTGGATCTCAATTGATTATTCACAAGTAGTAAATTAGACTAAAATTTGTATTCTTTTGAACTTAAAAAAAGAATGCACTCATTAAATAAATATTTGTGTTATTATTGAAAGTAAGTCAAAGAGCATGCACTCATAAAATAAATATTTGTGTTACTATTGAAATTAAATCGAAGATGCCACGTGTCTTTAGAGATAATAAAAAGTTAGATTTAACCACAATAAAATATCAATTTTTCCTCTTTAGAGACAATAGAAAATAACAAATCTAAAATATGTATATATCAAAAATATGTATCATTCCTTGTTAGATAGGTAATCATATAGACAAGAAAGTAAATCACTATGCTAAAAAGAAAACACATAGGAAGAAAAGTAATACACTCTTGTTGGAAAGTGAACACACATACAATAAATTAAATGGGTGTCATGATCAAGTTCACTGCTAATTCCTAAACTCTGCAATATAAATGCTCATAAATTGATGAGATACTAGCAAATTGTGATAAAGAATTCCTTACTCACAAGCTAAATTAAGACTAATACCATAAGATTGGAAAGATAATGAATCATTGTTTGATTCAATCAACACATAGCATTATAAAACATAGTAAATCAGGGTGAATGCATGAAGATCATTTACACTTTTTTGCAAGCACATGGGTTGGGAGGGAGGAAAAAGTAGCTCAATCTCACAATATTTTACCCCCCGAGCTACATGCTCGATTAAGCTATTTTTTTTAAAATCACCCAAAACGCAACAGGGAGTTTATGGTTGGAAGGGATCAATCAAGCCCTTGTTTAACTATGAAAAAATCTCAATCAAGAGTTTTTTAAACCCTCATTTGAGTTATTTCAAATTTTAGCTTCAGCACTTGATTAAGCTTTTTAAATTCTCAATAGAGTTGTTCAGGGCCTAAAAAAAAGAGTTTTAGCTCCCCTCGTGCAAATTTCTTTTCAAAACCATCTTGTAGCATGGTGAACTTAAGAAAATATTTGTCCTAAGGTAGTACAGTTGATTACATGCACAAAATGTAAATGGAGCAAGAACTAGGAAGCTTCTTAATTAATAGCAATTAGAATTACATCAAACTTCTCTTCATTTACATATGAATTACCCTTAGCTTTAGTAAAGTAAGTTATTATACAATTCTTTAATCTCTCAATTTGATCATGACATCAAGAGACAAACATGAGAATATATGATTTTCAAGGTGTTCTCCCTTCATTACAACAACGTAGTCAAAATATGGAAAACTTGAGCATCTGTTGATTCACTCAACCACTGTGCCAGGAAGGGAGGTTGGGTCAACTTAGTTACATTTAATCTCTCCATGTTACTAGATGACCACCCACCCTTTTCATTTTCTCCATTGCGTGATCAAGTGGTTGATCCATTAATTGAGTATCTAGTAGTGGAAATTATGCATATAGTAGTTTATTTCGTTGTGCTTATAGAACTGTACACAACGTTGTAGTAGTTTCTTCAATAGTCGGTGTGCTAATATGTTTCAGCATTAGTTCTTTGTTGTGTTTTACCATCGATAGTCCTAGTTTTTTTACAAAAATTTTATTGAATTGTGTTTTAGCATTAATACTCTAATGTGATATGACATCGACACTCCTATTTGTGTGGTAGTAACATTATGCTAGAGGTGTTCTAGAAACAATGTGTTGGAGGTGTTGTAGCAATTGAATGTGTGGTGTTTCATCAATGAGAGTTGGCTTAAACATAAAGGTGTTGTAGCAACACAAAGGTGTTGCAATAATTAAAGCTCTCCAAATATTTTTTCATTGCCTCCAAGAGTACCTATAGGAGTTTGTCTGAATTATTTCTCATGAATTCCCATTAGTTAGCATAAAAGGTAGATTCTTTCCTTAATACATAAGAATGAACATTAAAAGTGATATAACTACAAAAATATTGTACTTCAAACAAAAATGCATCATTGTGAGGAAAAAAGGCTATAATATGGTACGGATATGGGAAATAAGTATAAAAAAATGTGGTGAATTAGTGCTGGATGCCAATTTGTGCACCTATCATCTTCCCCAAGTTGAAAGTGTTGCATGCACCCATATAACTAGATATTCAGTGTGAATGATAGGGAGAGTGACCCCCATTGAGGTTGATAATTTTTTTTTCAACCTCCCATACACCATGGAAAAATAAATAGAATTGTCTCCTCTCAATGTTCCTTAAGAAATTGACCTCTTCCTTCAATGTCCCTCAATGTTGCTCTACCAAGTGATGAGAGGGATCAAATCTCTTTGCATCTTAATATATTTTCATCTCAACAGATTCGACCCCTCTAAAGATTTGGTAGATCTAGACTTAAGTTGCATCTAGACTAGTTTAATTCCCCTTTTAAATATGTTATATTCCAGATGAATACCATTGGAAATACCATGGGTTCTCATAAACTGGGAACTAAAAAACACCACTAGTAACTTGACCAAGACCAATTTAAAACCACTAGTAACTTGACCAAGTCCACTTTACTTAACTAAAAAAAGAAAATTAATAAAATTAATAATAAATTAGAATTTTATTTTAATATATGGTTATTTTTATTTCTAGTTTACATTAACTACCCAAAAAAAATTGAATAAAATAAATAATAACTAGAATTTTTGTTTTAAGATAAAGCTATTTTTATTTTTATTATATTTTATTTCTACCTAGTCAAAAAGATCACACGACAAAGTTTTACAACATATGTTGCATACTCAGCTCCACAACACCTCTAGGGGAAATGCGGCGTATTCAACCAAAGTATAGCTACAAAGTATAATCAAAATCTCTTGAATTATAAATCCCAAGTGTGATCTCAAAAAGTACAAAGGTAATAACCAACTCGACAAATTATAACCAACTATAACATGTTATTCCACAACTTGTAATAACATGGTACATGCGTGTAAAAACCTATAAAAACTCAGTCCAAGCCCTCAACTACCTAAATAACCTAGATCTATGGTCAATGAGATACAAATGATGCACATATGAAGAGTCATTTGATCCAACTAAGTAGTCCAAGACTCAAGTGGCAAGAGTGATGATATAGCATCCCTAGCAAGAGTGTGGCTCCACTATCATGGATTCCCTTCACAACAGTCCCAACCTAGTGCATAAATGTCAAGGAAAATGTCACCCATTTCAAAGAGTTCATAGATATGCCTAAATAAAGGTAAAATGATTCAAATTCATGGTGCACTCATAGTTGTAGGTTCAACCTAGTTAGAAGCCATTAGGTAATATGTACATATAATTTTCTTTTCTCTCTCCTTTAAAGAACAAGTTAATTTTTTACAAATTGAGTAAGTCTTAGATACATATAGCATTATTATATGGGATATTTCATATGAAAGGAAAAATTATCTAAATCACTTTGTTAGAATAATGTGGTCTTATCTAGGAATATCTAGGAATATCATTGTATGATCAAAAGAAGTACACTTTGTTAGGATCATACAAAGATATTCCTATCTAGAAATATCTCTAACAAAATAACAGGACCACCAGGATCAGATATTATTTTTTTCTAATGAGGTTATGTTGACGAGTAAAATTTTACTACCAACAACAAGGGAGGTCTCCCCAGTGAAAGGTCCCAATTAGACCTCACGGCGTTTGGGATAGTAGCCCCATCCGGTATGTGGGCCTAGCTGCCACCATAATTGTTTCCACTCTTGGTTGTCGGATGAGAAGATGATGGAGTAGAGGCAAAGATGAAATGACCAATCAACGAAGCAAAATCAGCCCAATATTAATGAACCATAAACAAAGATACAAGAAAGTGTAAGCAGCAAAAATAAAGAAGGGGGTATGTCGTGACTGGGATCAGTGAGCCGAAAACCAGTCACACATACATGAAAGAAGACAAACTGGAAGTTAACTGCAAAGTAGTTCACAATAGATCACCGTCATGGCTAGGAAAAATAAACACTAATCCAAAAGCAAACATACATACAACCAATGAGAAAAAGTTCATAACCAATGGCATGCACGAAAGCAAACGTACAACATAATGAAGTATTAGACAGTTAGTACTATCACCACAAATGAGCACGTGAATCAGTGCCGGAAAGGAGAATATATTATTAATGCTGCTACAACATCAAATACATGTTTACAACTCGTTAAAACCCAATACTGGAACATGGGCTATTCATCTTACTGCATGATACAAAACCCTAGCCTCGCTGCCTCTCTCTCTACTTGATACCAAGATCTAAGTGCCTTTAGCTCTTTGGCAAGAATTCCTCTATCCTACTGGCTTTCATTGTTGAGCTAAAAGTCCATGTACTCTTTCTTGAAGTTGTACATAAAGGCTGAGATGAATCTTGAGCTACCCTTGATTCTTGGTATTCTCGACTATTGGGCTGGCTTGTGACTTGGGCCATTTGTGACCTGTGACCCAAGGTTATATGTGTTGGAATGGGGTCTCCTACCAAGCTGTGAAACTGGTCCATTTTGAATATTTTTTATTATATTTAGTCTAGCGCAGGGGTTTTTGGGGTGGGTCAAAGCCCCGAATGTATTGTAATGGGTAAAAGGGTAAACTAGGGGTCTAAAACCACGGTTTGCGGACCACAGGAAAGTCTAGGCTAGATTGTTATAAATAGAGAATCATTTTGTATTGTAAAGGATAAGAAATGATGAGCTATTGAGGTGATTTGTGTTTTAAGCTATCTGTTTAGGTTTTCAGGAAAGGATTCCTACTGGCTGTGTCCACAGAGATACAAGTCCAGCTGTGTGCGGACCCTACTACTGTGTGCGCAGGTTGGGAAGGGAATTGTAAGGAAGAATTGATGAATGAATGAATAAAGAAGATTGATAGAGGACTGAACCTGTGAGTAATTTTGTGTGAATTGCTGGTAATTGTTGTATTGTGCATCTTCCATCTTTAAGCTACGAAGATTTGTGTAAGTGTGTTTCTGGATCTGGATCTATTTTGTTCTATTTATGTATTGTTGTGTTACTGTCATAAAAAGCATATAATTATAGATCTAGCGCATGTGGATGTGAACAAAGACCTAATTAATCCTACGCAGAAAAAGGTAATCTGGGAATTATAAGACCTAGCACAACTCTTCTTTCCTTACCCATCCTTTATCAGGCTGCGGAAACCTGGTTCTAGAACCCACCCATACTACTTCGGGTGAGACTTTGACCTGCACAAGAAAGTCACTACCGAAAGGGCCAATAGTATAGGGGTTTTTTGGCAAACCGTGCACACCGAACCTGGGTCAGGACCCCTCATGCCAACAAATGGTCCCAAAAAATTACACATCTATAAGAGACACACCGAGAGGGAAATGCAGTTGACTGCGCAGATTGGCGACTATGAGATAGATCAGGCTATTCTCGATCTTGGATCGGATGCAAACGTTTAAAGCCTTGGAGTACCTCAGCCCTCCAGTTAACATAAGACATTAATGGTGCAACCAAGTGCCTTAATCGGATTCTTGAAAGCGTTACCACGGCCGCTAAAGATCTGCCTTCCCAGAAGCTGGTCGATCTTGCACAGAATACTGCTGCCCAAAGTCAGGATGTATTCCCTCAGCTCAATATTTTTCTTGATACCTTGTGTGCACAAATAGAAGTCGCACCACCACATTGACTCGGGACAAGTCACAAGATTGTGTTGGGGGACTGTTGGAATAGGGTCTCCTAACAAGTTGTGAAACTGGTCCATTTTGAATATTTTTTATTATATTTAGTCTAGCACAGGGGTTTTTGGGGTGGGTCAAAGACCCGAACGTATTGTAATGGGTAAAAGGGTAAACCAAGGGTCTGAAACCATGGCTTGTAGACCATAGGAAAGTCTAGGCTAGATTGTTATAAATAAAGAATAATTTTGTATTGTAAAGGATAAGAAATGATGAACTCCTGCTGGCTGTGTGCACGGAGATCCAAGTCCAGCTGTGTGCAAACCCTGATGCTGTGTGCACAAGTTGGGAAGGGAATTATAAGGAAGAATTGATGAATGAATGAATAAAGAATATTGATAGAGGACCGAACCTTTGAGTAATCTTGTGCGAATTGTTGGTAATTTTTGTATTGTACATCTTCTGTATTTAAGCTACAAAGATCTGTTTAATTGTGTTTATGGATCTGGATCTATTCTATTTTGTTTATGTATTGCTATGTTATTGTCATAAAAAGCATATAATTATAGATCTAGCACACGTGGATGCGAAAAAAAACGTAATTAATCCTGCACATAACAAGGTAATTTGAGAATTACAAGACCTAGCAAAATTCTGCTTGCCTTACCCATCCTTTCTCAGGGTCTGGAAACCTGGTTCCAACACACACCCATACTAATTCGGGTGAGACTTTGACCTGCACAAGCAGGTCACTGCCAAAAGGGCCAGTAGTATAGGGGTTTGTTGGAAAAACTTGAACACCGAACCTGGGTTAGAACCCCTCAAGCCAACAATATGCGACTTGCAACCTTGAGCAATCTGCAACTTGCGACCTTGGGCAATCTATGACTTGTGACCTTGGGAAATCCGTGACTTGCGACTTCGAGCAATTTGCGACTTCCAACCTTGTGCAATATGTGACTTGCGACCTTGGGAAACTCATGACCTACGACCTTGAGCAATCTGCGACTTGCAACCTTGGGAAAATCTGTGACCTACGACCTTGAGCAATCTGCGACTTGCGTTTTTCTTTCGGTGATCTCTGGGTTTTGCAGCAATATTATTTTTCCTGCATCTTTGTCTTGTGAAAGTGATCAGGTGCCTTTGAGCTTAAAGTGAGTTTCTTGGGGATTCGTGAGAATCCACCTTGCTTTGAAAAGGGCCCCCTTTCTTACTAGGAAAAACTCTGGCTCTTCGTGCAAACCAAAAGCTTCCACCTACAATCACATAGCATAGGTTACATGTCTTCATGATCAAATAATAATAATTCCAGTGGTGTATTTAATTAATTTCAAGAGTGAAAACGATAAATTTAGACCCCTATGTGGTCAAGTGTTGTGCCACTATGTCATCAGAGAGAATGGCTCTTGTAGACTTTCCCTGCGCCTCTTCAATCAGTGTAATGTCCATTCATATCGCTATGGACTGAGTGCCAAATGCAGATCTGTAGTTTAACTTGTTTTGGTAGTTGTTAATTCATAGGGTTGTGGCTCAGTCGATGAGACATGATGCCCCTTCATCCTCTCTAAACATTGCACCATGTAGAAATGAATTTATAAAATGCGGGTACAGACATGGATCTGCTCATCCATGTTCATGAAAGGGACGCACACAGAGAACTCCGAGCATACTATCTTGATCGTGTACCTAATATGGACGTTAATTAGTGTTGTTGTTGTCGAGCAACTCCTTGTGCATACGACTAAGATTTCCCCCTGCTGAGAAACCATCTCCAACCACTATGCTAGACATGATGAAATTTTCTCTATTTCGGGTAATACAACACATCTACTTCTTAAAAAAAAAAGACAATGCATCTTATTTTGTCAACTCTTACTTCTCAGAAATTTATGTATATAGAAAAAAATTCCCATCCTTACATGCACAATCAGCCTACTATGTTGTCACTTCATCCTTATCTTTCTTCCAAATGGGTTTTCTATTATATTGAACAATATCTCTCTTCATTGTAAGTTAAATTATATAGATGGTCATAAAGTATAAAGTGTTGGTTTTAATTTCCTTTGTACTTTTATTCATTACAGTATTTTCATATCTTATTCCATTATACTTAATGACTTCAAATTTTACCTCTGTGAAAATGATGATTATATTTCTTGGTTTCAAAAGTTGAACTTTATTTTAACAAAGTATTTTTGTTATGGAAATTTGAAGTTTTTATCTAATGAATCAAAAAACAACAGATCTAAAAAATATATTCAACATAATAAGTGCAACCTTTTATAAAATTAAAGTCATGGAGATGAAATTACCCATGAAATTACCTAAGCTGATAATTTGAAGTTGACAAAACAACATCAAACATAATAAAAATAAAGCCCTTGGAATGAATGCCTCTAAACTCAATGTATATATTTCAAAATCATTTTTGCAATGAAACTAACATGTTTTCCATCTATGCAAATAAAACAAAAGAAACGGCCAAATTAGTGATAATGATCATCTTACCTTACTCTTAAATGCACTAAAATGCTTTCAACTTTTCTACAAAATCTAGATAGGGAAGATCTCTTCCTTCAACATCTTTTCTTCCTATTTCTACTGTGTACCTTTCATTCATATCAAAACAAGTTAATATAAACTAGGCCTCGTCTTCAAAACATGAAACCTTATTGCGATACCTACAAGTTTCTATCAGTTACCAAAATGCAAGTGCTTCAATCCAAACCAAGTTAATAAGACCTAACACTAAATCTTCATGGCATAACAACTTCCTTTTCCATATGTCAGGAAAGCACACTTTATTATGTTACGTAGTTTAAAATCCAACATTTCATGTAATGAAAAACATGTCCATTTCATAACATCTCCTCTTCAATGTCAAACTCTCCACCCCATAATTTCACTTTCATTATGTACCCTTACATGACACACAACATAATGCACAACTACTCCTTTCAGCATTACCTTGCAACACAGGTGAAATTGCTAGTTTACAGTTCATGCTACTGTGTAATGGGTGTTGTCCTCATTTATTTTTATTACATCTCTTTAATGTAAATATGATGATGTTAGTCATCTGTCGTTACACAGGGTAATGTTTATTCTTGGTCTCAGGATCTGAGACGTTTTAAGCTTATATGCACATCCTTAGCCAAGCTCATATGTAAATAACATTGACCCTCCTTTCCACTATCTTGTGATTTTGTTATGCACTTATTGGAAGGTATCCTTTCTAATTTTTGGTACTTCATAGGTTCAACCAAGGAATGGGCAAGTGCATCAAATTTTCCACACACAACCTCTCCCAGGGCCACCCCAATCCGTAGGTAACTTGCCAATCGACCTTTTGGTATACCCAATACACGGTTTTCAGATAAGATGATACGACTTCTCATTATATATATATATATGTATATATATGCAGAGGAGGGGCACGCCAAGTGCTTTTCATGGAGCTTCGTCCAATTCGGATTCGACTTGAAGTTTCTCACACGCATCGTTTCCTTCTCTAGAACTTGTTAACTATTTCCTGGGTTCTTATTTACTAAATTATTTGTGTGAGTGCTAACTATGCCTGCCCTTGTTCTAGTTTTCATGATGAATGCAGAGATCTAGTCTCCTAATGCCATATAGGTAAACGACCCCTTTTTTCTCCACTAATTTCTGGGTTATTTAATTCCCCTTTTTATTTCTTAATTTCATTCCCCTTTTTATTTCTTACCTGCTCCTCTTTCCCTTAAACTAGACACTCACAGTATAATTATTTTTTTGCTATATGTACCCTCATAATGAGTTTCCACTGATGAAACTTTATGACATCATTTTTTAGCGAGTCCTAACACTCTCCTTCACTCTCGAGGTTGGTCCTCGTGGTTACTTTCATTTTTAGCACCGACGAAATCCATTGTGCAAAACGCTTCTGTCTCTTAGGATGATTCAGGAGTGAAACCCTTAGTCCATTTCCCCTTTGGTTAGGGTTACTATAAATTTTTTAAGAGTCATTACAAGGGTGTAAATCCCAACAGGACTATGGCTATGTTATGTGTCAATGATTTTTTTTTTTAAGAGATTCACATTTAATTTCAAGTGCATTCCTTGGCACACTATGAGTTGCTTTCTATATTTTATTTTTATTGTGTGAGGTCTTCTTCAACAAGTTATCAGGGCTAATATTGGGCTAAATTTCCATGTTAAAAAAAAAAAAAAATCGTTAATATTCATTTTTTCTAATAATTTATAGATATTATATAAAATCATTAGAAATTTGAATATTTTTATAAAAATATCACCAAACATTTTATAATTTGCAGGGACTAGTAAGATTCTCCAAAGTTTCTAAATTTTAACATAGATTTCCATCCTTAAAATTTTCCCTAGAGGTTATATGCAATTCTTTTTTTTCCTTTTTTATAGTAGGAGTGATTCTCTATATTCCAAATGATTGTTTATTGGTTCTATAGTACCACTGTAATTATAACACTGAATTTAATTAATATACGCATTCATGAACACCTACAATTTCTGAATTTACTTCTACTGTAATCATCTTGTTTGTTATATTTAGTGGTGTTGACTTCATTCTTTCTATCTAATATGTTGTAGAATACCAGGTTAGGGTTATGGATATATTGCAGTAGATATACTTACGTCGTTATTTCTGTCTCATTGTGACAATATAGAAATTGTTTTTGGTTGTTCTTAGTTTTATGTACATGCTTCACTCCATGTACTTCGTAGCCACCATAAACTAATTGACTTTATTTTTCTTGCGCTTGTATATGTTGATACCATATCATTGTGGAATGGATCCATATTTTTGCAAGGAAGAAGAATCCAAGGAATATAATGCAAAAATAATAAAGAAAATCTTGAGTGGGCTACCAAATGTTATAAAGGACAAAGTGGGAAATAGTTCATCGGAAAAAGGTATGCGAAACAAACTTCAATATATTCACTCAAAAGGACCATTAACCATTTTCTCTAATCAAGAAGATGATGGAAAGAAAGAAGTAAATATAAATCCCATAAAGGAAGCTCAAAACAAGATTGAAGACATCAATACCAAGGAGGACCTAGAAGATGAATAAAATGAAGAGATCTCATGGAAATATTTCTAGCTTCCCTAAAAGAGATAAGAATTTTGAAAAAGGAAAATGAGGAGCTCAAGAATAAATCACAAGATGGTGACCATGACCTTGACAAGACAAGGAAGGAAGTTGACATTTTCAAACTCCAAGTAAAAGGAAGAGATAAGGAGCTCACCAAGGTTAAGGAGGAATTTCATCAAAATAAGAAAAGGCATCACGAAGAAATCATATCCATGACAAATCAATTGGATAAAGAAAAGAAAATGGAATCAAATTTATCAATCCAGCTTGACCAAAGTCATAAGGATTTGAACAAAATTGAAGTGAAAATTCGTCAATACAAGGAAGAGGTCTCCTCTCTTAAATTTCAACTAAAAGAAGTAAATCAAAAAGCACAAGGAGTTGAAAAGGTGATGGAATATTTGGCACTCCTAGAAGTACAAGTCGATGAAGACTAAAAGGAAATAAATTACATGAAATTCCAACTTGAAGAGAAGGATGAAGATATATCCAAATTAAAATCATATGTCAACTCACTTAGTTCCAACCATGTGAAGCAACAAGGATGAAGGAAGAAATGGAGAGTAATATATAAAATAAGGATGAAGAATGGAAGACAATGAAAGAAGAAATTAATCTCCTAATAAATGAATTTTATCATCTGAACAAGAGTCTAAAGAGCTCTCAAACCCTAGATGACATCCTAAGTCATCAAAGGTCCCCTCTTGATAAATCGAATCTTGGTTATGCAATTAAACCCTCAAATAGTAATGATTCAAACCTTAATGTCTCAAACAACAAGGAGACATAAAAATATTAGATGAAATATTGCTGCCCCTAGTTTGAGCAAAAGCAAGGAGAAGAGTCTAGATGAGATTGGAAGAATCCCTATTCCAAGAATATCTACATATGGGGTCAAGAATGCAAGAGGCTATAAATTTGACCAACATTTTTTAAGGAAAAATGACCTTCTAAGTACATCAAGGAAATACTCTGTAGAAGGTATCAAGTATGCAAGAGGAAATGGATATAATCAAAGAATACCAAGGAAAGAAGACTTCATAAGTACATCAAGACAATCCCCATCTCGTAAGTACCAAAGTATATTTTTTGTTTATTTCTATTATTGTACAAAATTTGGGCACATTGCAAAGGATTGTAGGGCATACCATAAATAAAAACATAATGGTCCAAATAAGCTCCCTACAAACAACTTTTCAAGAAGAATTCATGATTCCTCCTTCATGAACAAGATGGAGTGCTTCAAATTCCATAACATTGGACATATGGCTCGTAATTGTAACTTGACTTGGGTCCCTAAACAAGCTAAAACCATGAATACCAAGCAATAAAATCAAGTTACAAAAGTATGGAGAAGGAAACAAATTGGATCAGAAAGTCTCTTGAAAACTCAAGGCATCAACTCATGTTATTGATCTAATGAGTACATCTTTGGCAGATGTGATATTCCAAGTTTTGTTGATAAAATTCTACCAAAAAAGATACCATGCATATTGAGAGCTTGTGATTATTGACTATTCTTGAAAAAGCTATCTGTGAAGAGCCTTATTAAACCCTTGATCAGTCACACATGGAAAATCATCACTTGATAGACCATCTCTCAGGAGTAATTCCAATGAATAAGATCATATTATTGTGTCTTCACTACACGTCCATTATTGAAGATGTCTTCCGCTTGATCAGAAAGAAAAAATATTTCTTTTCTAAAGAAAAAAGAATAGCTAGAGGTGTTTATGTAGGAAGGCAGAGTTGGTTGATCATCTACCTCATGAATTTCTATGCATGGGGATAAATTACATTAAAGAAAAACATAATGACAGAGGGAGTTTCAAAGAGAAAAATAACAAGAAGAAGCACCATGGCAGGGGGAGAAAAATATATATCATGGAGAACTATCATTCATGAAGGAAATATGATGGAGAAGCATTAAAGAAACAGTTTGATAGGGGGAGTACTTGGGCACCCGATTTTCCATTCAAGATGTCAAATGGGGAGAAATTGTTGAAAGGGAAGGAATATTTCCATCAATGAAAAAGGGGGAGAATGTTGGTCAAATTTTTCATTGGTGTCAATATGGCATTGTTGGAGATGGAAACTATTCTTGTGATACATCTCCTAACCTTTGAGATGTTTTCCTAACCTCATGAAAATCCTAGGAGAAAACCCTAAGCATTAACATGATACATGATCTAATGATAAACATTGAAGCCATATATTCCAATGATCTATCTTGAATGATCTAATGATGCATGATGATGAATTAAGAATTCCTTACTATAAAAGTACTCTAGACACATGCATTTAATACACCCTTTTCCTTATATGATACATGGATAAATTATTGGAAAATAGGATGCCCTAAGCCTTAGCCTTCTTTGAATATGACCTAATACTAATGAATAACACATGTGAAGGACCCCACATAAAATTTAAGGCCTAAGTCTATGAAGAAATATCCATATAATGGTCCAAAGCATAAAATCCTAAAATAATTATGAAATTTCACAAAATACAATTTTATTGATAGGATAGTGAACTCATTGATGGATGAAATTGACACCAACTTGTAGAGGACAACTTTCCCTTTATAATGAGCTATCACTTGCCCTCTAACTCCTCTAGATTGAGAGAAAATTATTTTTCAAGTCAAAATATAATAATGTTTTGATGTTGCCCAACATGAAACTACATGTCCAAGTCGACTCTTCCTCCAAGGGACACATCTATTAATTGAAGGTCAAAACCTATATATATTGAAATCTAAACTCAACGTTTTAGCCATCATCTCGTTGAAGAGGATGAAGAGGAGGCACATAAGTGACCTGAAGGCCGAGGAGAGCTAAAAGGAATCCACTATTTGGGATTTTTGGGTATTATATTCGACTACAGTGATACATATTGCTGGAAGAGTCTCCAAATAATGGCTTAGAACAATTTTGAGAAGGCTGAAACTAATAGTCTTGTAGAGGATTAGTAAACAACCACCTGTAGAATCTCATTTAGATCTCATATCAATTTTTGGAGAGGATGAGTTATACCAGAGACCTATGGTAGCTAGGCATTATGTCACTACAACTTGGACTTGTGACCACTACAATAGGCTTGGACTATATGAATGCATAGACTTGTATATAGGGGTTCGGACCAGTGATAAGGATCACTATAGGTTAGACTACTAACTTTGAAGCTTGGTTTAGAGTGATTGTTTCAAGCTCGGTTGAAGGCTCAGATTTGGACAATAACAATGGTAGTATTGTGGTTTCATAATAGTGTTTTGAATAGGCTTAAAGGTTCTTAGACCTGTGATGATACTGGTGACTTCAAACCTATAATATTTAACACATGTTGAAGGTTCATACTATATATGGAAGAACAGTAAGCTTGGTAAGACTATAAGGCTTGTGGATAGTAACATTTGAAGACCTCAGACAACAAACATGTGGTAAGAACACGTGTATTGAATATTTGCGGTTGAATTTAACCTTCATAATTGGTGGAAAAACCTTATTGAAAGTTCAGAATTAGAGGCTTGAACTTGGAGCTCGGATCAAAAGACTAATGTACTTCAGACCTCTTTGAAACTAAGTTTGGGCTATCCTTTGTGACACTTTGGAGCATATTTAGAAGAATTTTTGAGGTACCATTAACATGACATATTGAAGAATATATTGAATGCCTAATGGAGTGGTTATTTTGTAGAATATTGATGTGACATGAAGAGCATTGAATAATCCTACCAAAATTATTGAAGAAGATCTCTATCCTTGAAGAGGACTTGGAGAAGATTTTGTAGGCCCTAATAATTGATTCTTTGAGGACTTGCAGAGAGAAAAAAAGCCTTTGAGTATTAGAATTTTATACTCATTGGAGCAGTGATTGAAAATATTATAGACCTTTTGAAGAAGCCCTCGAAGAGGCTTAGAGAAGGAAATTGTGAAGCACTTGAAGATTTGTTTAGTGTAGAGCTTAGGTTACTTATTGAAGACACCTTGAAGGATACTTGAAGATATTTGGAAGAATTGTAGAAGTTGCTCTTGGAGATACTATTGTAGACCATGATGCATTGAAGCCATCATGAGATAACCTTGGAGATTTTGTTTGGTTACCATAAAGAGCTTTGGTGACACTTCTAAGAAGACAAATTTGTCATTGATGAGCTAAGTTCCTTAGAGATCGTTTGTGGGAAGTGTTGAGGTGAAGATATTTCCAAGGTTGGTTGTAGAAGATATTGGGAGCCTTGAAGAATCATTCAACTTATCTTGATGAATTGAAGATGTGGGTTGGAGCCCTAGAGGATAGGAGTCATCAAGAAGACCAGGTTGGATCCTTTACTAGAGATAGGGTTGGAGACCTAGAGGTTGGTGCCTCATAGTGACAAGGTTGGAGCCCTAGAGGTTGGTGCCTCATAGTGACAAGGTTGGAGGATTGGAATATAGGGTTGAAGCCCTAGATGTTGGAGCCTTGTGAAGTCCAAGTTGGTGCTTGGAAAAGTACAGGTTAAGGCATGGTGGATTAGAGATTGGTGTCTTCATATAGGGTTGAGCCCTAAACTATATTTTACATGATTTATTGTAATGAAGAGGATTGAAGTCCTCATTATTCCTGATTAATTAAATTATTTATTCTTATTTTTCATTTTTTGTTTTAATTATAAGTGATTGAACTGGAAAAAAAAACAATTGAAGAGAAATACCGATTCACCCACCTCTCAGTATTTCCAACAAGACTACCCCTAGCTAGGCAATCCATTCTAGCACCAAGTTTCCTCACTCACTCACTAGTTCTTACATATCCCTCCTTTGATTTTATCTCTAATTAGTTTTGATCAATCTTGCTATTTGTTTTATTTTGTGCCCTGGCATATTCTATACGACCTTATACTCTATGCCTTCTTGTCTATTCGAGCCATATTGTTTCTGCTGCTAGCTTTCTCACTAATTCACCCCTTGGAAGTTGCTAGTTTTCCCCCTCGGTCATGGTCCTCATCGCATTATATATCTCACATCATTCCCCTCCATGTGGATCCCCTTTTGTCTTTAGAGCTCTTCCCTCCCCTTTCTTGGCCCTCTATGACCTGATCCTTTCTACCCTCACCTCCATGCTTAGTGAGTGTACCTATGTCTATATGGGAGGGACTTATTACAATGAATGGCCCCATAGGAGAAGTACACGTATGAATCACCACTTGGAGGAAACCATTGCCTCATTTCACGAGCTCACTTTGGGCCCCATCTAAGATGAGCTCACCCATGCTAAGGGCGAGGGAACCTCTCAAAAGGACCAACTCTCAGAAACATGCGTAAATGTTGAGATTGTAGATTAGGTACCAAATATTAGGCATATTGGAGTCCATTTCAACCAATACATAGACACGATATATTTATATTAGCACATAAAATTTCTCATTGTCAAAACCTTACTAGACATGAAAAATCATGAAGTTGATCTCCTCCTTTCGATTATGCACTTACATCATCGCATAACAGACCTAGACCAAAGGATGGAATGCATATAGTAGCACCTTGGCATCCCACCCGTGGCTAGAGACCATGTAACAATGGTGAACCAAGGATAACCAATTTTTATTCTTAATCATGGATCAACCATGGTAATCATAATCATTATCAATCATGGCCAACTCAGGTCAACCATGGTCCACATTGAATAATAATGGTCGAACCTCTTCAATTATGGTCAACCTTGTGGACCATGGCCAACCCCATCAACCCTCTTCAAACATTAATGTAATATTTTTTGCAATGTTAATTTTACATTAAAATTATATTAATGTAACATGAAACATTGTCCTCCTTGATTGAGAATGGTGAACTTAATGTAAAAGTGTAACAATGTCAACATTCATGTAAGATTATTAGATTGATGTAAAAATAATGCATTGGTACATTAATGGTCACCATAGAACCTCACTCAACCCTCTTCAATTTCGGTCAACCTCATCAACCATGATCAACCTCATGAACGCTCATCAACCAAGGTTAACCATGGTTATTGAATTCACCCCATACATATTTGTTGTCAACTAGCACAACCACATTTACTAATATGATATATATGTTGGCAGATGGAATTTTCCACCTTCTCCACATTTTATAATTCAATGGACTCATGAAAATGACGTTGATTGGGGTATATCAATAATATTGGTAAAAGTGGTTTTGTTAGTTTATTACATTCTTAATATGGGGTCGAATATATAACATTTAGAACTATATATATATTTTTTCACTAGGAAAAAATTGTAATTTTATTAATGAAAACAAAATTACATGTTGCACTTGCAGATAATTTTCAAAAGAGCAGCTAGTAATTTACATCATTGAACCTATAATTAAACATGGGGAGAAAATCTAAATTTTTCTCCCTTTATTTTTTTCCACCTTGCGCCAAGGACCTTGTGTTGTCGTGGCAAAAATAAGAGCGAGTTGATTTTCTATTGTGGGTGCTCCATTGTCCTTATCCGAATCTGAAGTATCTGAGTTGTGTTGTATTTTGTTTCCTCCATTGTCTAGTGCCCCATTCATTGTGGGTAGGTCGGTAATGGAAAGTTACGAAAGGTCTTGCATCTCTTGTTCTTGTGTCTTTGGTTTGGTTGTTGCCTGGTTGTTTTCTTTTGAGATGGGTGCATCCTCTTCTTCTTTCATCTCCTGCTCTGGTTCTTCTGAAGGAAATTTCCAGCCCTTTGTAGTTTTCCTTTTCTTTTTATTTTTTCTGTTGTCTCTTTTTTCTTTTGGGCATGTGTTCTGCAAGTGCTCGGTGTTCCTCCAGATTCTACATTTGAATGCAGTGTTTTCATAGTCAAGATGTTGTGTCCATTTTTGCTGTTTGTGATTAAGTTGTATGCGTTCAGGAATCCCTTTACTGAGGTCCACTTCCACGCATATGCGCGCAAATGTCTAGATCCTCTCCTCCAAACGTTGGGTGTCATTTTTCATGTATCTCCCAATGATGTTGCCAATGCCTGCAAGAACAAATTCATTCCAGAAATGAAGTGGGAGGTTGTATAGCCGCACCTAGACTGGAATTTTGGTGACCTACATAGTATTTGCGTCAAAATATGGAAACCATGGTGTGGTGAAAATCCCTGTGGATCCCTAGAACCATGGTCCATCCCTAAGAATGTTGTCTCTGGCCTCCGATGAAAGAAACTTGAAAATGAAGAAACCCTTTGAACATAGATGGATTTCACAATCCATAGTCCAGTTAGTGAAAATCCAATGAAAGAGCTCCATTGGTTTGGGCTAGAAGCAATTAAATCTTCATAATAGTGCTTTAGATTCAAAGTTGGATCTATGTTCATCAATCTCTGGAATTTCTATTTGCAGTTCTGGCACATGACTTAGTTGTTCTACAATACATGGTTTGGGGTCATTATCTACTGGTGCTTTTGGAGCTGCTGTTTTTTTATTCCCCTGTAATATTTTTCTATAAGAGGGACTTTTTGGGAAATCATTTTTCGATGTACTGGGTCCTTTGGGACCCTGAGATCTGTTCTGCACAACAGCTCCACCTCTCAGTCATATATTGAGATAAATGGTGGAGCCAGGACTAATGGAGTAATCTTTGAGTGTACTAGAATCTTGTAACACTTTCCCACAGTATATTAGGGACTGTAAATGACATGGGTAGACGGAAGATATCCAAATGTTTTTCTTCATATCTATAACTTCATCAATGTCTTGTATCCATACCAATAAACAATTCCCCACAGGGAGTTTAATAAAAATTTGAAGACGAGTTAAGCATACCCGATTCTCCATTGCAGTATCGCCACCGTTGATGCTTTTTTGTTTCTGTTCTGTCTGCGAAGTAGGGGGCCAACGCGAGTCCGAAACCAGAGCACGACAACATGATGCTATGTCTGTGCTCACCAGTGGATAATGCAGAGCATCGTGCACACTTCCGCCAATAAACTTGAAGTAAAAAAATTGATACATGGGTAGCAGAGTACCCATTTTCATTTGGTATTCGTCAGGGACAAATGAATTCCCTAGCCAATGCGCCGCAGAAACCTTGTTTTGGTGCGAAAATCTCTCAAGAAAGACAGACACAAAATCGATGTCGATGACGCGGACCAAAGCCTTGGCGAGTTAAGGTGCCATCAATTCAAGTCATGGCGATTGATGGGGTGTCGTAGGTCGGCCGCTGCAGGGACTAAGAAACCCCAAATCTGAACATGATTCCCACCACCATGTTTGCAGTGAGTGCAGGTCCCTCTCCAGACTGCAAGGCCGCCATGAGGGGCAGTGAATGAACAAGAGCAGAACCCAAATCGAAAAAAACCTAGTTCTTCCTTTTGTCGCCATCATCTCTCCTGACAAAGTTGATTTTAGGTAATTCTCTTAGTAGGTTAATTTTAATTCAAGGTAAGAAAGATTTGTAATTGTAATTCCTTGAATGTATTTGAAGTTGACATGTAAGATCTTAAAAATATCAAAAAGCATGTAACATTAAAAAATATTTATAAGATAAATAATTCACACACACACACACACACACACATATAGAAAATATTATGGATATGTGTTTGTTATGAGGGGTAACACATTTTAATGTATAGAGTGTGAACCATAAGTAAAATATTTTAATATCAATTATGTATATATTATATAAAACAAGTGGAAAAAAAAATTATAGTTTAAACATTTTATTAGTGTGTTTTTCAAATCCAACATAAATCCAACTTAACTATAAATCTATCTAGAGCTAAATCCTTGTAAATTCAGAATTAAAATACATCTTTGGTAGTTATATCCAAAAAAAAAATACATGTTTCATTTCAAAGTTAAACACTAAATAAATTAAACATCTGTTATGAATTGTAAAGTAAACCTATCAACACAATTTTTTTAATTAAAATAAATATATAAATATTTTGTTTTCTAATATATATATTTTAAAGTCACAGAATATATATATAGAATACTAAACTATTTTATTTTGTTATTAATACACGTTTTACTAAATTATTTTATTTCGTTATTAATATATGTTTTTATCATATATATATATATAATTTTATTATTAATATACTTTATATGTTATTTTATTTTGTTATTAATACATGTTTTTATTATTTTCATATATATGTTAATATATTTTTATATATTATATTTTAAGAAGAAATTAATATAAAAATAAAGAATTTTGTCCTTCCAAATATTTCATAAATTAAAAATGAAATGCGCAAATTAAACTGACCATCAAATAAGAATCAAATATTACACCAATTAAGTATCTTACCGTTGGCAATAATTACCGTTAAGAAAATTATATAGATAATATCCATTTTCTTTCACAATTTCCCATACAGAAACTTTGGCTTCTATTGAAATACAAGTTCTTTTGATAAATACAAGAAAACTACAAATGTTACATGGAGTTTTCACAATATCCACTGTAAGCATGTTCCCATGTCTATCTGAATGTGGATGGTTATTTATTCTGCACCAAGTTTGTTTATACGTTTAAGCATTTCATCGTCATAAGAGACTTGAACAATCTATTAGTCCATGGTTATTTATTCAGCGGAAAGTTTGTTTATATTTTTAACAAACTTTTCAGCCTAATGGACGTAAACAATAGTTATCTACATTTCAAATTTACATAGCAATGACTGCTAATTCAAATCATACGCGCGCTCTCTATCCGGAGCTCCGACCGAGCGGTCATTGTCTGCCTGCAATGCAAACGTTCATCAATTTTCGTGAAAGTAAAGGAGTACTAATTAAAATAGTTAAGTTTCCTGTATACTTTACCTGGTCTCTAATTCGTGATTTGAATCCAGGCTGCCTTGCCTGGGATGTCCTGTGTCAATGGAAACAACATGTAATAAGCTGGTGGTGCAATATTCCCGTTGGGAGGAGCCGTGACAGCGACAGAATAGGTATTGGTTCCCACACGAACAGCTGCCGCCAAATTCATCCTCAGCATGCGCTGGCCCTGAGCAAACGAATGCGTTGTGAATGGCGCACTCAGAAGATTCATCTCCAACGCTGTGACCTGACCAGTAACAGTGAAAACGACAGTAAACGTCTGCCCATGGCGAACAGTAGCAGGGGCCTTCGTGATCTGTGGGCGTCTAGGGTTCCAAACAGTGGCGAGATATGGAGGCGAGAAAGCTTCGACTCTCAATTCCGTGGGAAAGGTTCCGGTGAAAGTATAGAACAAATGAGGATTACTCCCAGCGACCAATATACGACCATCCGCCAGCAAATTCGCAGTGGAATGATACATGCGAGGAATCGTAGTGGCTTGGAGGATAGAAAACGTGAGTTGTCCTGGATTGTAAAGCACTGGATTCAAGACAGGGTCCGAACCAAAGCCGAAGCCCTGAGAACCCCGTCCGGCGCCGTTGATTATAAGGATTTCACCAGAGGGAAGAATTATCATGTCGCCCATGCATCTTCTCATGGGCATGTTCGACATCGTCCAAGCAGGCGCCGCCGCAGTGATCACCATTCTCCCGCATGTCTGAGAAGTCGGGAACTGTGCGGTAGGGTTCAGAAAGGCCCCTGCGTGAGCCCCTCCGCACACCATGACCTCCGCAATCTTGTAACCACTCGAACCTTCAAGCGGCAGAAGCACCGAGCTCCCGGCTGAAGGATAGTTTCTCGGCTCCCCGGGTATGGTAGGGAAATTGCGCACAACGGTGCGGGTATTGTAATTTAGTTCGATGGAATCCCTATTTGCAAAGATATAGAGGTTACCGTTGGGAAGAAGATGCACGTACGGATAATAGTTATCGTTTTGTGCATCATTGGTGGCTGCCAAGAACGGCAGTGAAAAGCTGCCTTCTCCCTTCGCTTTCGGCACGAATTCGTAGGTGAAAA
Source organism: Pinus albicaulis (assembly GCA_034641835.2). Classification (NCBI taxonomy): domain Eukaryota; kingdom Viridiplantae; phylum Streptophyta; class Pinopsida; order Pinales; family Pinaceae; genus Pinus; species Pinus albicaulis. The sequence continues at coordinate 231,121,790 of CM076580.1, forward strand.
CTGCTCTGCCTCCGACGACAATTACTCTCCCGTCAGGCAGGAGCTGATCGGTCGCATACCACCGAGGTTCTGCTAACGCCGTGTTGGGATCCTCGACCCAGTCGCAGGTTCCGGTCGACGGACACGGTGCGATTCTCCTGATCTTCTGGGCGCCGTCGAGGTTACCTCCCGTCTGAAGCAGCGTTCCGTCGGCCAGAAACTGACCCGAAGAGCACCAGGTATCGGTCTGAATGAAGAGCGCGCGTATCCCGTTGTTGGCGAGGCTTAGCACAACACTGTGCGCAGTGCAGTCGCGTTTGAGAACCTGGTCTAAGGGATTTACTCTGCATCTTCCGTTGGGCAAATTTATTTGCGAGGGGCCTATGTTGGTCCGATCCAGCATGACCACTGTGTGGAAACGGGTAACCGCAGTGTGCATTGATGCTATTCCATCATTCTTGACTAACAGCTGCCAGGTACCGAGAGGCGCAGCTGCTTGCATTTCCGCAAGCCTGGAATGTACCAGCAAGATCAAAAATATCCATCGCATATTATTTGGCGCTCTCATCATTTTGAGCTTCGCTCTCACAATCCCGCCTCGAGATCAATCCAGTAAGAAAATTAAGGGAATTGCAGTCTTAAGTAGAGGGTTGTGGCAATAATCATGGTCTACCATCGTGAACATAAGTTGCACGCCACTGCATCTTATTGGACAAATCCGTGGGACACATTGAATTTGTCAGAGCAGATTTCACGAGGTTTTTAATTGACAATAAATGCAGCGCAAGATACCTAGCTGGCTGGAGATGAATGAATCAGTGTGCGCCAAAGAAGATCGTTTGTGCGATGACGATTCCTTAGACATGGACAGCTCAACTCACGAAACTATGGAAATCATTGACTAACACGTTTTAATCAGAAGGAGCACTTTGACTATGAGATTTTTTTATTTTTTTTAATTTTTTCCGATCTGATAGTGAATTTTATTTGTTAAAATTGAGTTCCGAATGTATATTTTGATTTATATTTTCAAAAAATCCAAAGCACTATATTGTAAATTATACAATTAAACCTAACAAACCCAAAAAGAAATTAATCAAATTTGAAAATAGCGCTAATTGTTTGAATATTCGCTCAATGAAACATGCATTAGTGGACCGTGTAGCAAACCACAAATGGAATCTCGTGTGAAGGATAAGTTTGAGAATGAGACAGCCAAAGTTTAAAAAGTGGCAATCCCAAAGAAAAAAATGTTTTTACATTTTAAATTATATATATATATATATATATATAATTTTTAAATTAGTAATATATTTAAAATTTTAATTAATTAATTAAATAATACATAATTTTTTTTTGGTAATAATTATCTAAGAAATAATTTTTTTATGTCTTTTGAACCAACTATTGTGATTAATGTTCACCACAATATGAGAACATAGATCAAGGCCTTTTGAATAGATGCAAAGAGGATCATACTATCACTTATAGTATAATGGCTAGTTTGACTAAATTAAGAGGAAAATTAATAAATCAAATAACCTCAAAGAAAAATAATAAAACAAGACAAATAGGGAAAGACTTGAAAACAAAAAAAACTAAGATGATAGGGTAGGGATCCAACATCTCCTAATGCTTCAACAATAATCTGTATTCAAATTCACCTCCTTTTTTTTAATTTCTAATGTCTCAATTTAGGATGATGAAAATGATCAATACTATCAATGACTTTAATGACTTTAGCTTCTTCAATGAGATGTGATGGTTAGTCTTCTAAGCATGTTATGCAAATCTACCATGTTTAATGTCATGTTCCCAAATTCTTTGATTAATGGATATGCCAGTTTTCTCAATATTAAGAGTTCCATAGAAATATGGAATGATGTAAACACCTTTACCATCTTTCATATATAATTATTACCCAAAAATTTTTATTCACAATTTATGGATTACAAAAAACATCTCTCAAACATAAACAATATATATTTTTATTTAAAATAATAATTAATTATGTAGGAATCCAACTTAAAAATTAAATGAAAATTATCCCAATCCGACTTTCTATATCATCAAATTCATAAAAATTGAAGTTTGCCGCCCTTCGTCACGCAACTTAACACATCCATCTGCCCCATTAATTTTATGCAACTGTTATCGGATATGGCTGTATGCAGGTTTTGAAAGCCGTATGAGCGATCACTTTCATGTATATGTTATCGGATATGGCTTCCATGCCGGCTTTGAATGTCGGATAGATTTAGAGCTGTATTACACTTGCAAGCCATTCCAAGCTTTTATCGGATATGGCTGTATGCAGGTTTTGAAAGCCGTATGAGCGATCACTTTCATGTATATGTTATCGGATATGGCTTCCATGCCGGCTTTGAATGTCGGATAGATTTAGAGCTGTATTACACTTGCAAGCCATTCCAAGCTTAAAAAATTGTTGTTGACTTATATGATTTAGTAAAATAAATGTGTTCTTGTGTTAGGTGTATATCATGCATTTTGTGTAGGAAGAAAAATGAAAACGGCATTATTATTTTTACTTTCACAAGGTTTTCAAAAATAAGGAAGAAGAAATCCACATTGAAATAACCAAATTTGCGAGTAAATCCGTTAAATGAAATATTTAAAAATTAAATAGGAACATCAAGATCATAGTTTACAAAGTATTATTGTTAAGCTCAAGTTAATTATCAATGGTAGACATGCTCAATGAAGTATTATTTCTGCATTCCCATTTCCATCTGATTAAAAATAAATTTCATGTAAATTACTATTATTTAATATCACCAATACTTTAAGGAGTTCCTTGAAATATAGTCACCAAGTCCATTTCTTCTTTTACGAAGACTTTTACACCAATTGGGAATCTATCATTTGAATACTCTAAAATTCTTACACAGAGACATTTCATCAAATGCTTTGTGTGTATCTTTGAAATTTGGAAATTTCATATAAGTATTTATGAGATACTTTCCACAAAGATTTGATTTTGAATTTTCTATTAATTTCCTTAACCCCTCACCTCCAAGTCCATTACAATCAAATATTTCAATCCTTTTTAAAAACTCCATTACATCAAAATTCATAATTAAATTGCGTGACATTGTAATTAATATTGATTTCATAAATATTTTGTTTGATCCGGTATTATTTAAATACAACATGTTAAAAGTGGACATCGAGATATTTTATTTATAATAAATACTAAAATTATATATAGATATATAGATAATACCAAAAATTGTTTATAAGTATTTAATAGAGGTAAATTATTATTTAAATTTTTAAAATCTTATTTGTGTTTTTTTTAAAATATATATATGAGAGAGTGTAATTTAAAAATATTTACTTAAGATTAATATCATAATATTTGATGTATAGTAGATAATGACATTTTTTTTAGATTATATTTTTTTTAAATACATGGTGTACTTAAAAGAATTACAAATCTCTCTCACACTAACTATAAAATATATTTCATGATGCAAAATAAGTTAGTGTGCTTATTGTCATCCATCAAGTTTGTTAGTGAAGAGGATAAAAAAGATTATATATTTAATATTTGTATGTTATTAATTTAAAATATATTATATTGCTTATTTTAAAAGGAAAGAGAATATTAATAATTATAAATATCCTTATAACAATATATAAGAAAGAATTAGTAGAGGTTTAAACCAATGCATTCACAAGGAGTATCTTAACAATAAAACCTATAGCTGACTGATCTTACAACCTAAAAACTATTGGAGTAACTGTCACACTAACTTAATTAGGAATCAATTGCATGGACTAACTACCAACATGTGAATATGGGACTAACCACCCACTAAAGGTAATGGTAATGGTTTGGATGTTTAAAAAATCCCAATTTTTTTGGTATAATGAAAAACCTCAATATGGTGTAATTTGTTGCACATTCAATTCTTTGTGTTGCATTTTAGGGGTCAAGGGTTGTTGGAGTAATTCTCACACTTACCTCATTAGGAACAATTACATGAACTAACTTTCGAACATTGGAATAACTACCCACTCAAGGTAATGTTAAGGGTTTAGAAGTTTACTAATACATATGGGTTTTGGCTTAATAAAAACTTTTACAATTACTCCAACAAAAGCTTCTAGAAAAGAATATTACAACCCTAAATTTTTATAATATATCCAATACCTCATAGAAGTAAGAATTTGAATGCATATTATAATATTTTGAAATTTTTAATATAAGATAAACTTATTCTTTAAAATTAATTTTCCTTTGTGTCATTTCTCTTAGATTTAATAGGAGAAACATATTGTTCCAATTCCTTCTTCTAGAGAGTGTTGTTTTCAAATGTAAGTGTGAGTTGAACCCACTTAGATGTCATTTTCATCTAGTTGTAATTATCTATGATGGTGATATATTTCATTTATATCATTATTACAAATATGGGACCCTATTGCGCATTTAAAAATATATAAGATCTAATAAATATCTCAAGAGAGTTTGGATTCTTTATGGTGTTACTGAGTGTCTTGTAATTTGGTGGCATTGCTTAAGGCTTGAGATCTAAAGGGGTGAGGCTTCAGCTCCTTACATGTGAGAGCTTGTTGGAGGAGATTTGAGATTTTTGTGATCCAAGTTATAGATAGAGTGTAACAAACCCATTAGTCTTGTATGAGGAATATACTTAGATCATGATTGGTCAAGAGTATGCAATTGGCCAGTGCTATTGCATCTAAACCCTCTATGTGTTTGTAGCAGTCTATGTGTTTTGTAGTTCTATTTTTTTTTTTTCCAAAAAATTTTGTGGAAGGGATTCTCAATCATTGGAAGGAACATTGTTAATGTATAGATTGTGTGGATGAAGCCATGTGTAGAGAAGATAAATATATGGATATTGATTTGCAAGGATGAGTATCCTAGGATAATTGATCACAAGTGGGAAGTTTTGTTGAAGTTGGCAACAAGAAATCTTTCTAATTTAATTTTCCTTTAACTAAATTAAAAATAAATTTTAATCCAAATCACATGATAGCTTATACGAGCTAACTAAGTTAGGAAAACTTAGTTATCTCCATCAATTTGAGTTGAGTGTCCAACTGGAGGCATGTAGAGTCATCCCTAGGTTTTAGGGAGTCTGATTGTAGTTTATTTTGAGTTGTAATTAATTAACACAATTATTTTAGTTAAAATTAATTTAAATGGTTCTAACTGAGAGATGATCTAGTGATAAGTCCATTGAATTAAATATGATTTAATTCACATGTAGTGATCAATCAGATAACTCATAATTCACTATAAATTTATGTTGTAATTTAGTTTTGAGGAAGGCTGAGTTGAGATTGGAGTTAAAGGGAAGAGAAATATGAGTTGTATAGTTATAAATTGTACAGGTCAGGCACAAGATCAACAGGACGCCTTAGATGAATTGCACAATTAATTCTTATGAATTTCCTAATTAATATGGGCTCAATTCCTTCAAGAATATGTAAGCAAGGCTAAGCAACCCAAACCAGGAAATTAGTTAAGTATTCGACCATTCTTGTTGGGATCAGTGTGAGACAGGTTGAGATAGTGCAAAGGTTTCTCATGAAGGGAAATAACATTGTGTTTTTTCATATTATTGAATTAATGTAATATAAATATAGCGCAATTTTTAGAAGATGATTTCCCAAGATACATCTTTCTTTTGTGTGATTGAAATTATGTCTTTCTTGTTCATGTGATTGTACGATAGTAATTGGTTTCCACAATTTGTAGAATTGATTCAATATTTTTTTTTTAGCATATTACAAGAACATTTGAATCTATTTAGATATTTCTACATGGTATCAGAGCAAGAATCACTATATAAGAGAAGAACCAGAATTTTTTGAATAAGTGAATCAAATTTGCAGAATTATTCTTCAGGACCAATAGTAGATTAGGATGTCTTTTTTTGTATTGAGACTTGAATATTCCCTTGAGGGTAATTTAAATTACATAGCATGGAAGGACGGGATGGAGGTAGTGTTGGAGGACAATAGACTAAAGGAATTCATGGATACTGATATTCCCCAGCCTGTAGAAACAGATGCTCAAATTATTGATGCATGGAAGAAGAATGTAGAAAAGGAGAGAAGGATTCTATTAGAAGAAGTTCAATACAATATTGTCTCAAACCTCCATGGAAAGGAAAATCCATGTGATATTTGGACAACCTTAAAAAATCTGTTTCAAAATAACATTGACCAAAGGAAGTTGGCACTGAAGGACAAGCTTAGAAAGATAAAGATGGAGAAGGGAAACACGATCTGAAAATAATTGATAAGGTTCACTCAATGTCGAGATGATATTGGAAGTGTTGGTGTGATAGTTTCCCACAATGATTTGATGATCCTATCACTTCTAGACCTTCCCAAGATCTAGCATAGCTACCACGACTCAGTGAATGGGAGGGAGAACTTGCTAGATTGGGAGTGATTATAGTCCAACCGTGGTACAAGAAGAGATTCAGCAGAACACTAGAGATGGATCCTCATCAAAGACAAATGATGAGGAGAATTGTGGCTTGGATATAAAGGAAAAAAAAGGGAAAGGTAAGGCATCCCATTCCAAATCATATTCTGGTTAGGAAGGCAAGAAGCGAGACTTGTCAAAGGTAAAATAAATTTGTTGTCATGAGCTTGGACACTATGCTACAAAGTGTCCGCATAAGAAGACCAACAAGAAGTCCTTAGGAGGAGCGATAGGTGAAGAAGTTGCTTCAAATTTTGAGTTGGATTTCATGCTCATCACATGCATGGTGTCATCAAATATGGGTTCTGTGTGGTACTTATATAGTGGAGCTTCGTTCCATATGACCGGAAATAAAGAATTCTTCAGTAACTTGGAGGAGAAGGATCTCCATATGCACATTAATATGGGAGATGTCAAGAGGTATAACACTACTATCATAAGTAAAATTACCTTTCAAATGGAGTCAGGTATTCCTCTCACATTAAAATATGTCATGTATGTTCCTCGTTTAAAGAAGGATTTGGTTTTTGTTGCTATGCTGGAATACCATGGCTATGATGTGATATTCAGTTAAGGAAAGGTGTTCCTTCATCACAAATTCATGGGATAGGTGAAGAATATTGGGGTTCGAGTAAAGAACCTCTACAAATTGGATGTAGATTACCGTGTTTTCTTGAGCATGAAAAAAAATAAGGTGGAGAGTCAAGACATTGGTGAGTTATGGCACAGGAAATTGGGCCATCTACACCATGGTGGTTTGAAGATCATGCAGTAGATTTGTATAGGACTACGAAGGGCGCACTTGAGAAGCGAGGTACATGCAAAGGGTGTAAATTTGGGAAGTATATCAAAGCCACCTTTCAATATAAGGAAAGGAAAGAAAAGGCGATCCTTGAGAGAGTTCACTCAAGTATTATGTGATTTTTGTAGATGATTTTTTACACAAGTGTTGGATTTTCTTCATGTAGAGTAAATATCAGGCATTCTCAAATTTTTGTGAGTTTAAGGCACTTGTCGAGAATGATATAGGGAAGAATGTGAAGGGTTTGTGGAGTGAAAATGGTGGATAATATGTCTCTAACGAATTCAAGAACTTGTGTTTTAGAAGGAATTCGAATGGAATTGATAGCACTTCATGACCCACAATAGAATGGGTTTTCATAAAGGAAGAACAAAACTATTGTGGGAGTAGCACGAGATATGTTTCATGATTATGGCCTACCATTGCATCTGTGGGCAGAAGCATGAAATACCACATTATTTGTGCAGATCAAAATTCCTCATCGGATACTTGGGATGAGTACACCAGAGGGAGATTTTTCAGGTAAGAGACGAGATGTGTCACATTTTAAAATTTTTGGTTCATCAATTTATTTCCATGTGACCAAATATGTCAGGAAGAATCTAGAGGCAACAACTGAGTTGGAAATATTTTTTGGGTACACTGATACACCTCACAACTATCGGGTGTAATTTCTAGCACATAGGATGAAATTGTTCAGAAGAGATGTGAAATTCAATGAAGAGAAGGCCATGTGAAATTCCCTTGAGAGGGAGATTCAGTTGCAAGCATTTGAGGAGCTCTTGGCTGCAAAAGAAGAACCTCAATATGTGGAGCAACCACAAGCAGAGGTGCAAAGAGTGGAAGCACCCACTCATGCAGACATATCCCAAGACCGAAGGAAGGACACTAGAGAGGCTAACAAGTTGTTGCTTGATGCTAGAGAGAATGTGGGATAACGCACATCAAAATGTAGACAAATAAGTTCCCCATAGAAATACACTGGGTACATGGGTCTTATGAGTGAAGGTGTAGAGATATATATATTATCTTTTTAGGAATCAGTGTAGCAACCAATTTGGTTTGATGCCATGGTTGAGGAGCATGACTCCATTGTCAGAAATAGTGCGTGGGAATTTGTCCCAAGACTATAGGGGAAGTTAGCTGTAGGATCTAGGTGGATCTACCAAGTGAAGCATGCAACAAATGGGAGTGTGGAGAAGCACAAGGAAATGTTTTTGGATAGAGGGTTCTCTCAAGTGTAGGAGATTGATTATGATGAGACCTTTGCATGAGTCACAAGCTACTAATTAGAAGATGGGATGGAATATACATCAGATGGATTTAAATACAACCTTCCTCAATGGGGTGATTGAGGAAGAGGTTTACATTGAGCAGCTGAAAGGCTTGAGACCTTCAACAAAGAGTCTCATGTGTTCAGACTCAAGAGAGCATTGTATGGGTTGAAAAAATAACTCCGTTCTTGGTACACCATGATCGACAACTATTTCACTGGGGTTGGCTTCACCAAGAGTGAAGAAGCTGTGAAACTTTACCATATTGTGGTAGAAGGTAAAATTTATGTCATTGTACTTTATGTTGATGATTTGATACTGAGAAGTGATGAGAAGCTCATCGAGTCTTGCAAATAGGATCTTGCAAGAAAATTTGAGATGAAGGACATGAGGCCCTTGTATTATTTCCTAGGATTGGAAATTTGGCAAAGAGATGGGGATCTATTTGTGTCTCACACCAAGTATTCCAAAAAAATTCTTAGGAAGTTCCAAATGGAAGGAAACAAACCCATGGATATTCCTCTAGCAGGAAAATAGAGGAAGGAGGATGCTACTTCAGGCAAAGCAGTAGATGTTACTGTCTACAAGAAGTTTATGGGTTCACTCATGTACTTGGTGAGCACACGACCATACATATGCTATGAAGTTAATCAACTTAGTTAAGATATGGTTAAGACTACCAAGATATTTTGGAAGGCAGGAAAGCATGTGTTGAGATACCTCATAGGCACTACAAAGTTTGGGCTATGGTACATATGGATAGAGGGAGTGAAGCTTCAAGGTTTCATAGATGCAGATAAGGCAGGGAGTCCATCCGACTGGAAGACAACATCAGGGGGCATCTTCAACATAGGATCAACAACAATTTTTTGGTACAATAGGAAAGATAGATTAGTTGCACTCAGTTCAGCAGAGACAGAGTAAATGGCGGCTATTTAGGAAGCATGTGAGGACATCTAGATGAGGAAGATACTTGTTGGTTTGTTTGGTCGATAGATAGATATGATGATGATTTATTTTGAGAACCAAAGTTGCATAAAACTCTCAGTTAATCCAATTTTTCATGAAAGGTCCAAGCATATTGATATCCAATATCACCATCTCAAACATTGTGTGCAGAGACAAATTATGTCATTAAATTACACCCCCATGAAGGAGCAAGATGTAGACATCTTGACGAATGCACTGTCAAGAAAAAATTTCGAGTTCCATAGAAGAAGGATCGAGGTAACTGATAATCCCTTTCTTGTTGAGAGGGAGTGTTGAAATTGGCAACAAGAAAGGCTTCTAATTTAATTTTCCCTTAATTAAATTAGAAGTAAATTGTAATTCCACATAACATGACATCTTGTATGAGTTAATTGAGCCCGGAAAACTTAGTTAACTCAGTCAATTCGAGTTGAGGGTCAAACTAGAGGCATGTAGAGTTCTCCCTAAGTTTTAGGTAGTCCAGTTGTTGTTTATTTTGAGTTGTAATTAGTTAACTAAATTATTTGGGTTCAAATCAGGTTAACCACTTCTAACTGAGAGATGAGATAGTGATAGGTCAAGTGAATTAAATATAATCTAATTCACATGCAGTGATCAATCATATAACTGATAATTCACTATAAATAATTGTTTCATGTCAATTCTAAGGAAGGCCCAGTTGAGATTGGAGTTAAAGGGAAGAGAACTATTAGTTGTATAGTTATAAAATTGTACATGTCATGCATGAGGTTAGAAGGATGCCTTAGATTAATTTCATAATCCATTCTTGGGAATTTCCTAATTAATAGGGGCTTAATTCCCCTAATAATGTGTAAGCAAGTTTGAGCAATTCAGAGCAGGAAATTGGTTAAGTATCATACCATTCTTGTTGGGATCAAAGTGAGACAGTCAGAGATATTTCAGAGGTTTATCAGGAAGGTAAATAGCATTTTATTGTTTAATATTCTTGACTTAATGAAAAATACATATAGCGGGGTTTTTAGTTGAGGCTTTCCACAAATACATATTTTTGTTGTGTGATTGAAATTATTTCTCTTTCTTGTTCATGTGATTTTTCGATCGTAATTGGTTTCCATAATTTGTAGAATTGATTCAGTATTCTGTTTTATCATATTATAATATTAGTTCAATATATTTAGATATTTATACAAGTGTACTGATTTGGATGGTGATTGTAGTAGGTGTAAGTCAACAACATATTTTAATCTTTTTGTGATTGGAGGAGGATAATGGAATACTTTAGCTCAAAGGTTACAATAACTAGATCTATGTTGACGTTTTAAAGGAACATATAACAAGTATTTGAGCTTCAAACATTAGGATTGATTTCTCATAATAGTAATTATTTAATGAAGGAACCATATGAGGCTTATGGAATTTATAATTGAGATATGAAATGGGTGGAAACTATGTTAATAAATATGGAATGGATTTTGAATGAATATTAAACCTATTTTTCCTACCTATTATTTATTGGTATATGTTATTTTTTAGTGTTTCGTGTAGAGTTTGGATTTTCATGATAGGATTTGTATAATATTACCCTTAATCTCTACTAGGAAAAATGTTAGATTTATTTAATTTAGAAAAAAAACATAATATTTTTTTATTTTTAAAATATAGAAAATGCATTAGAAGATTCATATTTAATTGAGTCAACCAAACTAATGAGGAAAAATTTTCAAAATTAAATTCCAAAATGTAGAGGTTCATTTTATAATGTTTGGTCAATTGCATCAAGAATTAAATCCAAACTGGCAACCCTTTGAACCTAAATTTAGGATTCATAATAAAGAGAGAAAAAAAAAATGGTTTTGGGAATATCAATGAAGAATAACATAATTTCACATATCAGGGACCATGAAACATCCAAAGAAACCTGGGAGACACACAAAGGTTTATATGAGACCGCAAATAAAAAATGAGTATTATTTTTAAGAAAGAAATATCTTCTTTGTAAGATGGAGCAAAATGCAAACATAAACAATTATCTTTCCATAATTAAGGATCTCAAATATAATCTCAAAGATATTGGTCAAAATATTTCAAATGGTGATCTAGTCATGGTTACATATAGTGGAATATTGGATGAATATAAAATACTTATCACTGGCCTTGTAGCTATGGAGAAGGAACCCAATTTTTATGAATTGGTAGGTTTTCTATATGGTAGTAAGAATGAAGAAACAATATTAAACAAAGATTTCAAAATTATATTTGGCATTGGTAGCGAAAGAAAAAAACCCATTCAAAAAAAACATGGGAGGTAAATAATGAAGGAAATGCACATGCAAAGTCATATCAATTCACACCATTAACGCCAATGAGAAAAAATGCAAAGATGAAGAAAAATGATGCATGTTACTAATATGGTAACACTAATCATTTTTCTATGGCTCATATGAACAAAAATATGATTAATTTGAACATACAAGACATATAGGGAACTTTATTGAAAATTATGTGTTAGTAAGAAAACATACAAATATGAAGAAAATTGATGCATGCTACTAATGAGGTAAGACTGGTCATTTTGCTAGAGATCATCTAGAAATATAATTTGATCAATTCAAACATATAAGGAATACATGTAATTATATTAACAGTTATGCGTTACTAAGCAATGATTTCATAAAACTAAAGTTGAGAAAAATGTCTTTCAAATTAATCACATTATTAGGATTTGGTCCTGATGATGAGCCACATTGGCTGGTTCGGAACATCGACCAAATCCTAATAATGTGATTAATCCAAAAGACATTTTTATCTACATTATGGATCACAAAAGTCTTAGATCGAACAAAACTAAAGTTGTTTGTTATTTATGCTACTTTATTAACCGAAATGGATGATTTTAATGTTTATTTCATTAATTATAATTCCACAATTTATGTGTTTTTCAATAGATACTGGTTTGATACAGATTATCAAGACATTAATGGTGCTCATATCTATTTATAGGAGATGATATATTTCATGAAATTAAAGGTTATGGAGATATATATGTTTCTTTGTCTAATGCTCCAAAGACAAAAATTCAAAATGTTATGTATGTTCTAGAAATAAAGAAGAATTTGATTTTAGTATCACTATTGCATATTAGGATTTAATTCTTGAATTTTTTAACTCAGAATATATCATGAAGGATATGTAATATTAATACAAAGTTTTATCAAAATGGGTTAGAGTTGGAGGAAAATACAAGCATGATGTAACATGGAAGGGTCATCAAACATTGGCATAAAAAAATTGTTAAATGAAGAAACATGGAATCATAGGTATTTGCATTTGAATAATAATTAACTTATGCTACTTAGGGAAAAAAGGAATGGTGGATGGTATTCAAATTATCAAGAATGAGAATATTTAATGTGATGGAAGTGCATTGGATAAAAACATAGAGGATTTCCTAAATTTACAGATAAAAGAAAATGGGGAATTCTTGAACTAGTGTATATACATGTATATGGTATAATGCAAACAAAACCTCTCGCTGGAAAATTTTTCTTTCTAAATTTTAAGGATAATAGAAATATATATAGTTAGTTATATTTTATAAGGAAGGAAAGTGGTGTATTTTAGTATTTTAAAGAATTCAATAGCATGGTTGGAAAATAAATAGGAAGGTAAACAAAAATCCTTATATAAGGTCAAGGGTGAGAGTACACATCAAGGGACTTCATACAATATTGCCAAAACAATGGAATTTCATATCACTATATAGTAATATGTACTTCTTAGCGGAATAAAGTGGTTGATAGGAAGAATACAACGTTTTTTGAATGTCCACAGAGAATGATAAAAGCTAAAGTTTTTTTCCAATGTTTTTGGGTTGAAGATGTTAATATTAATATATATGTAAAAAATATAATTGCTACCAAATACTTCGAGAAAATACCAACTTTTTAAGCATCTTATGGATTTAAGGTAGAATCTAGGCATTTGAGAATTCTTCGAAGTTAGACCCTTTCATATATTCCCAAAGAATAAAGAAAAAATCTTGAAGCACAAGTAATAAAATGTATCTTGATTACTATACATATCATAAAACTTATAAAATGCTTGATTCCATGTTTCTTAAAATATTTTCAAGAAGTGATGTTTTATCTCATGAAAAATAAATTGAAAGACAAAAATGGGATGGTCATGTTGCATGGAATCCACCTGAAGAAAATGATGAAAATTCCAAAGAATAAGTTTTTGAATAGGTGCAAGTTTCAATATTCAAGTATATGGAAACCTTAAGTACTTAGAGTATGCTAAAAAGAGATGAAGATAATCCAAAAAGTGGAGGAAGATAGAAAGGAGCTCCACAAAGAAGTGTAGCACCAATGAGATCAATATGAAAAATTTAGACACCTATAACATATAAGGACTATGCATTAATGACAAAATTTATGGAACTGTTAAACTAAAAATGAGCTAAGCATGATCAAGAATGGATGGATGCTATGAAATAAGAGTATAATTATATTATAAGGAGAGAAAATTTGGAATTAAAATCGATTTATAAGAGTGAAGACCCTATAGGTTCAAATTGGGTATACAAGTTAAATTTCAATGTTGATATGTAATACCCCTAGGTTCATGTGAATTTTATTTTAGTAGTTGAAATATTTATGGAATGGTTAGAATTCCATATTTGAGTTTATGAAACAATTATATTTATGCATGTAATAAGTTTAAATGATATTGAATAAAAAATTGATGATTTACTTGGAAAATAATATATTATTAAGGAGATCAATATTCAAATCCAGAATCCCAAGAAGACAAATAGGATGGAAAGGAAGAAACAGACTTTCCCAAACTACTCCTAAAAATCACTACGAGTGAACAAATGTGATAAATTATATTGGAGAGAAATATATAATGAATCACCTAGTGTGTGTGTGGGGGGGGGTATTTGGGAATGGGTTTATAAAGCATTGCAGATGAAAAGGAAAGCTTTAAATGAAAAAAAACTATACTTTTGTGACAAAATTATAGGCTATGGGATTGGCAGAACCTAGAAAAATGGGACATCGTTATAGAAAGTCTGCTTGGGAAAGTATGGCATAAATATGCCTCTACTAGTAATACAATAATTTTTGGTTACTGGAAGTAATGAGATCTCTGCACCAGGTAGAAGTAGAGGAGAAGGTTCACGGTTGGGAGGGAAATTATTCTTTCAAAGCAATTTGATTGTATGATTCCAAAATTACTAGTTGGAGAAAAATCCTAATCTGGTAGCCTCTAAACTATTCACTATTATCATATTCTATGCTGAGAATTACAATTGAATATTTTGCATGAGGTTATCATCATAAGTTTCGGTTATGTGTTAGAAGTATTATTAATTTATGAGAATGAGTTAGGTACGAAATATTTCAGACTTTAATTTTGATTTAGGAAGCTATGGAATTCATTGTTAAATTTTGGTTCTTAATTAAATCAGGGATTATTATGTTACAACTATGGTGTGAGTTGTGGACTTGAAGCCTGTACTATTGGGGTAGTAATTAAGACTGTGGTTTTAGATATCTATTGAAAAAGGAATAAAAGTGATTTACTTAGATGATAATAGTATGCATGAAAAATTTCATTAAATATTTTTTTGGTAACTTGTCAGTTGAGTTTACATGGACTTGACATTTAATCCAAATGCATAATAATTTTAAACTTAAATCATCTATAGTATGTGAAATGCATTTATTTTCATTAAGGTAGTAGTTGCACATTGTGTTAAGGAGAGAACGAGAAAGCTAGAGAATATGCGTTGCAGAAATCAATACTTGAGTAATTCAGTCTTAAGGAGATGGAAATATAGGGTCAGTTACTTTGGTGTGAAATGGAGAAATGAAACTAATCTAGGCATATGGTAACAATAAAGAATTTGAGACATGCGAAAGGTGCTTCCATAGAATAGAATAAATAAATCCATGCATATGAAGGCCTAAATGAACACTAAGAGATGAAATGATAAGTGGCATGAAATATTTCTACCAAACAAAAAATTCCTAGAAATTAGAATTAGGAATCAAGGAAGAAAATAGATACAGACCTCCTTAGACAGAAATTCAATTCAACAATAAGTAGCAAGAGAAGAAAAAAACACAATTATATACTATGGGATATCAAATACGAAGCAATAGAAAATATAACTCAAACTAGAATTGTATTAACTGAATTAGTTCTATTTCATACCAAAAGTATATCAAAGACAACACAATAAAAGAAACACTGTAATCTACCAAGTCGCAACAAACTATAAATATGAGGAATTATTATTAATGTAAACTATAGGAATGATAAAAAGTAACTAATAATATATTCCTATATATTTTCAATCTTAGATCTATAAATGTGTGATTCTATAAGATAAATAAGAACACTCGTTAAATCGAAATTGTATTACAAAATATGACAATTTTATAAACATTAAAGAACATTAGAAGTTCGACCAAATCCACCCATCTCGGAAGAGATCATGTAAAATGTTGTAAGGCTTAAAACCCTTTTAATAAAATAGTTAAGTTTTCCTTATAAATATATGGTCTAGCAACACATCTGGAATGTAACATTCAGTATAAATAAGAAATTAAAAGTGGAAAATACACAATCAAAGAGGAAGAATCTTGACTAGGAGATTCGAGTCATAAAGCCTCAACTGAGTACAAATAGAGTGAATAGGAAGAAAATTCATTGGCCACAGGATAAAGCCTTGATAACCGACCTGGAAACTACATTGTGGGTTAGATAATCGAAAGTCGTGAGAGATATATGTGTGAGAAAAAAAAGAATATGCCTAGGGGTATATTTTCAATGGGATAATGAAGAGAAAAGAAAGGATAGTTAATAAACACCTTGATAAGATCCAAAAACTTATAAACAATGAGAAATACTTAAATTATAACACAAAAATGGGATTGATACATGTAGTTCATCGGTAGGGGTGGTTAAAAACTTTACCTGTTAAACTTGTATATTCAAAAAAAGGAGAAGACAAGAATTGGGGTTTTAGTAATAGGTAAAACCACGAGAAAACAATAGAGGAAGAGAAAAATATAGACATAAAGACAAAACTTACCCAAATCAGCAACATTGAGAGCGATAATGCTAATTGCCCCATGGAGAAGCATGACCCCTTTCAAGAGATAAAATGGAAATTAAATTGGTTTAGAAGAAAAAAAAGATAATTGCATCAAAACAAATATATAAACCTACAAAGGTAACTATAAATTTAATGGTTGAAAATATACATGTGACTGGCTTACTTAAAGTTGGGTTGAAATCTTGTCAAAAACTAGTGGGGAGAGAACTAGTATACCTACAATGACACTACAATCAATGAAAGGGCGATAAAGAAGAGAAATAGCTTGAGGCTAGTGGGAATATGCCAGTTTTAAATTTGAAACCACAAATTCGAAATAAGGTGTCAGTAGTTTAACCAAAAGGGTAAATTGAAATTCCTAAGCAATCCATTTAGGAATTGGATCCATCACATGGTAGTCCAAGGCACAATTTATCACAAAAATAAAAAATGAGTTAACACCAAATAAGGGGAATTATAGAAGAAAAATGAAAGTGAAAATAAAATATATAAAAAGTTACATGGAATAAATCAAGGAAAGAGTAGTAGTGCTTGAGAAATAAGTTATCAGAATGTTGGGCATAGCGCCAGTGGCCCCTAACCTCATCTGGGATCAGTAAAATTTTAACAAATATCCAAAGGAAGTCGAGGCGTACAAATATCTTGTCACTAAACATAACTCCCAAGTGCATATGAGAAACCCCCACACCGATGGCACTAACTTGGTAAGACAAATGTGGAGCCAAAGTACCATGGGTTTTTCCTTAATGGTTGATAGGTAGACACCCAAAATCCATGGGTTGAAGCTCAAAATATCTGCAAAATAAACTAAGTATCAAACCATACAAGTGCATAGGGAGGGAAAGGAGAACTTGGTGTGTGAAACTAGCCTTATATACAAAATAAGGTAGGGTTGGAAATAATACGATAATAACCATTGGATCCTCATAGAGGACTTCCACACTCCATTATATTTGTACTGACAGGCCACGTGATGGCCATGTGATCAGGGTCGGATGCCTGTAAATAAGTGGAGGAGGGTCATACGACATAGTACAAGGGTATGGGCTTTCGGAGGTGGGCTACAGTTAGAGAAAAACACAAGAATAGAAGTGTCCAGAAAACCATATTTCACAAACCATAAGATAACCAATGTCATAGAACAATAGTGATAGTAAATATATGACCAATAGCTAAAAACCTTGGTGCCATACCAGACCCAAGGGGATGGATATACAAAGGGTTAATAAGTGCACACACATGTTCAATGAAGGAGGCATTATATAGGCAAGGTAAGTGACATGAGGAGGGAAATGTTTCAAAGAAAGGAAGAATAATTAGACCTAGGTAATAAATATAAATTTCCATACCAAATTATGCTATAATAAGCATAAAGAAGTCACACACAAATTAAATACCTTTATGTATAATGATGACAAAAATTTGGTCATAAGTTAAATACGGGAAAAAAAAATTGGAGCCGGAGGGTTGTTAAAAGAGGTATCAGAGCCCTCGTACAACACCGGGCTTACGATGGACCACATGGCAGTAAAAGAGTTCTACATAGATATTAATTTTTTTTTAATGTGTTGAAAAGGAAGGAAAATTAATTTTCTAACAACCTTTTGTGTTGATTAAACAATGTATAAGAGATTTATATATTTTACAGTCACAGTGTCGTTAGCCATGGAAGGTGAGGAACAGTTATATGTGGAATTGGGGGAAGGAGGCACTGCTTCAGATCCAAATTCACAAACTCTAAACATAATAAGACACTTGTAGTGAGAATTGGTACAACTGAGGACTAGTAATGAAATAATGATGAAGGAAAGTCATGATCATGAGCGTATGATAAGAGAATTGACAGACAATTCTACCCAAAAAAGTGTGGGACAGGAGAAATTGAAGCAAAAAGAGGTTTACATGCTGTCATAAAAAATGGAAAGTATTGAAGAATTAGATAAAACCAATTCTAAGTCAAATAAGAAGAAGAAGGAGTTTCATGGAGAATTTTGAAAAATAAATCCCCCTACCTTTGATGGGGAAAAGGAGGAAGATGCAAAAGCATTACTCCTAAATATGGTCAGGTACTTTCAAGTGTATGAGTATGAAATTAACTTGAAAGCTATAATGGTTGTGTACCAACTATAGGGTAAAGCTACTTCGTAGTTGGAGAAAACAAAAATTTTACATATGTTGGATGAGGAGACAGTCTCATGGGAGGAGTTTCAGAAAAATTTAAGTCTCAATATCTAAGTGAAAGATACTACGATGACCGTGCAAAATAATTCCATGAACTAAGGCTTGGGAAAATTACCATAGATGAGTTTGTAAAAAAATTTACAAAATTTCTTTGGTATGTGCCCTACATATGAGAAGAGAAAGCTAAGGTGCAAATATTTCTAAACTGTCTTCCCATAGTATATAAGGAAAGAATTGAATTCGACAACCCAAAGGCAATTGATAAAGTTGTCAGAAAGGCCAAAATTTTCTACCAGAAATTTAAAAATTAGAATGAAAGTTCAATAACATGGTAGAACAAAGATAAAATTGAAACTGCAATGATCTTAAAATGAAAAAATCCTGCCCAGTTGCAAATTTTTAGAAAATATCACTAGAGGAATAAGTTCAATAAAGGAGGTACAAGTCAATTAGCTCAATCACATACAGGGTCAAAACCCATGGAAGTGAGCAACAAGAAAGGCCTAGGAGGTAAAGAGAGGGAACCAATGAGATGTCGGGGTTGTGGGGAACCACATATGCTACGTGATTTTCCACACAACCCCAAATTATTCCAAAATATTCAAATAATACAGGAAGCAACTACAATGAATGATATGGCTAGGAGAATTCTAAGGATTAGTGCAATGTTGGAAGACCGACAGACTAAAAATCAATCTATGATGATTGAAATCGAAGGTATGGTTCAAAAACAACCCGTGTCTTTTTTAATTGATCACGGGGCTAGTTTAAGTTATATTAGTCCTCAGGTGGTGGATAAGTGTAAATTAAAGTAATTTTTTTTATAGAATTCTTAGCTAGTACAACAAACAACTGATAGAAAATGAAAAGTAATACATCAAATAAAATAGTGTCAAGTGGATTTGAATGAGTACACCACATATTTTAAATTTAATATCCTTCCTTTAGGACCATATGATATACTAATTGGTATGGATTGGTTGGAACAACAAAAAGTTGTTATAAACTGCTTACAAAAAAACATTAAACTGCATAAATTCTTAGGGACATCCTATTATGATAAAAGGAAAACCAAAACTAGTCTCATTTAGACAAATATGTGCTCTACAATTAAAAAGGAAAACAAGAAAAGGATGCCAAATTTATATGGTTCATGTGGAAGAAGTTGAACAACACACATAAACAAATATTTTAGAAAATCTTACCATGATAAGAGACTTTCAAAACATTTTTCCTGAGGAAATTCCAAAGTTACCCCCTTGTAGAGACATATATTTCTGTATTGAATTAGTACCAGTTGCTATAGTTTCATCCAAAGCTCCATATAGAATGAGCATACCAAAATTGTTAGAATTAGAGATGCAACTATGGGAGTTTTTAGATAAAGGTTACACCAGACCAAGTGTGTCACCGCGGGGAGCTCCAGTGTTGTTTGGCAAGACAAAATATGGCACGTTCAGAATGTGTATCTATTATCGGCAGCTGGATAAGTTTATAATCAAAAAAATATATCCTCTGCCCCAAACTAACGATTTGTTTGACCAAAGAGAGGAGCTATTTTTTTTCAAATATTGAAATGTGAATTGCCTATCATCACTTATACACAAAAGATGAATATATCCATAAAAAACCTTCAGAACACGATATGGTCATTATGAGTTTGTGGTCTTACCTTTTGGTCTCAATAATGCACCCACAACCTTCTTGTGTTTGATGAATAATGTCCTTGACAAGTATCTTGAAATATTTGTGTTTGTTTTCATAGATGGTATCTACTCTCAAAGTGAAGACGAACATCAGGATCATCTCAAGTTAGTATTATAGACATTAAGGGAGCATGAAATTTATGTGAAAATAAGCAAGTGCGAGTTTTATAAACCCATAATTTAGTTCCTGGGACACCTTGTTTCCAAAGAAGGATTGGTGGTGGACCTAAAGAAAGTGAATGCTATAATGAATTGTCTTGTACCAAAAGATTTATCAGCAATTCACTTATTTATGGGAATTCTGGGATAATATCGTAGATTTGTGCAAGGATTTTAAAAATTAGCCTACCCCATTACATCCTTAAAAAAAGGGGGGTAAAATTTGAGTGGATAGAAAAATGCCAAGAAATATTTGAGAGGTTTAAACAAAATTTGACCGCAACCCCTATTTTACAAATTTATGATCCAAGAAAGGAATTCACAATGTGCACGGATGCTTGTTTGGAGGAACATGGAGGGGTGTTACTACAATAAAATTTTGTCATAGCTTATGAAACAATAAAGCTCAAAAATCATGAACAAAATTATGTTCTTTATGATTTAGAACTAGTTGCCGTAATACATGCCTTGAAAATGTGGAGGTATTATTTACTAGGAAAGAAATTTGTTTTAGTAACTGAGCAAATCAGCTTGAGATACTTCTTTAGATATCCTGATTTGAACGCAAGGAAAAGAAGGTGGTTGGCCTTCCTTGGTGAATTTTAATTTTGTATAAAACATATCAATGGAAAAAGAAAAAAAATTACAGATGCATTAAATAGAAATTATCATTATTTGGTAACCAAGGTTGGTATCATTGTGAAATGTTTTTTTGAAGAACAAGTAAAACAATATTTGAAACAAGATCCTAAGTACTAGGAAATGCAGTTGAATATACAACATAAAAAAATTCCAGAGTATGCCATAAACCTGAAAGGGTTAATTTTTTATCAGGATAGGTTGTATATTCCTAATGTGCTTACTTTGAAATAGATGATACTAGAAAAATATCACAAGAGACCATATGTTGTTCATCCCGAATACCAGAAAATGGTAACAACATTAAGGAAAACATTATTTTCGCCTGGCATGAAGAAAGAGGTAGCAGATTATTTGAAAAAATTCCTAGAGTGTCAACAGTTAAAAGTGGAGCACCGTCACCCGGCAGGATTACTAAATCCATTACCAATTCCAAAGTGAAAATCGTAGGTGATCTCCATGGATTTTATAACCAGTTTACCAAGAACTAACTATCAACATGACTCCATTATTGTGGTGGTCGACACATTTAGTAAAGGAACACATTTTATACCTGTACAGTCTACCTTTGGAACTGTAAAAGTGGCCAACATTTTCATGAAAGAAATTTTTAGACTTCATGGCATAACAAAAATGATATTCTCAGACATAGATGAAAAATTCACCTCCAATTTATGAAAATATTTGTTTGGGGGAATGGGGACGAAGCTGAATTTTAGTACTGCATACCATTGCTTGGTTCCAATTGATGATGTCAATCAGAGTTAATTTAATGTCAACCTGGGAAGGTAAAATTATAAGTGCTTATCTAAAATATATAGATCTCGAAAGATTCCTAATTTGTCCAAGATCTTAAATTTCCCTTACAAGAACATATTCATTAAGATCTCTTTCAAAAATTAATCAAACCTATATCTAATAATTGTTTGAGATCTATGGTTCTCTTACAAGAACATATTCTACAAGATCTCTTCCAACATTATAACATATAATAAGAACTTAAAAGTTGAAATGAACTAAACCTAGATCTAATAATTGTCTGAGATATTATGGTTCTCTTACAAAAAAACTTTCAAATAAGATCCTTCCAATATTAGAACATTTAAAAAAACTTAAAAGCTGAAATAAAAAAAAAAAAAAACATAAATTAAGTTATACCTAAAATAAACAAATAAGCATGTAAGTGAGGCCATGGGGGCCCTCCATAACTCCATGTTATTATCTACTTGCCTAGACCAAGTAAATAAAAATTGCTAAAACATCCTTTTTATTTTCAAAATCATTACAAACCAAATCCCATAACTTGTTTTCTAAGATTAAAGGTATCAGTAGTAGCAATATTTAAAACTTCAAATATTACAAATAAATTTGTACTCAACATATAAACAAAATATAAGAAAACTCATAATGATCATCCTACCAATCTTCTTTAGTTCCATATATCTCTCTTCAAACTATCTGTAATACAACCCCATTTTGGTTCTCTGCATCTTCTCCATGAGGTTTATCTTTCAAATTCGAATTTTGTATTGTCTGAAGGAGACATAAAGTTATGTTAAAGAGTTTGCATCTTCACATATGTCAAGTAAAAAAACAACCCACTTTCCATATATAAAGTAAAATATATTATTTTCTAATATTTAATCAAGAATTTCTCTTAAAAATGCTTAAAAATAAATAATATTTTGAAAATATAAATGAGACCCATTAATGGTGAACAATAGGGAAAATGAAGTGACATGGTGGTGAATAATGCGTGTATAATGGAAGCATAGGTGAAAAATGTATGGTAATGAGTGATATTATTTGTGGTTGAAATTTTGAAACTATACCTTCTAATCAAGCTCTTTATATGTCCTGCAACCTACTACAATGACTTATTTGATTTAATTCTTAGATGAGCTTCCTTTTACAAGATGTTTGGTTCTTGTGTAACAAACATCTTTCAATCATGGACTTCCTTTTAACTTTGCACTTCTTTGGATAACTTTTATTTTTGCAAAGCATTTGCATCTTTTAATGATTGGTTCTTGTGTTACAATCATTATTTACTTTTTTGAGATCTCTGTTTAATGATTGGTTCTTGTGTTACAATCATTATTTACTTTGTTGAGATCAATCATTTTAAGAAGTCATTTAATATGCTCATCATTTTGTAGTAGTTTTTATTGTGGGAAGACTATGTGGGTTAAGATGTAACATGAATGAGAGAAAAAATGAAGTGTGAAATTCCCCCCTCCCCAACTAATGGTTTTTGGCAATTTTTAATGAGAAAGGGAATAGTGAAATAGTGGAATATTTTCCAAATATCATCATTTTAACATCTAAAAAGAATGTCAAGATTAAAGGTTAGAAAACATCATACCTTACTTACCTACAGAAGTGGATGAATCATGCATGTTTAGCTACTATAATTCTGATCTGAAGCTTCTTCTCCAAGTTGTGGATGAAAGATGGATCTGTATTGTCATATCTGCTGCTAGATAGTCTGATGAATCTGATGAGTCTGCTGAATATGGCTGAAAATCTATAAGGCTTGGAAGGCATACAAAATATATAAGTTACATTTTCCTCCTCCCAGCCTTATTTATTGACTTGTCCTCAAGTCATGACAAACTGAAAAACAATGAAAGGAAGTCTGCTTCATCTGCTACAAATTATGGGTCTTCAAGTCTTCAACCGTCAATGCACAAATCTTACTATGTGATTAAATGTGCTGGTGTCGAACATAGCAAGAATTTGTTGACTTAGTGGCCATTAATGAATTCCACTAGCCAACACGAGAGCTCCCACCATTGATTCCAATGGGAGTCAAGATGCCTAATACATATTTGTAGGTACGGATATGTTTTTTGTGGTCGAGTCACCTACAAGATCCAACGAGCAAGGGATATTAATGTACTCCCATTGTTCATTGGAAAGAGTACTTGCCATTAAGGCATGCAAGCCTCTAGGTGTTTTTACAAATATAATTAGACTCCAGGACTTTGACTCAATGATATACATAGAAGCAGGGTTTTATTAGCGGAAATGAAAGGGAAATGAAATGACAAGGAAAATTAGAATGGCTATAAGCTTGTAAGTGAGCTTCTTGGTTTTATTTTATGGGTTAGGAATGAATGAAAGGAAATGCATGGTGAATGAATAAGAAATCTTGCTGTGAAAAATGGATATGGAAATGGTATGCTTTATGGATTGACAATTTGTGGAATTCAAAATCTTTTTGCAAAAAGGGAGATGCAATGTAGTGGTTGTGGACATGGATTTGTATTTAGAATTTTTCATGAATTTAGTCGTTTGAAGACTAATTGTCGTCACAATGTAATCTCCTTAATGATAACTTGATTATCTTGTAACCTGTAAAAAAAATTGGCAGAAAGAAACATAAGTGTGTTCAAGAAGGAATGCGCATTTCCTTCATGATTCTTACGCAAAAATTTTATACCAAATAAAACAAATTAAGGACAATCAAAGTGTTTGGAATTGACTCAATCATGATATTAATATCAATCCATTCTTTAAAAATAGCCATGAAAAGTAATACTCCCTGTTTGTGTTAGATAACTCATGTAATGTGCTCGGCAAAAAAATTTGCATTAGAAAGATCTATTGTGTTCTGCATATTAGTATGTCACATAAAAGCATTCAACAGAGAGATGTTATGAGTTTAATGCCAACTTGAAGCTATCGAAATAAGATAATCATCATCTTATAGAATCCTCCAAATGTTTGATAAACCAATCCTCGAAATTTGTTTCCAGATGTTCCATTATTTATTTTTCAAACCTGCGTGAATTTTGTGGAAAGTGGTTTTTTTAATTAAATTTTTTTTTTTTAATTTTGCACTTGTACCATCTCTTGTAGTTTCAACCAGTTCCTGTAATTCTCATGATTTTCTCAATTTGCATATCACCAAAGTTTTGTTTTATGCCAATATCCTTGACATGCCAATATTCACCCCTTAAATCCTTCAAGTGTCACAAAACATATAAAAAAAAATTATTTTTATTTTTTTCATTATATATATATATTTTAAAAACAATAACAACAATCATATCTAACAATATAAAACAATATATTAATAGAATCTAACAAACATAAACATAACAACAATTATATACAACAAATTACAAGTAAATATAACAAATTACAACTATAACAATTATAACAACTTATTAATATATTAATTAATACAATTAATATATTAATACAATATAACAAACATTAAATAACAACAAATTACAATTGAAAACAAATAATAACAAATTACAACTATAAAAATTAAAACAATTGTAACAACATATTAATATATTAATTAATGCAATTAATATATTAATATTATAAAAACAAACATTAACTATAATAAGAAATTATACAAAAAAAAAAAAAAAACTCAAAACAAATGCAACGGTATATTGTTATTGGGCAATTTGAAGGGCTTAACCCACGGCATGTATGAGGGGATTGCAAATCGGTAATCGCCAAAGGAATTGCGTCCATTAGAGAGTAATGGTAAGGTTGTCATTAGAGCATTCCATTGTTTCTGTTGCCTTCAACGCTCATGACACCCACAGAACCATCCTCCACCATGATCATCAAATTATCGATTTAGTTTGAGAAATCCCGCACAACAGCGATAAAATATATTGAATGAAGGTGCAACGCTCGGAACATGTGAATATGGTGGTCTCTCTTCAAGCCCGCGTGATATTATCATGTGCATGCTTCACAGAAAATGTTTGGTGTCTGGAAATATTGCCTCCTTCGCTCATCGTCTAGTCCACTCTTGATATCAACAATTTCTGAATTCACATAGTTTAGGAGAGTGTTGTAATTGTGGTAGTGATCCCTATTCCGTCATGATAAAACACGCTAAAAAACCACAGCTTCTGCATTGCGGAATTTTTCAGCATAAGCGACAGATTTGTCATGGAGAAGGCGAACTTCTCTCAGCCTTCTATTTGTTGTATGCTTTTATATGGCCGTCTTTTTATTTTATTTTTTATACGATTGGTTGGTTTGTTTTTTTTATTTTTTATGTTATTTTTTATTTTTTTACATTAGTTTGTTGTTAATCGTGGGTTTTGTTTTGTTTTAAATTTTTTATTTGTTTTATTATGTTCAATTGTTATGTTCAGTTGTGTTTTTTGTTTTATTTTGAAATTATGTTGAATTGTCAAATTTGTGTTTTTTTTTTTTTTAATTATTATTATTTTTTTTTTTTAATTTTGCACTTGTACCAACTCTTGCAGTTTCAACCAGTTCCTGTAATTATCATGATTTTCTCAATTTACATATCACCAAAGTTTTGTTTTATGCCAATATCCTTGACATGCCAATATTCACCCCTTAAATCCTTCAAGTGTCACAAAACATATAACAATTTTTATTTTTTATTTTTTTCATTATATATATATTTTTTAAAAACAATAACAACAATCATATCTAACAATATAAAACAATATATTAATAGAATCTAACAAACATAAACATAACAACAATTATGTACAACAGATTACAAGTAAATATAACAAATAACAAATTACAACTATAACAATTATAACAACTTATTAATATATTAATTAATACAATTAATATATTAATACAATATAACAAACATTAAATAACAACAAATTACAATTGAAAACAAATAATAACAAATTACAACAAATTACAACTATAACAATTAAAACAATTGTAACAACATATTAATATATTAATTGATGCAATTAATATATTAATATTATAACAACAAAAATTAACTATAATAAGAGATTATACAAATTAAAATAAGTAAAACTCAAAACAAATGCAACGGTATATTGTTATTGGGCAATTTGAAGGGCTTAACCCACGACATGTACGAGGGGATTGCAAATCGGTAATCGCCAAAGGAATTGCGTCCATTAGAGAGTAATGGCAAGGCCATCATTAGAGCATTCCATTGTTTCTGTTGCCTTCAACGCTCATAACGCCCACAGAACCATCCTCCACCGTGATCATCAAATTATCGATTTAGTTTGAGAAATCCCGCACATCAGCAATAAAATATAGTGAATGAAGGTGCAACGCTGGGAACATGTGAATATGGTGGTCTCTCTTCAAGCCCGCGTGATATTATCATGTGCATGCTTCACAGAAAATGTTTGGTGTCTGGAAATATTTCCTCCTTCGCTCATCATCCAGTCCACTCTTGATATCAACAATTTCTGAATTCACATCGTTTGGGAGAGTGTTGTAATTGTGGTAGTGATCCCTATTCCGTCATGATAAAACACGCTAAAAAACCACAGCTTCTGCATTGCGGAATTTTTCAGCATAAGCGACAGATTTGTCATGGAGAAGGCGTACTTCTCTCCGCCTTCTGTTTGTTGTATGCTTTTATATGGCCGTCTTTTTATTTTATTTTTTATACGATTGGTTGGTTTGTTTTTTTAATTTTTTATGTTATTTTTTATATGTTTACATTAGTTTGTTGTTAATCGTGGGTTTTGTTTTGTTTTGAATATTTTATTTGTTTTATTATGTTCAATTGTTATGTTTAGTTGTGGTTTTTGTTTTATTTTGAAATTATGTTGAATTGTCATGTTTTTTTTTTTTTTGTTAAATCTAAAAAAATAAAATAAAATGGAATCCTATCTTTAAAAAAAAGGTTAGTTGTCAAAAAGATTTTTTTTTTTAATAATAATATATATATGATATATATATTATTATTATTTTGTGAGAATTTTTATTTTTATTTTTTTTTAAGTTTTTAGTATTTTTTTTTTTTAAGTAAAATTAAAAGAAAACTAAATTTTATCTAAATTTTTTTAAGATGATCTTTCGCCTATTCACAAAATTCTTTAGTGTCATATCGCAGATCAATTTTCCAGCAAAATTATTTTTATTTGAAATAAATCAATAGATTTTCTGATCTTCCTGATCGCACGAAGCGCAGGAAGAGAGCATACTAATCTCTTGATTTTTTTTATTTATGCAGGTTAGCATGGATGGATAAAACACAATTAATATCTGCGACAAAAACTTGCATTATCTACACTTTCTGCAATGTCACGGGGGCGTTTAGACTCTCGGAAGACAAAGCTTTTCGATAATCAAGCTCCTGGCTCACCCGTGATACATAAACAAGACATAGAAATGCAAAGATGAAGTAGCTTTTTTTTATTCATGATGATATTTAAAAAAAACAAGACTAAAGAAAATTCTACAAAGAAATTATACGACAAAATTCTACGAGATCTCGTTTTATTTTTTATTTTTAAGCTATTCTACATTAACTTGAAAGATGTTTTATTTTCTAAGTAAAAGAATGCTTCCAGTGAAGCCATCTACGGACTAAAAATTCGAACATGCTCACATCAAGATTTAAAATTTTTACGTTCTGTTTTACAAGTATGTGAGAATCCTGTCTTAGAGTTGGCTCAAGGTTATTGTCCTTTCTCTCCAAGAAGTACCTGTTCAACATTGCCAAAATCCTCATCCGTAGATGGATTAGTGAGAAATGGGGGGTTTAAAATAAAAAATGAAATTAAATTAACTATGTGCGAAAATAAAAATTCTCCAAACTTTGAACTCCTTTATGAACCTACTGTCACCAAGTTCCACAAATTAGCCCATTAAAAACAAATGCGTAAAATAATTACTAAATCCTTCTAGTTGCACTTCCTCGGCAACAACGCCAAAATGTTTGGTTCCAATTGATGATGTCAATCAGAGTTAATTTAATGTCAACCTGGGAAGGTAAACTTAGAAGTGCTTATCTAAAATATATAGATCTAGAAATATTCCTAATTTGTCCAAGATCTTAAATTTCCCTTACAAGAACATATTCATTAAGATCTCTTTCAACAATTAATCAAACCTATATCTAATAATTGTTTGAGATCTATGGTTCTCTTACAAGAACATATTCTACAATATCTCTTCCAACATTAGAACATCTAATAAGAACTTAAAAGCTGAAATGAAATAAACCTAGATCTAATAATTGTCTGAGATCTTAGGGTTCTCTTACAAAAACGCTTTCAAATAAGATCCTTCCAATATTAGAACATTTAACAAAACTTAAAATCTGAAATCAAACAAAAAAACATAAATTAAGTTATACCTAAAATAAACAAATAAGCATGCAAGTGAGGCCATGGGGGCCCTCCATAACTCCACAAGCACACCACTTCAATGGAGACTCAAATGTAGAAGCAAAATCGAAGTATGATCCTTTATTTCAAAATCTCCATTACAAACCAACTCTAAGGTTACAACTCTAAGCTTCTAAGATTACATACTCCAAAATTCTAAGATTACAAAACTTCAAGATTACAAATGGAGGAGATTGTACTCTTATTTATACAATGGGATGAGTAAAAAACTCATAATGATCATCCACTAATCTCTCTTTAGTTCCATACATCTCTCAACCATCTAGACACATAACCCCCTTTTGTCCTTGATCTTCTCCATGAGGTTTATCTCTTCAAATTCGAATTTTATCATTCAAGGCCACAGAAAGGTGTCTTGGAAGCTTCCTTGGCACCTACACATGTCACAAAAACAACCCACTTTCCATATATAAAGTAAAATATATTATTTTCTAATATTTGATCAAGAATTTCTCTTAAAAATGCTTAAAAATAAATAATATTTGGAAAATATAAATGAGACCCATTAATGGTGAATAATAGGGAAAATGAAATGACATGGTGGTGAATAATGGGTGATATAATGGAAGCATAGGTGAAAAATGTATGGTAATGAGTGATATTTGTATGACATTTTGAAACCCAAACAACCATCCTCAAATGGATGGGAAAGCTAAAAGAACAAATAAAATTTTGAAGGAAATCCTCAACATGTATGTAATGGATAGACCCACCAAGTGGGAATATTTTCAGCATTTAGTTGGGTTTGCGTATAAAAAGGAGTCCATTTGAAGCTTTGTATGGCATAAAATTTCATACACCGCACAATTGGAGTCTATCTAAGGATAGGTTTATTCTTGGGATGGATGCATTACATGAAATGGAGCAGAAAATATGGAAAATTCAATAGAATACTAAGAAAACTCAAGAACAAAAAAATAATTATGTAGATAAAAAGATAACACACAAAGAGTTTAGAATTGGAGATTGTTGGTCGGTTTAATTGTTTTAACAATTCAAGCACCACATAAATTTTCAACCCATGAAGGTCTGTTTATTCCAAAGACAATCACACACTGGATATGCTCATTTCCAAAAGAAAATAAATGTTGTAGTATCAATCACACAAATCAAACTGTTCACACGTCACTTTAACAAAGCTGAAGCCTACTTGTGTTACAGCAGAAAAAATCCCTCTATTGCAGACCTTCATTAAAAAAATCCTAGGAAAAATAATGAAAGGAAATCACCCTGTAGAAAAGGAGATCAATCAACCATAACAGAGAACAGGACCCTATTCCTCCAAACAGGAATCTTCAGCACCTGTTTCCTAATAGTAATCACACGGTAGAAAAAGTTCAATCCATGGAAAACAGGACCCTATTCCTTTGAAAAGGAATCTTCAACACCCGTTTCCTAATATCAATCACACTGCAGAAAAAGAAGATCAACCTACAGAGAACATGACCCTATTCCTTTAAACAGGAATCTTCAGCACATGTTCCCAATATCAATCTATCGCACATTCATCTGATAAACAAATGACTGAAAATAAAGTAACTCCCAGCTTCTTAAGAATGAATGGTATAAAGCTAATGCAGTGTTAAAGAAAACAAAGTGCTTAATAAGAAACACAGAACTGTATAAGTAATTCTTCAGCAAACAAGGTTAAATTAAGGTGCGAATAAGAGACTGCAGGAGCAATTGGGTGAATATTGTGATGAAGGCGGGCCCTGTCCTTCTCACAAGACTTCCCGAGGAAAGAAATTAAATTGAAGCGCTCAAAATAGAATTTTATTCATCTGTCAAGAAATGATACATTACAACAGAGCAGAGGCTCTTTCTTGCTTCAAGAAATGTACCCCCGCAATCTCCCCTTCTAATGATGATGTCTCCTCTTTTTAAAGAGGAGACATATATTACAGTTACATCAGATAAATCCTATTTTTATCCAAATCTAATCTCTTGTTTTAATACAGGGTCTTTTCTGTTCTTCCATCCTGGAATGCTGTTACAATAGGTACAAAAATACTAGCTTCAAAACAGTCCGTGTAACATCTTCCCTTGTTCGTCTTCGTCCTGTTGTCATCATTCTTAAAATACACTTTAAATATCGTAAATCACGAGTTGTCTCAACTACAGGATTTGCGTGCATGTTGACTATTTCAGCAACGCGATCCTTTCATAGATTATCTGCGATATTTTAGACTTGTCTTAGAAACTATATATCTTTGATTATTGATTAAATATAAAAGTAATGTGGAATTATATGCAAAACAAATTAAATACATAGTAAAGAGAAGGATTTCATATACCTTTGGATAAAATGGATGGAAATGACAATGTAAACTTTTAAATATGGACTATAAAGAGTAAAGTGGTGTCAAAATGTATGGTCAAAATGGTACATTGTGAGGTCATAACATCCCCCCCAGCTGAAAGTGTTGCATGTCCTCAGGAAACTTTTAGTCTGAGTCTAAGTCTGAGTACTGAATCTTTGCATGCAAGTTACTCAAGCAATAACTATGGAAGGTGGCCTCTGTCGAATATCTGAATCCCTGGTTACTTTGCAATTTCTGCCATGCTGCTGCCGCATCTCTGTTAGCCAATCTGTAATGAGACTGATATCGTTTTGTTGGCATCCATAAGACAGGGAAGTGAAAATGATAACCAATCCAATTCTCAGCGCATTGCTGAATGCATCTGATATATTTTGGTATTCTAGATAGTGCAGTTTGAAGATTATTAGGGCTAAAGGGATTATACTCTTGTCTCTCCTTACAGGACTGTTGCCAGAACATGGTGTTTGCCTTCAAAGCAGCAGTCTATTTGACCCTGATTAACTGATGAAACTCTCGGAGTACTGAGGCTTGCAATTGCTGTATGTACCTGATCATTCCTGGCTTCTGCAAAAACTGACGATATTCTGCTACAAAAATGGTCGGATTTGCAGGTTCCAGCCTTATCCAGAGGAGGCGATTATCCTCATTGTGCCTAATCGCGAGAAAAGCGGTTTGCCATGTTATTTGATTGGCAAGAAAGGAAAAAAATGCCCTAATCTGTATATCACCAACAATCGGATTCATGTTGACTTCTCTGTTTTCGGGCATAGCCTCATTATGAAGATGAAGTTCACATAATAGATGTTGATCACTAGCGGAGGCCTCAGCAAATGTTTTGACAAACTGTTCCATTGTGAGCAACTCATGAGGTCTCCCGTCCTTAATTGCTTTCAACTGAAAATAAACAAGGCATTCAGAAAGAAATAGAGAATAATTCAAAGAAGGTTTCCTGGTGGCTAACAATTTTTGTACTAATGAAAACATCAGGACCAGTTTGTGTTTTAACTCCTTAGTTTCTTTCTTGGAATCCTTAAGTTCCTGAAGTGTCTGCTCCCAGTTATCCCAGTTGGAATACATCTAATTTTGCAAGGCCAATTTATGCTGTTGTAACATTTTATCTTGATCAATAGCATACTGCTGCTTCCACTTATTCATTATTTCCAACTCTTTCCATGGTGGAGTTTCTGTTTCAGCATTATAAGTAATGGGCTGAGGCATAGTCTGAGTAGCTGAGTTAACTAATACAGGGCAGGATATCTGTGGCTTGGTTTCTTTCTCCAGACTTTTTGAAGGCCCTACTGGTTCTTGTGTGGCAGTAGGGCGTTCTTCCTTAACTACAACTGATGTGGATGCCTCAAGCACTGGGACTTTAACTATCTTGTATCCGGCCTATTGGTAGATGTTTCCACATTCATGGAACATATATTCTTTACATGGGTCATTCATTTGTACTGATGCTTTATGTGCCAACATGTAGAGATTTAGCTCTTTATCAAAGGCTTCCCTTGTGGTTACCAACTCTCTTTTGTAGGCTTCTAATTCTGACTTTAAAAATTCATTTTCTTCTAAAAGAGATGCCATGGTGACTGAACGATATATGCTGGTTACTTTTGCTAGAGTTGATTGCTATTTTGCAGTTGTAGCTGGTTCTTGTGTTTCAGCTACATCTAGTTTCCTTATAGTATCATGCTAGATGTTTGATTTTTTCACTTCAGTAGCTGGTTCTTGTGTTACAGTTGCTGAGTTAGTAACTGGTTCTTGTGGAGCAGTTACTGTTTGAGTAGAAAATGATGTCATATTACCCTGGGCATCTGGTTCTTGTGGAGCAGTGCCATAGGACAAGACGGGTAATGATTCAGGAATTTGGGATTATGGTGATGAATGAATTTTTAACAAGATAGCTGCAAGGTCAGGGGAAATGGGAATGACTTCAGATTCAACAGTCGTTTTCATTTTTCTCCAGGGTAGGAAAGCGGAAAAAGCAGTGACTTTCTTTTTCTTTTTATGAGAAGATTCTTTTCTAGCAGAAGGGTTATCGAAAGAGGTGACAGCTTGGGATGTGACCCTTGTTTTCCTTTTTGAGACAGAGACTGTTGAAATTCGTCTCTTTCTTTTATGAGTAGGGGGTGATGGGCGTGTTTCAGCTTGAGAGTCATCACTAGGGATGTGGACGGTGGGATGGGATGACTCTGTTAAATGAGATGGACTTGGGGACAGGTCAACTGGCTTTGAAGATGGAATCAATGGAGGATCGGGAATATCTTCCAGTTTCCGTTTGTAAGAGCATTCATGGATTTCTTGGGGATTTTCAGCTTCTTGAGGTATTTCGGGGGCTTGTTCGAGAAGTAAGGGTGGGTTATTTAGAGGGGGGTTTTGCTGGGAAAAACCCCTCTGAATTAATAATTGACATAGGCGATGATGGGTAAGGGAAAGTGATGGGAATTTTACCCGTCTACAGTAATATGACATATTCTTAATACATCCAAGCAGATAATAAGGAATGTTGACTAGTCTACCATGCCGCAAATGGATCATTAAAAAAAAATCGTGTTGATAAACTACCTGGTAGCGCCCCTCAAAAGTTAAATAATGCTTGAAAAATTCAGCTACCTTTGGCCACGGAGGAGGTAATGAATGCAGTCCTATGCCACAACCTTTGATCTCAACCTATTCTTCTGGAAAAAGGAAGTCCTGCTGCGCGTTTAGGATGATGTGTTTCCTGCTAAACCACTGAGCACCTGTGACCGGAAATCCCAAAAATTATGCTATATCTTCTTCTGTGACCTAAATTCGGATCCCTTGGACTATGGAGTGATCCTCCTGAAAATTCTGTGCAAACTCCAAAACTTGCTGAGGATCAAATTCTCCTAGCCTCTCGAAATATGTGATCCATCCTGCCCGCTGAAAGATTTGGTAAGCCTCCGGAAATAATTCGAGAAGAGCCATCGAGCTAGGCTCATGTCTGATAGTCGAGCCTCCCATAGCTACTAACTTGAGTCAAATGCAAAGGCGCAGAGAGAAGAAACACTATACTTGATCAGAGTAATTGTTTACGACTAAGAACATGGTGTATCGGCCGAAGTAATGGGTATAAAGAATGGCGGTGGTTTGCATGGGGTGAAATGATGATTTTTATTTTCAAAATCCCCCCCCTACGTGCGGTGAAATGATGGTTTTGAATGTACGGGGGGTATAATCATAATGGGAAAGATCTTCTCTTTATACTACGATTTAACTGTATTACATAAAAAATCCACTTACCTTATATTTACCTCTGTTCCATAATTCGAAGTATAGAGTGCTTGTTCATAGTGACTTAATATTGATGGAAGAATTTTTAGAATTCTCTGTCATATAAGGGGGGATGATACTAGAGTCTGCTTAATCATAGGAGGAAGATAGTAAATAGACAATATTTACCCAAGGAATCTGAAGAACTTGTGAAATAGGGGAAAGGAAGGGTGTTTTAACGATGGGAAGATAAATGACAGGTTGTTGAGAGTGGTGTTTCAGCAATAGAAAAATAGATGACATGTTGCTGAAAGTGGTGTTTCAGCAAAGGAAAAATAAGGGAAATGTTGCTGAAATGTGATGATTTAATACTAGGAAAATTGGGGAAGTACTTACTGAAGGATGATATTTCAGTAGTAGGGAACAGGGAAAATGTTGGCTGAAGAATGGTATTTCAGTAGTGGGTATAATAGGGAAAATGATATGAAAAAGGGAAAGAAGGGGTAAAGGGAGAAGTGACAAAGAATTGCTGGGAGATGAGGAAATGAATTAAGATAAGGGAGACAAAGCTTCTTTGATTGAAGCTTAGATCTTCATGAAATTGTCCTCCTTGGTAAGTTCCTCATTAATCTGCAAAATACAATTGTAACATGCCAACCCTTGGCAGGGATTATTAGTTTTAAATCTAATCTAATACTAGAAATATAGTGCAGAAAATTAAATGTTGTGAGGAGCATAGGAATCCCCTAGAAAAAGATAATGTGTATCAGTCATGCAAGCAGCCTTAAAATATTCTTTAGAAATAGGGTGCTAGTACAAGCGAAGCCTATGACCATTTACTAGTAGAGGTGTTTTAGAATCATCAATTGTTAAAAGTCTTACTGTTCCATTTGGAAAAACAACATCTACTTCATACGGTCCAAGCCATCTTGTACGTAACTTACCTTGAAAGTTTTCAAACTGAGAGTCATACAATAAGGCCCAATTACCTTTTTGGAACTGCTTTTGTTTGATAATTCTATCATGCCACTTCATTCTTTGTTTTTGAATCATGGTTGTCTGGTGAATGGCATCTAATCTCTTTTCATCCAATTCAAGAAGCTGCTGCAACCTAGCTATCTGCACATCAGTCAAATCAAGGTTAACAGCTAAATCAATTCTTAAAGTTTTGATTTCAAATTCCACAGGAAAAACAATACTTTTACCATAAACCAATTCATAGGGAGAAAATCCTGTAGTATTTCTCCAGGTAGTTCTATAAGCCCATAGTGCTTCAGGGAGCCTTTGAGACCAATCCTTCCAGTTATCCTTCACTGTTTTAGTTAGAATGGCTTCTATTACTTTATTTGTGCTTTCCACCTACCCATTGGCTTGGGGGTGGTATGGTGTAGTCATTCTACGATGAATATGATATTTTTGAAGGGTAGATTTAAAACCATGAGAGTTGAAGGGAGGTCCTCCATCTGTAACCAACTCTCTAGGAGTTCCAAATCTAACAAATATCTCCTCAAATAAGAAATATAGGACAACTTCTTCATTGGCTCTAATAAGTGCTTTGGCCTCCACCCATTTAGTTATATAATCTGTAGAAACTAATATATAAGTTCTTTGATTGGATGGAGGATTAATGGGTCCTATGAAATCTAAGGCCCATCTTTCAAATGGTTCGAGTACTACCTGGGGGTTTAATGGCATTTGATCTCTATGATTGGGTTGACCCATTCGTTGACAGCTGTCACAAGCCTGCACATATTTCTTTGCATCTTTAAACAATGAGGGCCAATAGTAACCCATCCTCAAAATTTTGTGTGTTGTTCTTTTATCAGCAAAATGCCCTCTGCAGGGGCCATCATGACAAGCTTTTAGTATGTCTTACACCTCATCCTCTCTGATGCATCTTCAGATTTCCTGATCAAGCCCTGTGTAGAAAAGACACCCACTTATCCAGCTATACCTGGCACTTTGTTGAACAATTCTTCTCTTTTCCCTATGTGACAGGTGTGATGGTAACTTTCCTGCAACCAAATAATTGGCAATGTCTACATACCAAGGAGAGTGAATAGATACTGCAAATAAATACTCATCAGGAAAGGAATCATCTACTGGAATATTATTATCAGTTTTTAACCGTGAAAAAAAAACAACCACAACTTTTTCTTTACCTGGACGATCTACAATTGTAATATCAAACTCCTGTAGTAACAATAACCATCTGGTAACTCGAGCATTTGTGATAGATTTGTTCATTAAATACTTAATAGCTGAGTGATCAGTGTGGACAAAAGTAGGATAACCAGTGATGTAATGTCAAAATTTATTAATAGCATAAATTACTGCAAGAAAATCCTTTTTGGTAAATGTATAATTAAGCTCAGCAGGGGTCATGTTCTTACTGATAAAATAGATAGCATAAGGAAGATGGTTTTCTTCTTGTCCCAAGATAGCTCCAATTGCAGTGTCTGAAGCATCAGAAGATACATGAAAGGGGAGTGCCCAATCAGGTCCTCTCAAAATAGGAGCAATAGATAACTGATGCTTGAGTTCTACAAATGCTTCCTGACAAAGATTAGTCCACTTAAATTCAACATTTTTCATGAGCAACACAAATAAAGGAGAAGCTATCTTAGAAATTTTTTTAATAAATCTCCTGTAATATCCAGCATGTCCTAGAAAAATTCTCACATCAGTTTGTGTTTTAGGAACAGGAAGATTCTGAATGACCTGTATTTTAGATGGGTCTACCTGAATACCTTGAGATGAAATAAAATGTCCAAGCACTACTCCTTCACTCATCATCATATGACACTTTTCAGTACTTAGGGAGAGGTGAGCTTGTATACAACATTTAAGTACTTTCTCAATATTTTGTAATGCATCTTCAAAAGACACACCATAAGGAGTAAAATCATCCATAATTATTTCCATAGAGTCATTCAGCATATCAGAAAATATTCCTATAACAGCCCTCTGAAAAGTTGTTGGTGCATTACATAGTCCAAATGGAAGAACTCTATAGGAAAAAGTTCCCCAAGGACTAGTAAAAGTGGTCTTGTCTTGGTCTTGGGGTGCAATTCT
The DNA here is from genome assembly GCA_034641835.2 of Pinus albicaulis. NCBI lineage: Eukaryota > Viridiplantae > Streptophyta > Pinopsida > Pinales > Pinaceae > Pinus > Pinus albicaulis. The sequence goes on from CM076580.1 coordinate 231,159,889, forward strand.
AATTTGGTTATACCCGCTAAATCCATCTAAAAAGGAAAAGAATTTCTTTCCTGACAGACTATCCAACACCTGATCAATGAATGGTAAAGGAAAGTGGTCCTTTTGAGTAGCTTTGTTTAAGGCTCTGTAATCAACACACACTCTCCATTTCTTGTTTTTCTTAGGGACTATTACCAATGGGGAAACCCATTCACTGTCAGATATGGGGTATATAAATCCTGCATTAAGCAATTTCTGAAGTTCTTATTTAACAATTTCTCTTAAATTAGGGTTCATTCATCTTTGGGGTTGACAGACTGGTCGACAACCTTCTTTAATATAAATTCGGTGAGTAAATAATTCAGGAGATATTCCCTTCATATTTGTGTAATCCCATGCGAATGCTTCCTTATTTTCAAGTAATAACTTCATTAACTGCTATGTTTCAGCAACTTTTAGATCAGGATTTATATTTGATGTTTTTCTAGGTTCAATTTCCACTGTTATGCTTTTAGAGGAGATGGTGGTTAATGTCTGAGATAAATCTTCAGATTCAATATTTTCCTGGGTATCCATTTCGAAAAGTGCAGTCAATTGATTGTGTGTTTCAGCAATTATAGATGAAGGTTCGCAAATAAAATTATTAATTATTTCATCCTCTGTGCTATCTTTAAGAGTTAAGGCTTGTGCGATAGTTAAAATAGGTTGAATAACATTATCATCATAATCCATCCACACAAAATTTTCATTATTAATTATGGGTGTAGCATGAGGATAAAGAGTAAGCTCTTTAGTTTCATAACCATTAGAAATTGTCATTGAACCGGATCTGCAGCTGATAAAGGCATTGGCTGTGGCTAGCCATGGCCTTCCTAGAATTAAAGGGTGTCCCCCCAGCTTTTTTTTAGTTTGTAATACCACAAAATCAGCTGGGTAATTCCAGGATTCAACCGAGATAACTAGATCTTCAAAAATTCCTTATGGTTTAATTGTAGAATGGTCAGCTAACTCTAGGATGGTTGGTGTATCTCTAATTGTGTTATTTAGCTGTAACAACTGTGAAGTTTCGAGAGTGATAATGTTTATTGCAGCACCTAAATCTACCAGAACTTGAGGAATTATCGTTTTACCAATTTGAACTGTCACAGTAGGATGGACGGGGTCACCATATTTCAAGGGAGGGGTTTTTCCGGACATTAATGCAGATAGATCACCCATAACATGAACTGTGAGGGGGTCTTTAGTCTTCCTACTAGGTTTCTTAACACAAATGTCCCTCATGGTTCTGGCATAAATTGGTACATCTCTTAGTGCCTGTAAAAGTGGAATTTTAACATACAAGTTTTGCAATTCCCCCAAAAGATTAAAAGCAGGTGTTTCAGGCGTTTTAGTTAAAACTAAACGCTCGGGGAATGGTGGCTCTATTATTTCATCATCCTTGTTAGAGGGTGGTTGTGCTTCTTTGTGTAAATTGTGTTTCTCAGTTTCTTCTTTATCAGAATCCAGAGAAGTAACATCATCAATAATAGGTTCAACTATTTTCTCGGATCTTAAATGAATGTCATTGCATTGTGCAGGGAAAACATGAAGTGTAGGGTGGTTTTGAATGTCAATAACTTGCACAGCTTTATTATTGGGGTTAGGATTTGGTTGTACAGGTAGCTGGGGTCTCATTTGATTATTTGGTGGAGCTCCTGATGGTAGAGGCAGTGGTTACTGAAATTGAGGAAATTGATTTGGATACGGGAGTTGTTGGCTTCTCCAATTTGAATTCCATGGATTAAAAGAAGATGGCTGTTGTGGGGGCCAAGGAGTCCACATTGCAGGATCAACAAAGGGAGGGTTTGTTTGTTGCATGGGTGGGCAGTTCATCTAATTAAAGGGTGGGTATTGCATTTGGTTAAAGGGAGGGTAATTTGTCTGACTAAAAGAAGGATAATTATTCCAACGATTAGAAGATGTAAATGGCATGCTAGAATTCATACCTTGTCCTCTTGGTTGCCATTTTCTTCTTTGTGTTAGCAGATAAACTGCTTCAGCTTCTTCTTCCGTTGGCTGCAGTGCTGCCTTTATTCCTGGTAGAGAAGGACATTGTTGTGTTTCATGATCTTTCTCACAAAGCGTGCAGATTGGTATCTTGTCCAATGTGCATTCCCTTAGTGGATTTTTATCTCTGCATTTAGGGCAAAAGACAGCGAGAGCTGCTTCTGCTTCAGCCTGCTTCTTTTTAACCTGCAAGGTGTCAATTTGTGAAGCAAAAGAACTTAACATTTCAGTTTTAAATTCTTCAAGTAAATTACCTATTTCAGCTCTCGTTGCTCCCCCACTAGCTGATTTCTGAACTCTTGAATAAGTGGGATCTTTGTTACTTGCTCTGTTCCTTGCAGCTCCTCTTGAACATCTTTTACAGATTTCAACAATCTCATCATATGATTCTTTAGATATATCTCCTTTACCAAGCATGTTTAGCATGTCTAAACAATCGTCCCTTAATCCTCTAAGTAATATTGTTTTACGAATTTCTTTACTTACATTCGGATGATCAGATCTCTGTAAATTATATTGCAGTCTTTCCACATAGTCCTCTAAATTCTCGTCCGCCTTTTGTGCCATGTTGAATAATTCCTCCCTCTTTTCTCTTGTCCGACAATAATCTTGATATTTAAGAAGAAATTTCTGTTTCATCTATTCCCATGTTGTGATTACCTGGCTTCCAAGGCTCATGAACCATCTTAATGCATTTCCCTTTAATGTTGCTGGAAACAATTTCAACTTCTGAGCATTAGTGACATAATCATAACTTCTGCATAATATATCAAATTCAAAAAGAAATTCATCCGGATCTTTAGAGGATAAACCATGGACGTTGGGTAAAGCTGACAATGGAATATTCTTCATAGGGTTTGTTCCTCTAGGGAGATAACTGATAGGAAATCCCAAGGTAGAGAGAGAATTTTCATCCTTTCCTTCTCCTTTAGGATGTACTCATCTTCCACCAAAGAATTCTTCATTATTTCCTTCCATTGGTTGATCTCCTACTGCACTTGCTCGATCCTCAAAATCTTCTACTGGCTCCTCAATGTTTTCCACTGGTTGTCCAATATCTTCTGTTAATTCCACAACGTTCTCTGCTGATTCCTTAGCACTTTCTTCTGATTTTGCAGCACTGGCTACTGGTTCTTTAATATCTATTGTTGGTTCCTCTAGGTTTTCAGGGCTCACAACTTCTTCTGTTTCATAGTCTAATTGAGGGGAGCGTTGAGGCTTTGGTCTTCGAGAGCTTAATCTCTGCGACGATTCAGCCTTTGATACAATTTCATCAATAAAAGTCTTTCTTCCTCCCCTTCCTTTGCCCTTGCCACCTATAGGGTTATTTTTCTTCTAGGTTCCGCGTCCTCTCATACAATCTGCACATCTAGAAAGAAAACATCAATGCTTTTGAAATCTATAATTTCCTTCCCTAGCAACGGCGCCAAAATGTTGGTCGCTTTAATTTTTTCAACAATTCAAGCACCACATAAATTGTCAACCTAGGAAGGTCTGTTTATTCCAAAGACAATCACACACTGGATATGCTCAATTCCAAAAGCAAAGAAATGTTTTAGTATCAATCACAAAAATATCAATCACACAAATCAAACTGTTCACACCTCACTTTAACAAAGCTGAAGCCTACTTGTGTTACAGCAGAAAAAATCCCTCTATTGCAGACATTCATTAAAAGAATCCTAGGAAAAATAATGAAAGGAAATCACCCTGCAAAAAAGGAGATCAATCAACCATAACAGAGAACAGGACCCTATTCCTCCAAACAGGAATCTTCAGCACCTGTTGCCTGATATTAATCACACGGTAGAAAAAGATCAATCCACGGAAAACAGGACCCTATTCCTTTGAACAAGAATCTTCAGCACATGTTTCCTAATATCAATCACACTGCAAAAAAAGAAGATCAACCTACGGAGAATAGGACCCTATTCCTTTAAACAGGAATCTTCAGCACCTGTTCCCGATATCAATCTATCGCACATTCATCTGATAAACAAATGACTGAAAATAAAGTAACTCTTAGCTTCTTAAGAATGAATGGTATAAAGCTAATGCAGTGTTAAAGAAAACAAAGTGCTTAATAAGAAAAACAGAACTGTATAAGTAATTCTTCAGCAAACAAGGTTAAATTAAGGTGTGAATAACAGACTATAGGAGCAATTGGGTGAATCTTGTGATGAAGGCGGGCCCTGTCCTTCTCACAAGATTCCCCGAGGAAAGAAATTAAATTGAAGCAATAAAAATAGAGTTTTATTCATCTGTCAAGAAATGATACATTACAACAGAGCAGAGGCTCTTTCTTGCTTCAAGAAATGTACTCCCGCAATCTCCCCTTCTAATGATGATGTCTCCTCTTTTTAAAGAGGAGACATCTATTACAGTTACATCAGGGAAATCCTATTTTTATCCAAATCTAATCTCTTGTTTTAATACAGGGTCTTTTCTGTTCTTCCATCCTGGAATGCTGTTACAATAGGTACAAAAATACTAGCTTCAAAACAGTCCGTGTAATAGCTTCCCTTGTTCATCTTCGTCCTGTTGTCATCATTCTTAAAATACACTTTGAAGATCGCAAATCATGAGCTGTCTCAGCTACGGGGTTTGTGTGCCTGTTGACTGTTTCAGCAACGTGGTCCTTTCATAGATTATTTGCGATATTTTAGACATGTCTTAGCAACTATCTATCTTCGATTATTGATTAAATATAAAATTAATGTGGAATTATATGCAAAACAAATTAAATACATAGTAAAGAGAAGTATTTCATATACCTTTGGATAAAATGGATGGAAATGATAATGTAAACTTTTAAATATGGACTATAAAGAGTAAAGTGGTGTCAAAATGTATGGTCAAAATGGTACATTGTGAGGTCCTAATAGAGATGATGTATATCTGAGGGTTAAACCTCGAAAAAGTGCTCTCAATGCCAGAAATTGTGCCAAGTTATCACCAAGATTCTGTGGGTCGTTCAAGATTTTGGATCAGGTTGGTCCACTAGAATATCAGTTGGCTCTACCTAGTCATATTAAAGTTCATAATGTATTTCATGTATCATTATTAAAAAAATATGTTCATGATCCTTCTCTTGTGGTTGACTAGAATTTGATACAGGTGGAAACTGAAGGGATTTTCTACCAGAGCCACTTAGTATCTTGCATAAGGAACATACCATGCTCTAGAATGAGGTCGTCACTCGGGTTAAAGTGCAGTGAAGACACTTTACACCCAAGAAGGCCACTTGGGAATGTGAAGATAACATGATGGGAAATTGTGCAGCTTTGTTCGAAAAGGTGTGGTAGAATAATAAACACGGAGGATGGTGTTTTTTTAGAGGGGGAATATGTAATATCCCTAGGTTCATGTGAATTTTATTTTAATATTTGAACTATTTATAGAATGGATAGAACGCCATATTTACTTTTACGAAACAATTGTGTTGATGCATGTAATAATTTTAAATGATATTAAATAAATAATTGATAAATGACTTGGAAAATAATATATTATTTAGTAAATCATTATTCCAATGGAGAATCTGAAGTGGAGGTATAGGATGGAAAAAAAAACTTTCCCAAACTACTCCTAAAAGTCCCTAGGAGCGAACATATGTGATAAATTAGATTGGAAATAAATATCTAATGAATTACCTAGTTTGGGGGGAAACAACGCTGTGAATGGGTTTATAAATCATTGCAGAGGAAAAGGTGTGATTTAAATGAAAAAATAAACTATACTTTTGTGACAAAATCATAGGCTATGGGATTGGAAAAACCCAGAAAAACGGGACGCCATTTAGAAATTCTGCTTAGAAAAGTATGGAATAAATGTGCATCTACTAGTAATACAAGTGGTTGTGGTTACTATAACTAATGATATTTTTGCAGGTGGCAGAACTAGAGGATAAGGTTCGTGGTTGGGACGAAAATTATTCTTTCCAATCAATATGATTGTATGGTTCCAAAATTACTAGTTGGTGAAAATTCCTCATCTAGTAGCCTAAAAACTGTTAACCGTTATCATATTCTATGCTGAGAATTGCTATTGAATATTGTGCATGCAGTTATCATCATAAGTTTCGTTTATATGGTAGTATTATTCTTAATTGATGAGCACCAGTTAGGTGTGGAAGATTTCAACTTTAATTCTGATTTATGAAGCTATGAAATTCATTGTTAAATTTCAGTTCTCACATAAATTAAGGAAGATTAAATTACAACTAGGGTGTGATTCGTGGAATTGAAGCCTGTACTGTTAAAAAATAATTCATTATTTCATGCATCGAACTATGGCCTTGTATATATATATATAGAAAACACAATGATGTGTTATGCCAGGATAGTAATTCATACTATGTTTTTGGATATCTATTTAAAAAGGAATAACATGTTACTTATATGAGAGAATTATGCATGAATAGTTGGCATAAATATGTGTTTGGTAACTTATTATTTGAGTGTACATGGACCAGACATTTAATCCTAATGAATAAGAATTTTAAACTTAAATCCTCTATAGAATGTGAAATGCATTTCTTTACATTAAGGAAGTCGTTGCACATTGTTTTAAGGAGAGAATTTGAAAGGAATAGAATATGCCTTGTCGAAATAAATATTTGAGTAATCCAATATTAAGGAGGCCAAAAGATAGGGCAAGTTTCTTTGGTGTCAAATGGAGAAATGAAAATAATATACACATATTTTAACACTAAAGAATATGAGACATGATAAACATGTATCCATAGAAGATAATAAACAAATAAAAGAATATGGAAAACTCAATTAAGACTGAGAAATGAAATCAGAAGTGGCATGAAATAGTTTTTCCGAACCGAACATTCCTAAAACTCAAAATCAGGAATCAAGGAGGAAAATAGATACAGACACACCTCAGACCGAAATTAAATTAAATCATAAGTATCAAGAGAATAAAAAAACACAATTATCTACTATGAGATATCAAATACGCAGTAATAGAAAATATAACTCAAACTGGAATTGTACTAAATGTATTAGTTAAATTTTATACTGAAAGTATATCAAAGACAATAGAGTAAAAGCATCATTTTAATCTACCAAGTCGCAACAAACTATAAATATGAGAAATTATTATTAATGAAAACTGTAGGAATGATACAAAGTAACTAATCATACATGCCAATATATATTCAATCTCATATCTATAATTGTTTGAGTGTATAATATGAAGAATTCTAGTCATTAACTCAACATTATATTACAAAATATGACAAGTTTATAAGAATTAAAACAAAATTAGAAGTTCGAACAAATACAACCAAGTCATAAGAGATCCTTTGAAATTTTGGAAGGATTAAAACCATATGAATAAACTCATTAACGTGTCCTTACACATTCAGGGTCCAGAAATAGGACTAGGCTGTAACATTCTATACCAATAAAAATTTAAAAATGGAAAATCCTCAATCAAAGAGGAAGAACCTCGACTAGGAGGTTCTAGTCATAAAGATGCAGGAAAGTAAAAATAGAATGAATAAGCACCAAATTCATTGGCCATAGGATAAATCATTGATATCCAACTTGGAAAATACACTTTAGGTTAGCCGCTTGAAATTCGTGATAGGTAGCTGCATGAGAAAAAAATAATATGCTCAGGGGCATACCTACAACAAGATAACGAAAAAAAAAAAAGTATCTAATAAACACCTGGAGAAGATCCAAAATATTATAAAAAATGAGAACTGCATAAAGGGTAACAGAGAATTGTGATTGATACATGTAGCACACCAGCAAGGGTGGTTAAAAACCTTACCCGTCGAACCTGTATAGTCAACGAATGGTGAAGACAAGAATTTGGATTTTAGTAATAGGTAAAACCCCGAGAAAATAATATAGGAAGAGACAAATATCAACGTAAAGACAAAAATTACCCAAATCGACAGGCCTGAGAGTGATATCATTAATCGGCCTCATGGAGAAGCACGACCCATGTCAAGAGAGAAAAGGGAAATTAAATCATCTTGGAAAAAAAATAGAACTGCATCAAAATGAATATATAAATATGCAAAGGTAACTTTAAATCCAATTATTCAAAATATACCAGTGACCAACTTGCTTAGAGTTGGGTTGAACTCGTGTTGGAAAGTAGTGGGGAGAGAACTGGTAGACCTGAAATGACACCGTAATTAATGAAATCATGATAAAGATGAAAAATAGTCGGACTGTACCAGACATATGTTAGTTTTAAATTTGAAACCACAAATTCGAAATAAGGCACCAGTAGTTTAACCAGAAGGGTAAATTGAAATTCCTAACCAATCTGTTTAGGAGCTGGCTCTCTCGCATGGCGGTCTGGGGCACAATTGAACACAACACTAAAAATTTAGTTAACAACAAATGAGGGGAATTATATAAGAAAAAGGAAAGTGACAATAAAAAATATAAAAAATTACATTGAATAAATTGAACAGAGAGCAGTAGTGCTCGAGTGATAACTTACTCGAATATTGCGCATAACCCCATTGGACCATAACCTCATCTCGGCTCAGTATAACTGTAATAAGTCTCCAAAATAAGTCTATGCATACAAATATCGTGTCACTAAACATAACTCCCAAGTGCATACGAGAATCCATCACACCGGTGGTGCTAACTTGGTAAGCTAAATGTGGAGCGAATGTGCCATGGGGTTGGTCGTAATGTTCCACAGGTAGGCAATCAAAATCCCTGGGTTACAACTCATGATAACTCCAAAAGAAACTAAGTATCAAGAAATACACGTGCATCTGGAGGGAAAGGAAAACTCGGTGGGTGAAACTAGGCTCAAATAGGAAATAAGATAGGGTTGGAAGGAATATAGCAATCACCATTAGATTCTGATAGAAGATCTACACCATCCATTATAGTCATACTGACAAACCACATGATGGTCATGAGCTTAGGGGTGGATGCTTCTAAATAATTGGAGGAAGGTCAGACAAAATATTACAAGGGTATGTGCTTCCAGACGCAGGAGAGAGTTGGAGAGCAGTATCAGCATAGAAATTTCCATAAAACCATATTTCATAAACCATAGGATATCCAATGTCATAGCACAATAGTGATAGTAAATTTATGACCAATTTCCAAAAACCTTAGTGCCATACCAGACCTAAGGGGATGGATACACAAAGGGTTAAGAAGCACTCACACATGTTCAATGGAGGAGGAATTATATAGGAAAGGTAAGTGGCAGGAGGAGCACAATGTTTCCAAGTAAGGAAGAATAATTAGACCTAGGTAAGAAATATAAATTTCCATAAAAAATTAAGCTATAATAAGCACAATGAAGTTTTATGAAACCAGCTCACAAAATATAAGAAAAGATATATCGACGACTTAGAAATCAACCTCTTCAATGGGAAAACCTCCTTTACATTAGATAAATGAAAAATTCTTGGATGATACAAATGAAAAAACCCACCTTCTACATATAGGAGTCTAATGGGTCACACCATAACAATATGTGGACAACATGGGGACAATAATAACAATAATGGGGCTATATCTATGGGGCACAATAATAACAATATGGGGACTACATGGGCGCAACAATAAAAATAATTCAGCTACATTAACAATAACAATAAGGGGCTACACTATTATTATAGGGACCTAACAAGCCCCTCTCCTTCCAAAGAGTGTTGTCCTCAACGCTTGGTTAGTTATGAATGTTTCTATATAAAAGTCTCATCCTCCCATGTGGAATCTTTAGCGGGTAAGTTCTTCCACTTTCTGATATACTCTGAAAATTATCGATTTCTTAGATGTTGAGTTCTTGTTTCCATGATTGCTTCAAGTTCCAATATGATTTTTCCTTCTTCTTCAAGTTTTGGAAATATTGTTTGAGCTGGGAGTTTTTCATCTATAGCCTTATTTAAGTATGAAACATGGAAAACTGGTTGCACTCGGGAAGATGCAGGAAGCTCCAATTTGTATTCCATAATACTAATCTTTTGAAACACCTTGTAAGGACCATAGTACTTTGGCGATAATTTATTATCCTTGTTATCTTGCTTGAGGGACCTTTGTTGGTATGGTTGTAGCCAAAAAAATATGCAGTAGCCTACATCAAAATGTATTTCTCTGCAATGTTGTCCTTCATGCTATTTCATTTGATTCTCCACCAAAGTTAGGTCATGCTTTAAGATTTGGAGAAATTTTTGTTGATACAGTTGTTGTAGAAACTTTTTCAAATATGCTTTTAAACCATTCTTCAAATATTCCATGTTTCCTTTCATTTTTTATTCTATACCATCCATATTATATTTCATGTCATCCTTCAAACCATCCATCTTAGCTTCCATGTTTTCTTTTAAACCATCTATGTCATCTTTGGTTTCTCTTTGTGTGATTGAAATTTGTTGCACTTGGTCCCGTAATTTTGATATATCATGCTGCAATTCTTCCTCCCCATGTGTCATAGTAGATATTTCTGAGGACTTAATGGGTGTGAAATTATTTTTGGGAGGCATTTTAGAACCCAATACTGATATCAATGCTTCAATATGCCTTTAGAATAGCTTCAAAATAATTTTTTTAAACAAAAGTTACGTAATTTTTAAAAACAAAACACACCTTTTTTCTTTATTTTGAGGAGATCGATATTTAACCTAATGTATCTCTGTGATTTCGTATCCGCAATATTTGAGCTTCGATCCTATAGTAGATATTTTAGTCTTCTTTCTAATGCCAGAGGTCATACCTAACTTGGATTCTTTAATATAAAGTTATGATCGATCTCTCACAGTGACCTAATCATGGATTGGTTCAGTAGAGAGAAATTGTATGATGTGCCATTTGTTACTATTTTGACCTCCGAATCTGAACTTCATACACACAAAACTAAATTTCATGCACTTTTGGCCACTTTTTACAGAATTCCAATCCTATGTCTAAAATGAAATTTATGACGCTTTTCCCTTGGTCACTTGTCTGACATGAAATTATGGATCCTGCAAAAACCCTAACTTCCTTAGATCATGTATCTGAAAATATAGCAAACCAAGATCTGAAATTTTTAGATGAAGTTCCTCGGGATTTTTTCTTCTCGTGGTAAATATTTCATATTTTGAACCTTAGTAGAAAAAATGTTATATCGGAAATTCCAATATGACCTATTTGCAGTAGCGAAATCCTCGAATCCAAAGCTCTTATACCAAATGTTATGAAACCAGCTCACAAAATAGAAGAAAAGATAGATCAACAACTTGTAAATTAGCCTCTTCAAGGGGTCACAATATAACAATATGGGGACCACATGGGCACAAAAATAACAATAATGGGGTTACATCTATGGGGCATAATAATAAAAATATGGGGACTACATGGGTGCAACAATAATAATAATGAGGCTACACTAACAATAACAATAAGGGGCCACACTAGTATTATAGGGACCTAACATGAAGTCACACACAAATTAAATACCTTGATGTATAACGATGACAACAATTTGATCATAAGTTAAATGCGGAAAAAAAAAAATTGGAGTCCTGAGGATTTTTACATGATGGTAGCATAGAAAAATATAAGGAAATATTGGTTTCGAAGGATTATTTACAAAAAAGGAGGCTATAAATATACCTTCACACCTATAGCTAAAATGAACACGATAAGAATAGTAATTTCATTGACTACTTCTAAACACAATTGAGAGCTACATCATTTATAGGTTAAGCCAACATTTCCGAATGGAGAATTAAATTAAGAAGTTTATCTTATTCAGGTATAGGTTTTTGTAAAGAATGGGAATTGAAATGTTATATGCAAGTTAAGGAATACATTTTAGGGAGCCAAATAGGCACCTATGTCTTGGTATGTAAATATTGATACCTTCTCCTTTCAAACAAGTTTTATTAAAGTAAAGGAGATCTAAATAAATATATTAATAAGGATGGAAATGGTCATATTGATTTTATTTATTTATATGTTGATGATATTTTCATTATAGGAAATTCCCTTAATTTAATTGAAAAGATAAAAAAATGTTTTCCACGGGAATTTGAGATGAAGGACCTTGGGTAGCTGCATTATTTTCTAGAGGCCTTGAGGTATGGAGAGATAATGGTAAAAATTTGAACATGAAAAGTAAATATACACAAAAATTAATCAAAACGTTCAATATGAGTAGTTGTAAACTAGTGTGTACACTGTCAAAGATTGATGCTAAGCTAATTAGTGATGATGCAAGAAAATAAGTGGATGGTAATTTGTATCAACAATTGGTGGTAAGTATTAATTAATTAACTACAATCAAGAGAGATATTTCATATTCAAAAATCATATTTATTCAATTCATGACTAAGCCACATAATAATCATCAGAAAGTAACTCAGAGGGTCCTTTGGTATTTGAAAGAGATTAGAAATCTTGGCATTGAATATAATAATTATTTGAATATTGACTAGAAAACATATTCATATTTTTATTATGTAACAGATCTAAATGAAAAGAATTCCATCGTTGCTTATGAATTCAATATTGGGTTAGAACTTATGCCTTGGAGCAACAATAAGTAAGAAATTGTTTCTTTATCTTCCACTAAAGTGAAGGAAAATCATTATGTTGTCCTATATACGAAGGAATTGGGATAAGAAGAATCCTTTTCGACATGGGATAAAAGAGAAATCAGCCAACCATCATCCAATGATATAATCTAATCTACATGCAGATCTAAAATTTGTTAAATACATGACATAATGAAACCATGAAGAGATAAACAACGAGATCCTGTAAAGAATGCCATGATTATATTATGAGGGAGAGGTCACCCTCTATAATCAAGTGCCTTTATTATTAACTTGATTACAAATGGTTTTGTGTGGAAACAAAAAAACATTATTTAGATATTGCATTCATTTTTTAATTTTCCAACCATTTTTCATGATAAAAAGAAAATACATATTTTCGAAACATCAAAGACATTATTATATGTTTCATTCCTCAATATGAGTTTCCTCGGAAGGATTAAATCCTTCTCGGTTTCCCAATTCCTCCTCTTTTGGAGATGGAAGTGTCACTGCTTCCACCACCGAATGAGGAAAATTACCCTGCACTCCTTATTCAATCATCCATTTTAATTGCACTAATGTGTGTCCCTTCAAAGATTCAAGGTATGATATGTATGTGTGTTGTAAGATGTTATCATATTAGGATAAATAAATGTATCCTTTAGTAGGGGAGGTTGAAAATAAAGAATATTATCCATGTGATGCTGAACTATGATTGATTCCTTAAGGAGAGGTGGTTCAAATACCTTCAAATTGTTAAAATTAAGCACACCAAGGATGCCTGGCTAGGAAGGAAATTCCAAGCAATATGAATTCTCTCTAATGCATTTTAGAAGAATATAGCGATGCTAACTTAGAGGATGCAACATATGGTGTTATCCCTTGAATCATTGCATGTCTAATAAAATCCATACATGATATCTTGGCTCAAATGACAAGGGTTTGTGATTTTTATCATTCCTTTCTTTGGTATGACCCCACAAAGATTGCAAAGCAGCAGTTACCTGAGTATGGCATTGAGATATGGAGTGTATAAAACACTGAGTTGATTTTTTTTCTTGTTACTAATGTGAAAAACTATAAGGTGTGATGGTCAATAGCATCTACGCAAATGTATTTGGATGGAACCAATGTTTGTTTTGAAATGGAAGAACCGAGTAGAAGAGCATGTGGCCATATTTTAACTATTTTTAATAATTTGAAAATAGGAATCCAACTATTTTTTCTTGGAAAAATAGTTGCAAAGGGATTGAACTAGACACGAACTAGAGTATGATCAACAACCTTAGTTTGGTCATCTATTTTTAGGTGAAAATAAATGGAGAAAAAAAGTTGAAAACCCATCATATATTAAAGAGTATGCCAAAAGATATTGGGAAAATAAGAATCTCAATCAGAAGCATTTATACTTTTCAATCCGAAGTGTGGTTGAATATGAAGGAAGAATATATTTATGCTCTTAGAAGCAGAGGTAGTGTTATGACAGGGAAGAAAGATAACCACCTTATAAATTTGATAGAACGTTACAAAATTGGTCTCATGTTTGTAAAAAATGGTAGGAATAACACCCAAAAAGTATATGGAAATCGATTCGCAAGGGTGAGAGAGCGTAGATAAATGTTGGTACAAGTTGTGATTATGATTTGATGGCTTTATTTATCAAAAAATTTAACATGCTCGAATAATTTTTTATAATTGCTTGGGTAAGGTAGATCAATAGAAGTGGTGACAAATATTAAGAATGGTCTTGTATATGCCAAAACCTCCTCGGCATGAAGGGGCATGTGCTTCAAGGATGAGAAGGAGACGACCATCAAATTGTGGCACATATAACTAGTTAATTTTATATAACTGACCATCACAAATAATATAATCAAGAAAGTGGGTTTGATTGATAACTCTAGGCTAATGAAAATCTTCTCATATCTAAAAAAATATTGAAACTATTATATACATGTCCTTGCAAGCATCAAAAGTGGCATAATGGATCTCTAGAATATGTAGGACCTAATTAGGTAATTGGATTAACAAATCAATCATTTTATTAGCAATACCCTGCTTAGATTTAATCATAATATGGAACTAGTGAATGTAAATATCCCACTTCAGATGGTGTTTATCTTGAGGATTTCTCTATGAGTTGATGAAGATAAATGGATGATGATTGGTAGGGAGTATGGTTTACTTTACAAAAATATAAATATGCCATTTCTTGTACTAAGATATAAGATTTGTTGTCATAAATGTTGTACATAGTCTTGACCTATCCAAGATTCTTACAGTGGTATTCTATAGGGTGATCTCCCTGTTTAAGAACAACCCCAATGGTAGAATGAGAGGAATAAATTTCTATTTCAAATGGTTGATGCATATTTTACAAATGGAGAACATGAGAAAAGCACAAGGAATTATTGAGCTTAAAAATGGTGGTATACCTCGATATCCCAAAAAAAAAATTCTCAATTGGAAAATTGATGTAAAGAGCAAGCTAATTGCGAAAATTTGACATATTTGTTTTGTAGAAATTAATATCTCCTATGAAACTCAAGGTCATGAACTTTGGAATTTGTTGGAAATTGTGCCAAATCCTGTACCCAAGAGGGATCTGGTCAGACTCCTTTTGAAACAAGTATGAATCCCAAATATTGAATTGATGGCTATCCAAAATAGGTTTTCTTCTGTTTTACCTAAAGTTTATATGCTTCAAGCAACTCAAGTGTGTTACAAATGTGATGTAGATGTTCTATCCTAAATGTACAGAATACTAAAATATCATCAAGATAAATTTCCATAAAATTATCGAGGCATGGCCAGAACAGATCATAGATTAATCGCATAAATGTGGGTGATGCATTTTGTCAACCAAAATGGCATGACCAACCATTCAAATAGCCCAAAATGTATTTTGAAAGTAGTGTTCCATGTATCTACTACATGGATGAAAAATTAATGATATCCATATGTCAAATCCATCTTTCTGAAGAACCAATCCCATTGTAAGTGGTCCAATAAATCCTCAATTCGCGGTAAGGGGTCGAGGTTTTTAATGGTATATTTATTAAGGTAACAATAATTTTTAGTAGACAATTCAAAATCATTCTTTTTTGGAATACAAAATGTAGGAGATGCACATGGGTAAGATGAAGGTTGAGTATTGCTTGATGTTATGATTTGTGCAAGTTGGCATTCTATCTCAGCTAACTCTTGATGAGCAAGGTGATAGGATGGGAAATTAGGAAAACAAGCACCAGGGATAAGATTAGTTATGAGTTCAATAAAGTGTGCTAGGGGTACCCTTGTGGGTTTAGTGAGTACATATGAGAATCATTGAATCAAGGGAACCATATCATGAGGTATTATATTATTTAGGTTATCTAGTTTGATAGGGAAAACCAAACACAAAGAAACACGTTGGTTCAAAATGACTTTATTAACAAGAGCTTTTCTAGTAGGAGGATTTTTTGGTTTAAGTGAAGAGGATGTGAGCACATATGTGTGAAACCCATGCCGTAAGTATTATTGTTGATGATTAACATGATAAATAACATTTATATCCTATTGATATGGAATTATAAGTAATAGATCAACTCAAATGAGAGGATAAACATCACACACTACATTATCTCAGAAAGGGCTAGTAAGAAAGGTTAGGACACAATGCTAGGAGATGGTAAGAGGAGGGATTTCCTTTTGTACTGAACTAATATGATATGGGGAAAAATGTGGAGTCATGGGGAGGTTAAGGTGTTGAACCAAGTACTGGGCCATAATACTCTTTTGAATCCCATTGCCAAGGATAAGAGAAGAAAATTCATGGTTTATCTGACCATAATGGGTAAAAATAGGTGCAACAGAGGTGTCAAATTCCTTAGCAGTCATGAGGATAAGAGAAGGGTATACTTCGGTAGGATTTTCAATAGAAGAAACTATAGGAGGGATAGGGGAATCTAGTTGCTTGACCTGTATAAAAGTAGTCATGTTGGTGCACATATTTTCAAGTGGTTGAAAATTGGTAAAAGTATGCAAATTAGTTTTATGGAAGGTATACCATCTTGTATTGTGAGATGTGGAGGATGAGGCATGGGTCACAATGGAAGGACTAAAAGGAGAGGGATGATATATAAGTTGAGGAGACAAGATTCAAGGAGACACTTTATGTTCCATGACCAGGGTTGACAGAAAGGCCTTCTCTAAAGGATGACTACCAAAAATTGAACTTCTCAAAGAAAAACCATTAAAAAACCACAATTAAATTTGACAATGAGTGCCTATTTTGTATTAGAGGTATGTACCCGAATATGCAACTTGCAGAAGACCTCGATGTAGGTGTTTACTAGTTTTTTCAGTAGAGGAATTTCAACCATCACAAAATGAGATTCTAGAGGTATCCTCAGGGATAGAACAATGATATTAATGCCTGTAAGAAGTCATTTGAAGATATGATGCGAGCAGGATTGGTCTCTTCTATCTCTTTGAACTTAATGACCAAGGATGTATACTCTAAGTGGGTATCCCACCATGCTTGCACCATGCATCATAATTATATTCTAGTGATTTGAAGCATCATGTGATCTTCCATCAGATGCCATTTTTTGAGATAGGTGGATAGACTACGAATCCAAGAATCGACAACCTCTCTGTTCATTTGGCCTAATAATTTGGGAAATTGAAACAATGTATCCAACTACATATTCCCCAGAGGGAACCTTTATTAAATATATATTAGCTTGTGGAGAGCCATGTATAGATCCTACATTTTTGAGTCCTTGGTTTAGTCCTCAAATGTGGTTTCTTTACGAGGCAACATGATTTTAAACCACCAAAATGAATCGAAAGGTACATCTTGGTGATGAGATGGTTCTAAGTTTTTAGAGGAGGGCACACTCAGAAGGGCATTGAATAGCTAACAACATGTAAATGCTAATCGACAAGGTCATGAAATATAATTCTTTGAATAGATGGATGGATTCTTGTATAGTCCTTGATGTTGAGCAGAAGCCTAATGTGATTGTCTACTCTGATACCAATTGATCTGCATGTAGATATGAAAATTATTAATCATATATGACACAATATAACAACAAAGAGATAGACAACAAGATTCTGAAAAGAATACCACCATTATATTATGAGGGAGAGCTCACCTTTTATGAGTAAGGTTCCTTGTTATTAACTTTATTATATAAAATATTTTTGCATGGAAACATTAAAACATTATTTAGATTTTTCCTTCCCTGATGTGCAGAGAACAAGCAACCCCTTCAATGTACAACCCATACATTGTGTTTATCCTTAATATCACTTCCTTAAATGTCATCACATGATGGTAAAAACAAATGTTTACAACATCAAGCAATTATATTTTCAATCACCAATCAAAATAATTCTTCTTTTACCAACTATAGGCTTTGGTTCAAAATGACTTAACCAAAATTGTGAAGAATCCACATTATGCATAATAAACCTCCTCATATAAACATGCATTTTTGCCTTCATATCACCCAGGATTAGCACATTTTCCCATTCATTTATACCTTCGCATTTGCAACATTTCCACACTTTCATAACATCTACAAAATATCATCTTCTCAAGTATGGCAAGGAAATTTAATCATCCATATTTTAAAATACCTGTACTCAATGAATATTGATTCATTCGATGAGCACTTACATTGAAACTTCTTGTGATTGAAATGATCCAACCCTTCTCTTGCGTATTATTTTAGGAATACATTCAAGCCTCTACAGACTACTTTGAATGCGCAAGGTCCATTTTCTCCCCAGAAAATAAATCTCTTCCCAACAATCTTCTAACATAAATCTTTCCCAGCAAACAAATGTTAGAAACCTTCAAAGTATGCACAATCTCGCCTCTTAGCTTAAGCCACATTTCCTCATCTCAATCTCTCGAGTTTTTCTTCAATTTTGAAAAAAATATTCTCAAAAAAGAAATTGAAGTTAACATTAGCATATGTACTACTCCTTTTAATTCATGATATACAACCTTTACTTCAACTTTCACACTAGTAGATTAATTATCCCACTTCTTATACCATACAATCCACTTCTTACAAATAAAAACCCCAAAATAATATAAACTCCTTTTCACACTTTATAAATCCTTCTTCTCACAACTCTCCTACTTAAAAATATAAAATTAAATTATGAAATTATGCATTCTCAAAACCCACACATGGTTTTATGAAACCATATATTACCCACTCAAAACAGTGTGCAACAACTCACCAATTTTTCCCACCATGCTTTACAATATCAATTTACTTTCACCTTTACCTCTATTATTTACTTTCACCTCACTCAATAGTCACTTACGAGTTTAACCATGCAAATTTTATGTGAAAGTAAATTAATGGCTTCTTGTGATCTTAAATGAATAGCTTCTTGTAAAATGAATTTGAATAAGAAACTCACGTAAAATAAAATGAAGGCAATACAATCCCTTTTATCAAAATACCATTTCACCAAAACTTTTCAATCTCTTCACTTGTTTCCATGACCACTTACTCTTTGGCTAATGCAATTCTTCATGAAATTATTCCAGAAATCAATATTCCATGCTTTAACTAACTAGATATTTAACTCTGATTCGATTCCTTCTTCTCTTGAAAATAGAATTCTTTTATAATCCAAATTTCACCAAAAAAACCATCACACCCTTACCATAAAAACTCACGCACTGCTCTCATAACAAGAACGCAACACATATCAGACATTTGATTCATATTACGGGTCACTTGTCTACGAAGTCAAATGAGAAAGTTCTAAAAATAATCAAGAAGCATACCTCCATTAAAAAAATTACCTTTCGTCACCAGGTTGACTAGCGGAACTGCTTCAGAAATGAGCATCAACCCTCAGTTAGTAGCCACGCCAAATGTTCTGAGCGTACAATTTAAACTCCGCAAATTAAGGATTAAGTCAATCTTCCACCATTCCACGCTCTCTAGGATCTATGCAATTTCTCAAATATTCTGAGGAGAGATCACAACCTTCTGGCTCCATCAAATTTCTTCTTTAACAAACAAACTCATAGCTGTTCACTGCAAATGCTATTGCTTTGAAGACCGATGGTCACAGGTACAATAATTGCTGCACATTGGTTTTCAAGTATGGATTCAAACAAACTTAACACACTCTGCAGTCTTATAATTGAACTCACACTCTTTCAAATATGCCAATCAGGTTTATAACCAACAACATAGCTAAATAGATATGCCAACCAACAAAATCTCAATTCAATTTAAGTGTTTATGTAGCCCCCAATAAAAACACAGTTTTTGCTAAGATGGGATACTATCTTAATGTAGATGATTGTATCTATGAATTTTAATACCATTTTCACTGTATTTTCTGGAAACATTCGTCGCCGACTACTCTACATCATAGTCCATCTACTTAACACTACCAACTTCAAATTCTAGTTTCAATTGGAGGCTATTGCAACTTTTGTACAAACTTATTCCTTGGCCACTGACGAAATACTTTATTGATCATTATTATACACACAACAATGTCAAAATCGTGGTAACACCAAGTATGGGTCCCTTTTTTTTGTTTTAAACACAAACATAAATCAA
This sequence comes from Pinus albicaulis, assembly GCA_034641835.2. Lineage (NCBI taxonomy): Eukaryota > Viridiplantae > Streptophyta > Pinopsida > Pinales > Pinaceae > Pinus > Pinus albicaulis. The sequence goes on from CM076580.1 coordinate 231,180,043, forward strand.
CGCAATCCATTTATGTTTGAATCCATCTGTGTTTAATATAGGAAGTCATGGGACTTACTTCCTCTGCAAATTTCATGAAGACTCCCAAGTGAAGTGTGGTATCTACACTTATCACAAATTTCTGCTTTCAATTGCAGGTTCTAGTCCAGGCTGCAGCATCATCACAATATTAACACTCTCCATTTAGCAGTGTTGTAACTAAATGCTTACATTTGTGATCCATTCCAATGTGAATGCCCTCCTATACTTGTGTACTTCAATAAACAATATATGTATACAAATATATAACCAGTTGCAGACTCAATTGAAATGATTAATACAAGACACAAATTTCACTAACACTGCATGGGCCAATAATTCGTTAATCGCCCCTCTGCGTTTACATTTTTTTTTTGCTAGTACTTCTCGCTCTCTCCCAAGCTCTTGCAAGAAATCGTTTCCGGCTTTGATACCAAATGATGCAGGGATTCTGCTATGAAATAGAATCCTAGCATATAAACATGAGTATTTCACCCAACATGAAAACTCTCAATAATTCTTTATTAAAACCATAAAGATATTCAGGTAAAAAATACATATGAAGGAAAGAGAGCCACATAAGAAAATACTAACAATAAACCAAAAAAATCTGACCAAATATTACATTGGACGACCTCTTGGCTCTCGGCCCTTCAAACCATCTCTCACTCTCGCTATACTCCTCAATGCTCTCAGCTGTCTCTCATCCTCACAAAACCCTCCTATATATACATAAATAATGAATTTATTTCTCTCCATAAATTCCTCCACACAAATCTCAACTTAAATCAAATTTAAATTTATTCTTGTTTTGGACTCAAGAAAGCCCCATAATTGGAATTCCTACTCCCTATATTATCTACCTAATTCCACTCCACTCATATCCTTTAATTATTAATGAATATTTACAAAAATCCTCACATTTATAATTTTCTCCTAATTTATTGAAAATAATCAATTTAATAAATAAAACAATTAAAATGTCTCACCCCCCTTATTACATAATTGAATAATGAAAATTTGGCTTGGATGCTCCTGCATCATCACCCCATCACCTCATAGTACATTTAGGAGGGGTGGCATGGGCACCCCTACATGAAAAAGCACATGACCCTTCATTCATGATTAGATTTGGATCAAGGATCTAAGAGATAGCTCAAAATTAAAAGTGTTCGGAAGTGTGAAAAACCTGAGCGAAAAAATATATCTCGTCTTCCTCATTCCAGCACCGCAAACTGTTTGAAAAACTGATACCGTATGAAGAAGTTATCACATTTTGAAAATTCCATTAAACTGTAATTTCAGGCCTTTAACCAAGTTTGACTGGGCCTTTGAATATTCAAAAAAAGAAATATTCTAGGGAATATTCTTGGAATATTCTTTGAAATATTCCTTTTGGGTGAATGGCAGATGGACAAGTGTCTAGACCATATTGGTCAGTGGGTTGACTATTTTAACTTTAGGCCAATGGGAATTTGCCACATGGAAAGCCCGGAGGCCATCTAGACCATATTGGTCAGTGGGTTGACCGTTTTGATTTCAAGCCAATGGGAGGCTGCCATGTGGTAGGCCTGGAGGCCATCACGTGGCCTAGGTTTGGCGTAACAAAATTTTGTGGAGCAGACCGGAGTCGACTGCCTAACCTTCCCGCATGCACGCGCCCATTCTTACCACTCGAGCTATGGTAGTTCTTAACCTATATGCTCTGCGCGTTTACTTAATGTACTATGATTTCATGTTTAGGGGTCTTGAGAGGCCAGCCCCTCCCATACGGCCACGGACCCAAGACCAAGGGCTTAAGCAATAGACCCGCCAGCGCAGAAGAATTACACCTGCCAACTTTTTAAACATGTTCACATGTAACGATAACCACCACATTTAAAACCTTATGGTTATCCACCCATCATTAAGAGACCGCAGGGTTTGCGGCCATGTGGCCACCCCAACGATCACAATAAATGTTAATGGTCAGGTATGGTGGATCTTTTGGCATGCCACCAAATTTCAGAAATGTGCGAGTTTAACTTCAGTTTAGTTCAGTTCCTCCATTTTTAGCAGACTCTTTTTAGGGGTCACTAGACAAATTGAGTTTAGGCTCTATTTTGAGCTAGATTCAACCAATTTTGGAGTGCCAATAGTGAATTTAGACTATCTAGGACATTCTAGACTTATTGGTGAGGGTTGTAGAGCCATAAAAGAAATTTTGAGCAGGTTTTTTCTTCAGAGAATTTCTAGGGGCCACTAGGGCAACCATGGGCCAATAGCAGTTTGAGGCCTAGCCAGGGTAGCTAGAGACCTTTTTCAACAATTCAGTTGTAAATTTTGGATGTTTCAGACATTCTAGAACTAATGGTGTGTTTTTCAGATCCTATAGAGGATTTTTTAAGGCCGAGACGCTTCAGAGAAGTTCCAAGGGCCACCAAGGCCAGTTAGTGCTAGCAGTAGTTTAAGGCCTAGCCAGGGCAGTTAGAGGCCTTATTCACGAAACCAATAGTAATTTCTAACTGTTTTGATACTTCAGAATCTAATGGAGGAGTTTGAAAAATATTTTGAGGAATTCTAGAGGGCGAGAAGCCACAGAGATGTTTTCTTTGACCCAGAGCCAAGGGGTGCCATTAGGTGTTGGAGGTGAAACCGGAGCAACCAGAGGCCACTCTCAGTGAACCAATAGTCTATTCTGAATATTTTTGACATTATGAATCCATTGATGGGATTTTCAGAGTCATTTGAAGACTTCTGAAGGTAGAAAACCTACATGGAAGTTTTGGGTAGCTTAGGGCCAACAGTGGATGGAGGCCTAGATTGGGCAGCCAGTGCTCATTTTGACCAAATGATCAGTCCATTTTGGAGGTCTAATATGTGCTCGAGACAATAGGTTAGGTTTCAGGGACAGAAAAATAAATTTTAGGGAGTTATTTCTATAGAGAAGCTTAGAGAAGCTCAAAAGCACCGACAGAAGGAATCAAGTCTAAGGAAGCCTAGATCTTTTTTGAGAGTGAAGACAACCATGAAAAGGGTATAATGGTATTATGAACCCATTGGTTCTGTTTAGTTAACCATTTCTGTTGATTTTGTATCTTGTAAGGGAAATTTTTCCATAATCCCAAAGAGGCAAGTCAAGATGACAAGAGCTAAAGGAGACATAGCCCACGATATTCAGGTTAAATCCTAGATTAAATGTTTTGTTATGTGTTGATGTTTATTTTCTACATTATATTTATGTTGCACATGTTTAATATCAAAAAAAGCAAATGGACTTAAAGCACTTAAACAATTAAAAATCATACACCTATTTCAAGTATAAAATTCCACAAAAGTAAAGTATAAGCTAGATCTTTTATTTATTTAACTAAGTGGGAGATTATTGAAAATAACACAAAGTGATCCAACCCATTTTCAGATCAGGTTGGTATAGGAGCACTATTTTCTTGCTTTATAGAGCACAAGTTTACTTGTTGACTTGAAAGGTGTTTGCGTTGTTAAAGGAATTGACTATTTGCAAACTGATTGTTGCTTACAAGTTTGAGTTTGCTAGAGGTGAAGGGAAAGCTACTATTAGCTAAGTCCATAACATACAAGAAGGAAGACAGGCTGCAGGCATCTTCCTTACCCAAAGGACCTCAAGGCAACCCTTGAGGCGCAATAGGGTTTGTTTGCAAAGGGTTGCTTGAAGAAGAGATTGACTCTACAACCATTTTGTTCAAAAGCTTTGTCAATTGCTTTTGAAAGCTTTGTGAATTTCTCTTGAAGTTCTTTAGTTCATTTTCACAAGATGACAACTTCTTCAAGTGAGGTTTCAAAATCCTCCTCCTTCACAAGATTCTTTGATGAAGACATCAAGTGAGACTTCTACATCCTGAAGGACATGGTGCAAATTTTGTTTGAATATAGAAGAGAAAGCACTAGACTTCATGAGAAATTGGTTGCTATAAAGCAAGATAAGGAAGAAATTATTTAAAGAATGCATGAAATGGAGATGAACCTCCATCAATCCCAAGAGGCCTTAACCAAGAATATGTGTGAAGCAAAGGTAATTCACTCTAATTTTCCTTCGGATTCCTCTTCAGATAGATGTGTTGGTTCATTTGATAATCACACTAGAGGTATAGGGTCCAAGTTAATGTTAAAAATGGGCTATGAAGGTAAGGGTTTAGGAAAACATGCACAAGGCATGGTTGAACCTATTTTGGTTAAGGAGAGGCCTAAGAATTTGGTTTTGTTAATGTTGAATATTATGGCGAAAACTCTACAGCCATGAAGGCATGTGAGACAACTTGAAAAGAACCTTTATCGCAAGTTCTAAACAACAAACATGTTGAGTTTGTTTTCAATTTTATTTCCATTGTTTGAAGCCTATGTTGCAGCAAGATGTGTGTAGACATGCAGCTAATGGCGAGCATGCGAGTTTGGACAACTATTAATACATAAATACTAATGTTAGTCTTCAAATAAAAGCCGGAGCCTCTACAAGTTCATCTCCTCAAGAAGGTAAAAAGGATGGACATGCAAAGCAACATGCGAGGTATAATTCTTCCGATAGTCAAGCTGATTATGTTTCTTTAAGGCATGACAATTCTGCATGCTTGAATGGAAGAAAGAGTTGTTGTGAATATTGTGGTCTATGTATCCATGTTGTTTCAAAATGCTAGAAGAGGATGAAGGCATACATGAAACAATTGAGGCAAAGGAAACTTGCAAAGAAGGTGCAAAAGACTTGCACACATTGCCAGAAAAGGGGACATGTTGTTGCCCATTATTGGACATTGCATCCACCTAATCTTCCTAAGAATTTGAGGCAAGAGGATAGAAATACTAGAGAAAGTGAAACCAAGGATTCCATCATTGATGTGAGAACAAATGTTTTACATAAAGAAGATTTTCAACAGCAAAAGTCACCGTGGAAGTGGCTTGGTGAGAAGTGGTTTTACTTCTTGACATAGTAAGACATACACTCATTTGTATATATGCAAATTTTAGTTATGTATGCATGTTTTCTATTGTAATCTCATGTTTTTTTGAGCCACCTTGGATCAATGATCAAGGAAGCGATATTCAACTTACTTCTATAAATTTTTTGCCAGGAAATTCTGAGTGAGTTTAAGGAAGACAATTCTAGACAGGAGGACATGAGCATTCAAGAAGGGAAGTGTTGATTAGCTTCGATTTGTGGTTCAAAGGCACTAAGCCATGCAAGGCAAGTGTATGGACGCTGAAATGTGAGGGTTTTGTACTCTCATCTACTGAAAAAATTAGGAAATCGGTCTTTTGGTGTCCAAAATATTCCCAATGGGGAGGTATGATCATATTGGATCAAGGATCTAAGTGATAGCTCAAAATTCAAAGTGTTCAGAAGTTTGTTGAACCTGAGCGATTGGATAGATCTCATCTTGCTAATTTAGGCGCCGCAAATGGTTCAAAAAACCAACACCATATGAAGAAGTTATTAAGTTTTGAAAAGTCTAGTAAACCGCAATTTTTGGCCTTTGACCAAGTTTGACTATGACTTTGAATATTCAGAAAAAGAAAATATTCCATGGAATATTCCCTCTGGGTGAATGGCATATGGACAAGTGTCTCGACCATATTGGTCAGTGGGTTGACTGTTTTGATTTTGGGCCAATGAGAGGCTACCATGTGGCAGTCCTGGAGACCACCACGTGGAAAAGGTTTGGTGTAAAAACAATTTATGGAGCTGATCAGAGTCGACTGCCTGACCTTCCCGCATGCATGCACCCGCTCTTACCACTCAAACTATGCCCATTCTTAACCTATATGCTTTCCGCATTCTTTAACACAGTGTTCTTTCATGTTTGGGGATTTGGAGGGGACAACCCCTCCCATATGGCCACGACCTGAAGACCAAGGGCTTAAGCCCTGAAACCATTTGCGCAAAACATTTACACCCGCCAAATTTTTAAACGTGTTCACTTGTAACGATAACCACAACATTTAAAACCTTATGGTTTATCTGCCCACCGTTACGATACCGCGAGGTTTGCGGCTGTGTAGCCTCCCCAATGATCAAAATAAATATTAACAGTCATGTCTAGTATAACTTTTGCAATGCCACAAAATTTCAGAAATTTGCCAGTTTAACTTCAGTTTAGTTTAGTTCCTCCATTTTTAGTGGAGGGTTTTTAGGGGTCACTGGATAAATTGAGTTTAAGCTCTATCTTGAGCTAGATTCAACCAATGTTGGAGTGAAAATAGTGAATTTCAAATATCTCATACATTCTAGACTCATTGGTGAGGGTTGCAGATCCATAAGAGGACTTTTGAGTAGGTTTTTGCTTCAGAGAAGTTATAGGGTCCACTAGGGCCACCATGGGCCATCAATAGTTTGAGGCCTAGCCAGGGCAACTAGAGGCCTTCTTCAACAATCCAATAGTAAATTTTGGATGTTTTAGACATTATGGAACTAATGGTGTGGTTTTTAGAGCCTATAGAGGACTTTTGAAGGCTGATATGTTTCATAGAAGTTTTGTGGACCACTAGAGCCAGTAACTGCCAACAACAGTTTGAGGCCTAGCCAGGGTAGCTAGAGGCCTGATTCAGCAAACCAATAGTCATTTATGATCTTTTTTATACTTATGAATCCATTTGAGGAGTTTTCAAAAGTGTTTGAGAACTTATAGAGGTGGATAAGCCACATAGAAGTTTTCTTTGACCCTAGAGCCACGGGGCGCCATCAAGTGTTGGAGGCGAAATCAGAGCAATTGGAGGCCATTCCCAGCGAACCAATAGTATATTTTGACTATTTTTGACATTATAAATACATTGAAGGGATTTTAAGATACATTTGAAGACTTCTTAAGGTCGAGAACCTACAGGGAAGTTTTTGGCAGCCCAAGGCCAATAGTGGATGGAGGCCTAGATTGGGGAGGTAGTGCTCATTTTGAGCAAATGATCAGTCCATTTTGGAGGTTTGATATGTGCCAGATAAATTAGGTGATGTTTTTGGGACACAAAAATAATTATGAGGGAGTTAGTGCCATAGAAAATCTCATAGAATCTCAAGAGCACCGAGAGGAGGAATCAATCTAAGGAAGCCTAAATCTGTTTTCGGAGTGAATACATACATGAAAAGGGTATAATGGTATTCTAAACCCATTGGTTCAGTTTATTTAACCATTGGAGTTGATTTTTTAACTTGTAAAATAATTTTTTCCATAATCCCAAAGAACCAAGTGAAGATGAAAAGAGCTCAAGGAGACGTAGCCCACGATATTCGGGTGAACTCCTAGATTAAATTTGCTGTTATGTGTTGATGTTTATTTGCGACATGATGTTTCTATTGAAAATTTTTAATATCAGAAAAAACAAATGGACTTAACTAACTTAAACAATTCAAAATCATACGTCTGTTTCAAGTATAAAATTTCACAAAATTCAAGTATAATCTAGATCTTTTATTTGTTTGACTGAGTGGGAGGTTCTTGAAAAGCATAACAAGTTATCCAACCCATTTTAAGATCAATTCAAAATTTTAGGAATATGGCTAGCCCCCTTACAAGATTATTCTTCATGTTTGAACTCACACAACTGAGATTTATATGGTAGGATTCTACCCCTCTCCCATCGTAGGTGGGATTTCTATGACAACATTGGATTGGGAAGTTGGTGCTTGAAGTTCTTGCCATTTTTCTTGATACTTGTTGGGAAATCCTTTCAAAATAGTGTATGTTTGTCCCCGACCTTAGAGGTGTGGCATTCTAGTTCCAAGATTGGCATGTGATGGTGTATGGCATCTAGTTGGTTATATCATTATAACTTGAGCATGATAACTTCCTATCAGTCTTGGGTGTGAATATGGATGGTGTTGCATGGTGGTTTTTGCATTTACCTACCAACCTATATTGTAATTTGATATCAGTTATCACTCCACCTTCACGTCGATTATTCTCATAGCACTTGAAAACTAAGGTTGTGAATTTTGGGGTAAAAGATAAACTTATTGGTTCACATTTCTTCATTCATGTAATAATTTTTTCGTATCAGTATTAGTTGTTTGGTAGCTCTTGTGGAGCTAAAGAAAACATCTGTAACTCCATTGGGCTTGAAAAACTCTTGTCACTTATCTATTTTCTAGTATCCTTTCACCATTTCAACCCTCTCTACTCATGCTTCATTCTAGTTCCTTGACTAATATTTTGCAAATCCTCCCTTATCATTGGTTCTCTCACTCGGATCTTCGATTCTCTATCCCGTATACCTGATTTAGATTTCTCCAGGACAATATGCCTCAACAACGAATGCATGAATTCCAAGGCATGGGAGGTTTTGGATCTCAATGAAGAACTTGTGCTTAGGAAAAGGTACAGGAAGTTGCATCAATATATAATTTGGCTACGCCCTTTGAAAATTGTGTTGAAATCGAACACCTTAAGTCCTTATCCCCTGCTGGCCATCAAGAATTTTTTTATTTTGATATTCTTGAGGAGGTTGTAGAATGGATTTTTGGCCATGGTCACACCAAATGAATGCAAAAATAATACCTCAATTCTATCACCTATCATTGGTAGCTCAAGGCCATACTTGGAATAGTTATTAAATAAAAGTAGGAGGAACAATATGGCATATTTTATACCCTAAATGATATCAAGCGTGCCGAGAGATATTAGAATTTGTGCTTGGAGAACCTAGGAACCTGAAATAGCCCAATTGGAGAGTGGCCTTTACTGTGATGAAAAACCACTAACTCCTCCAGATTCCCATGCCAAAGATCCTACACGTGTCACATATTTAGATTATTTATTTTTATGATGTTTTCTTGTAGCCTTTATATTTGTTTGTATGTAGTAGATAGGTATATTTATCATCACCTGTTGATGTATTTTTCTCATACATTATCACCTATAGGTGTTCAACAGATCCGGTTTCCTCTGTGGCATATTGAGACTACTTACAAGTGTCCTAGTTGAACTATGAAAATATGGTTTTTGTATGCATGTTTTATTTTGTAAGGAAATACAAATTAATTCACAAAGAAAAAATCTATAAATTTATCAATATCTCACTAAATTTGTACTAAATGATTCATTTCTTATTAAAATGAAATGTCTTATTTTTTTTTAAGTTCATCGACTATATTATTAGATAAAATTTCTATCTCTACTAAGATCATGGCCCATAAACCACCACTATTAACATTAAAAAATATTTAATTTAAAAGTCAAGATTAACTTAACATTGCATACTTAATTAGGCTTTATAGTTGTTTCTCCATATCCATGTAATTAAAAACAAATTTCAAATCTATTATTGTTATTGCTTTAGGAATTCCACATAAATATAGTCACCACGTACATTGATTCTTTTCCAAAGATATGAAGCCTCATCTCGTATAGAAAACTCTTCTTTGAATACCCTACAAGCATAGAAACCCACGATAAATTATCTCATTGAGACATTCAATCAAATTCTTTGCATGCATCCTTCGATTTGGCATCTTGGAATAAATTTTTATGAGGGTGCTCTCTATAGACAATTCAGAGTCCATTCCACTCCTTCGTAGGGAAGACTTAGGCACTAAATTTTTTTAATATCCTTGACCCCTCCCTTCCAAATCCCATTACAATGGAATATCTCAATACTTTTTAAAAACATCATTATATCAAAATCCATAATTATAATTTTCTAACAATGTAATTAATTACATTGCTTTATAAATATCTCATTCTATGTAACATTATACATGGGTATAATTTTTTTACTGGAATAAAAGAAGAAAATTTAAATACAATGTTTTATATATTTTTTAAAAAAAATCTCGTTGTGGAAATTAAATTATTTGATTTATAGTAGACATTAAAATTCAAAATTTATTTTTATTTATAATATATATATATATATATATATATATATATATATATATATATATAACCATGATAGTGAAAATAAATTTTAATATTTGTTGAGAGAAAAATTGGTTTATTAATGTTCAGGAAACGTAACATAATTTTTTATGCAAGCAACTCACAAAACAAAAGAAAATTTAGATCAACAACTTATCAATTATGCTCTTCGAGGGGAGAATCTCCTTTACATTACATAAATGAATAATTCTTGGATGATACAAATTATAAGACCTCATTGGTATATATAGGATTCTAAGGGGTCACAATATACTCAAAGCCTACATAGTAATAGTAATGTAAGGGCACAACAATAATAATAGTGGTATTCTATGGGGCACAACAATAACACTCTAGGGGATATGTGCGAACAAAAATAACAATAGGTGGGTACACTAACAATAACAATAAGGGGGATACATTAGTATTATAGGGACATAACATGTCCCTTTCCTTCAAAAACATGTTTCCCTCAACACTTGAGTAGTTTCAAATGCTTTTGTGTAAAATTTGCATCCTCCCATGTGGAATATTCAATGCGTAAGCTCTTCCACTTAATGAGATAATCTAAATTTTATTGATTCTTTAGCTGTTGGGTTCTTGTTTCCATGAATTATTCAGGCTCAAATATAAATTTTCCGTCTTCTTCAAGTTCTGGAAATGATGTCTGAACTGGGAGCTTATCACTGATAACCTTGTTTAAGCATGAAACATGGACAACTCGGTGTACTTGGGAAGTTGCACGAAGCTCCAATTTGTAGGAAATAGTACCAATATTTCGAAACACCTTGTAAGGACCATAGTACTTGGGTGATAATTTATTATCCTTCTTATCTTGTTTGAGAGACATTTTCTTGGTATGGTTATAGCTGTAAAAATACCTAGTAGCCTACATCAAATATTATTTCACTATGATTCTAATTTTATTGTTGTTTCATTCAATTTTGCGCTAAAGTGAGGTTTTCCTTTAAGAGTTGGAGAACTTATTGTTGATGCTCGATTTGATATTCCGCTACTTTAACCTTATAATTTTCTCCTAAATATGATGTGATGGATGGTGGATGATATCCATAAAGTGCCATAAATGGGGTAATTTTTGCTGCAATATGAAAGGAAGTGTTATACCATCATTTAGCTATAGGTAACTACTTGACCCATTATGTTTGTTTATCAGATACAAAACATCGAAGATATCCTTCCAAATATTTGTTTACTATATCAGTTTTGAGATTGAGTATGATAATATGAGCTATGAGCTAATTGGGTACCAAGAGAAGAAAATAATTATGTCCAAAAATTTCCAGTGAAAATGGGATCTCTATCACTTACAATAATCTTAAGTTTTCCAACTAGCTTTTGAATTGTTTCCATAAATGTAGTAGCAACTATACTAGATTTAAAAGGATGAGATAGTGAGTAAAGATGTGCATAATTGGCGAGTCTAACAACTACCACGATGATGAAACTCTTTCCTTAAGACTTGGGTAATCATGTGATAAAATACACTGAGACCTCCTCCCAACACTAACTTGGAATGGCTAAAGGTAGTAATAGACCCGGGGTCTCAATTGTCTCAACTTTAGTTTGTTGGAAAACCAACATTCTTCCACTAACTTCTGAATATCATATTTAAGGCCATCCCAAAAAAACTCCTTCTTGATACTGTGGTAAGTTTTTAAAAATCCTAAGTTCCCTCCTAAGGGGTAGGTGTGGAATTCCAAAATAATCATTTGTTCAAGTTGGGAATTCTTACAAATATATATGTGACCTTTCTACCACAATGAATCATTTTTCCAGCTAAATGTATCTGATGTACTGGGATCTTGCAATAAATTTTGAATGAGTATCCAAACCTCTTTATCATTGTTACATTCATCTCTTTCTTTGTTTATCCAATCATGTTGGATAATAGAAAATGACATAAATGAATGCTTCCACATCCTCATTCTTCCTTCAGAATGCATTTGCAACAACATTTTTCTTCCCTAATTTTGTAGATGATTTCAAAGTCATTACCCAAAATATTTTTGACCCATTTTTTCTTCTTGTTTGATGATAATCTTTCTTCCAAAAAGTATTTCATACAATCGTGATGTTTTCCTACCTTGAAGTCCTCCCATTAGGTAAGGTCACCATTTCTTTAGTGCATGTAGTATTGCCAAAATTTCCTTCTCATAAATAGGTTTGTGTAAATACTTTCCTTTGATTGGAATATTTTCAAAAGCAACGTGTGTCCCTTATTTCATTAAGAAAACACTAATTCCATTTCTTGAGGCATCACATTCTGTTGAGGAGGTAAATCCCCTCTGCGGACAGAGGCGATCCCTACTAGCCCAGATCGGGTCTAGAAACAATCAAACACGCTATAGTGCAGGTTCCTAATTGCAAATAAACTGACTTGCGATGAAGGCTTACCTGGAATCCAACGTTGTCATTTGTAGAAGAGGTGGTGCTCTCGTTCCTTCGCCTTGGCAGATCACAATCCTCACGATCTCCGTGATCAGACACCTGCACATGCAAGAAACAACACAAACGCAAGCATAAAATCTAGTATATACAACTATATGTCAGTCAAAGAGGACATAACTCATGAACATAATCAAGAACAAGAGTGGAACCATAACCAATAGTCGCTTATCATTAATGAGTCAAAAGAAGAATACAACCAAAGCTTTGACACAGCATTCTCCTTTAGCGGGTCGTCAGCAAAACATGTCTCGGTAAATCTTGTCAAGGATGGGACAAGCCTCTCTCTCCGGATACTCGGCAATAGTCTCCTTGCTTGAATTTGGCCTTAAGGGAATCAAGAAGGCTCTTGCAGCATAAGGATGTGAAAGCTCTTGGGAACTTGGAGATTAGCTTGCAAAGGAGATGAGAAAGCTTTTATAGATGGAGGAAGGGGAGTTAGGATCCCTATAATTATGGGATTGGCCCTATCATCAAGGAAGCTTCCATGAGAGGTGGCAAACCACTTCCTCTCTATGGAAATCCGTAGCCAAACCTCCCAACTCAAGATAGAAATCAGTCCAGGAATTTTTTAGGACGAAACTTCCGCCATTTATTTTTTTAAAACACCTCTTAATATGGTTGGCGCGAGTGCGGCTCTATGACAGAACGCCAATTGGCGCACCCTCTTTGGAGGATTTTCCCCCTTGGCGCGAGGGCTGAATTATGGAACTGCGCGAATGGAAAAATACCTATTTTTAGGGTTTTTTGCAGGCAGATGTCTTCAGGGCAATGAAAGCTCATCTTCAGAGGGATGCAATGAAATTATTTTCAAGTCTTGTCTCTTCTCACAGGTCACGGAATGAGCCCTCCAATGTGCGGGATGGGGAATGGCAAGGACGGTGACAAATTGCTGTGTAACAGATGCCCCCTAAAGCATGAGGCCCGAGAGAGAGAGAGGGGCGAAATGCTTTACGATAACATGCCGACTAAAAACACTGCCATCGGAAAACCTGCAGAGCGAAGTACAACTGATGTCTCAGATACATGATATATATGCATGGTATGGGCGCAGCCATCCATAACAGAGTATACAATAATGGAAATCCAAGGCATGGACGCAGCCATCCAAAGAGGACCGATAAATAGACTCAGGTATGGTCGCAGCCATCCAATAAGTGAGTCATGTAACAAATCATAATAATCCACAAAATCGCAACCTGGATTACAAAAGACACAATCCAGGGTCTTGCACTCCATCTCAACCCGAACAAAGTACAAGTTTGAGCATGCGAATATGTGAGCTGAAGTCGAACATGCAAGAACATCGCCTGATTACCAGTCAATGATGAAAGTTATTAACAAATGAGAGAGGTACCACCCATAACGACAATGGTCCTCAAGGTACTACAGGTACAATACACGGCATGTGAATTAATGAGCTTACGTCGAACACCCGTAGAATCACTCGATTGGAGGCCAATGATGAAAACCTCGCGTCGAATCCGAAGAACCTGCCATTGAGGCATGCAGGCTCCAAGGTACCATAAGGGAGTCCTTAGATCAACTTCCTGGATAATAAGTTGAAGTCGACAGGAAGTGACCTTGATCGAAGGTGGGCCATAATGTTTCCCACATCATCGACATGAGACAGAGGAACATAATGTTTTTTGTGAATCAGGATCATACGAGAATCAGAGGAAGGTTGATACTTGCAGAGGTCAACTTCTCTTGAACATATAAATGGCACGACAGTGGACTTGGCAGTATTTGACATCAACGGATCAGAGGTCATGGTGACGAGGCAATGAGTAGATGAGAGGTTAAAAGGGATTATCCAAACCCATGGAGGCGAGTGAAGAACAAGATGAGGTTTCCCCAACCCGACACGAATGCAGACAAGCACCATGTTCAAGAGCGACATACTGCCGACATGACAATGATGTTGGTTCCATTTTTCGCCCACCATTTCTGGCGAGTACCCCAATTATTTTTGATAACAAGCTTGAAGGGGATAGCATATGCTTGTAATATAAGTCTGCCCTTCGGGCGAATCCATCCTAGTACATTTAACGAGCCCTAGGAAGGAGGAAGGAGGAGAACGTCATTTCGACTGAATCCAATGTCATCAGGGTTTAACGAGTCTAACAAAGGAAGAACTCGACGTCTTTTCATATTTAGAGAGTTTGAAAAGACAACGAAAAAGTAAAATTCACTGGTCCCTTTTCGTAGATAGTTCCTCGGACCCGAAAAGGTAGAAAATAATATCCGAGAAAACCACCTAGTCGCGATAGGCTAGGGTATTCCTTTTTCGTAAATAATCCATCCTAGCCCGAAAAAGGGGTAAACGTATACTGGGTAGATGTCGATTCGTGTCCACTTTAACGAGATCAAAACGACAAGGGCCTCGGCAATATTTTCATGTTTAGAGAGTCAGAAAAGAGCTGAAAGATGACTCCAAAGTGAATGTTTCGTGTATTTACCGAGTCCGAAAAAGTATAAAATAAAACTCGTTTCACCGTTTAAGTCGCATAAAAACCTGTCGCTGCACAAAAAAGCAAGTGTAAAACCCATTTTTGACAAAATATACTTAGAAAAATAACTTTCAAAACCTATTTCGAGTTCAAAAAGTTATAAATATGTCAAATGGTAAAAATAAAATTACTTTTCACTATTTACCTCACCGAAGAGCAGCAGTGGTCCATTTTGTGTGCAAACTTCTGACAGTGATTGCGACCGATCTGGGCTACCATTTAGATTCTCGTCAGTTCCAGGTAAGAGGCGCTCTTTAGTACTCCATTTCAATCCATTTTTTATTTATTTTTATTGTATTTTAGACTTCTTATGAGGAATTTTTGAATTTTTAGGGCTCCGCCCATTGGCGCGAGTATCCGACACGGACCCGCGCCAACGGAATTTTATTTCCAAAGGGTCTGCGCCAGCTGTGAAAATCAATTTTCCGTTTGAAATTTCCATACAATAGTGAATTGCATGAATTTTTAAGGATGTCGGAGGTCTAATTGAAGTGTTTTGACCATGTCAATGCAGGCAACTGATAAAAATGGTTATTGAGTGGAAAGAGAGGGAGCACGGGGAAGAGGATGAACAGGCCATGGAGAATGAAACTTGCATGAATTCCCTCAAGAACTGTGGGCTTAAAAATTTCTTCCTAACACCTTGTTTACGAGCTGAGCCTGAGCTCCTGCAGTACCTGATCAGCATATGGGATGAACATGAACAAGTATTCAAGTTGCGGGACCAGGTATTAGAATTGGAGGTATCTGACATATACTTCATAACCGGATTATCGCGCAGAGGTCCGGTGCCCATATTGACAGGGAGCAGACCATCTGGTGAGAAGATGGAGCAAGTGATGGCACGAGTGTGCCGAGGGGCACGACTAGGATCAGGAAGCGGAAAGGTGGACATGCATACTATTCCTGATCTAGCACTCAGGGTAGTGCTTCATACCATCACGCGGGTTGCAGGATCGTAAGCGCCACATGAGGCAACAAAGGCCCAACTCTTACTGGCCTCAGAGTGCATGAGTCCCCTATTGTTCGACTGGGCCACAGCAGTGACCATAAAAATCAAGAGACAGCTTACGAAATGCAAGCAGGCCAAACTGAAACAGTTTGGCTACGGTTCCATCTTGGTATCGTTCATTCTGGAACGATTACCAATCTTCCAGGGCCAAGGGGCCATAGTAGCTGAGCCGATTCCATGAGAGCCAAGGATGGCTCGCTGGGCTGCACTAATGCCCAGAGCTGGAGGAGGCCAACATATGTCCTAGAGGCCAGAGTTTTTTGGGTGGTTGCGGCATCAGTTGATCGTAGTGGAAGACTGGCCATATGCAGGAACAAATTTCAC
Source organism: Pinus albicaulis (assembly GCA_034641835.2). Classification (NCBI taxonomy): domain Eukaryota; kingdom Viridiplantae; phylum Streptophyta; class Pinopsida; order Pinales; family Pinaceae; genus Pinus; species Pinus albicaulis. Next base: position 231,196,230 of record CM076580.1, read on the forward strand.
AGGAGACCCAGATCTCCCACTACCGGAGGGAGATGATTGGGACGAGGAGTTGGGTATGACCTCTGCTCTTTTTTTATTTTTATGTTTTATGATTTTTCGATAATACATGTTCTTCCTGACACATTTTATATGTATGCAGATGTGGGCCCAGGGAGACCAGCTGGTATGTCTCCTATTGCGCGGAGGACTCTTCCCGCACCTGATCCTCAGGAAGAGGGTACAAAGGTGGGGGAGTTAATCCAAAATCTCGAGGGTATTGCTCGAGGGATCCTAGACTACGCCCAGCTGGCGGATGTACCGATGGCGTACCAGAGACATATGGTGGGAGTGCCTAATCGCCTCCACCGACTTCTGAGACGCTTAGTGCGTGCAGTCACTTGTTATCATGAGCACCATGCGGATTAGATATTAGGGCTTCTTTCATGCATATTTTTTGAGAGACATGTTGTCTCCGGATGTATTAAGACGAACATGTATATTTTTTTATTTTATGTGACACACACTATGTAAACATTCGATATCTATATATATACATATCAATTTTTGGATGGATCTTTCTTTTTCATGCGATGTTGTTTTACAAATTGTGCAAATGTCTATCTGGCACCAAATTAGCTACTGTATCTGTTAATGTATTCATACGCCTGGGTATATGTTGATATGTAATATAGTCAAAATTTCTTTCCAGTAAATGAATACGCAAATATAGACGTAAGATGGATGGGTTTCTGACTAAATAATGACCATTAAGCTGTAATACTACAAGTTGCAAGTCTAGATACACAAGAAATTCACGGATACCAAGGTTTACAGCCTCAGTTAATAATTCTAACACAGCACTATATTCCGCGATGTTATTTGTAGTACATCCTAGACACACACCTTGCAGGTTGACCAACTCACCAGCAGGATCGTAGATTACCCAGGCTGCCAAAGACAAATTCCTGGTACTGTGGGAGGCACCATCCGTGAAACCAACAAATGGACGAATGGACATCTGCACAATCAGGAAGACCCGATCAGCAAAAAGATGTTTACATTGCACACCACACCACACATGCACACAAATGAAAAACACACACCTATGTACACACACCATACCAAAAATCACTTTAAGCGTAGTATTTTTTCAGGTACAGCCCATTCCTGGGCTGCGCCAGCGGAACTCCTTCATAATCTATAAGCTCATAAGCCCCATTCTTCAAAACACATTTTACTATGTAGGGCCCATGCCACATAGGTTGGAACTTACCAGCCCCAAGCTTGTGATGTGCTTGATCGTATAATAGGACGAGGTCTCCTTCAATAAAGGAACGTGGAGAAACTGATTGATCAAAGTGAGCTTTGACTCGCTTCTTTTGTGCTTCAATAACTAAAGCAGCTAAACAGTGGGTTTCATCCAACCATTCCAGATACAAAAGACGCTCTTCCTCAGCAGAAGTGTCGAGTAGAAGTTCCACGGCTAATTTCAAAGAAGGAATCTCGCATTCAACCGGAAGAGTTGCTTCCAGACCATACACCAGTTGAAATGGTGTGAATCCAGTTGCACTCTTTGCAGACGTCCGGTATGCCCATAGAGATGAGAAAAGTTGGAGGTGCCAATTGGATTTGTGGATACCAACTGTTCTTTGAAGCATAGTGACCAGTACCTTGTTCACTGCTTCAACCTGGCCATTTTCCTGAGGGTAATATGGCATTGAGCTATCGTGGCATAAGCCCAACCTTGAAGTCAGCTCGGCCATCATATAATCTTGGAAATGAGTACCATGGTTGGTAACAATGGCCTGAGGGACGCTGAAACATGCAATGATGTGGTTGAATATGAATTGGGCAGCTGTCTTACCGTCGGCAGTTAGTGTAGGCATCACTTTGGCCCACTTGGTGAAGTAGTCGACAGCGAAAATTATATACGCATGCCCCCCAACCGAGTGAGAGTTACACGTCATAAAATCCATGCCCCATTTCGCAAAAAGGCCGACGGTAATAACAGGATGCAAAGGGAGAGGCGACGCGCGTATCTTGCGCTAAAACACCTGGCATGCGTGACATTTACGGACAGCAGTGATACAGTCTTTGAATATTGATGGCCAGAAGTAACCTGCTCGCAGAATTTTCTGGGCAGTGGCATATCCAGACATATGTTCACCACAGGCACCACTGTGGCAGTCATTTAGGACCCTTTCAGCCTCTTCCAACGTTAGGCACCAACAGAGCACCAAATCTACTCCAATGCGGTATAAGGTATCTCCTACGATGCGGTAGGGTTGAGCCTGATGTCGAATCTGACGTCGGGCATCCTTAGTCAACTCAGACTGAAATGTGGAGGTCTGAAGATACACAATTATGTCGCCGTACCAAGGGTCGCGAGTACTGATAAGGAAAAGATTTTCGTCTGGGATATGATCCTCGGAGTTTGAAGGAGTGGAGTCTGTTGGGAGTGAACATATAAGATCGGCGAAGACAAGTGATTTGGTTGACTTAGCAGTGGTGAACTCTAAGTCAAACTCCTGCAGGATGACGATCCATTTGGATTATTTTCCCCCCAGTAATTGTCGAGAGAGAATATATGTCATGGGGTTGCAATCTGAAACTACTGTTATCATACGCAACAGGATGTAATGGCAAAAACGCTGCACAGCATGTACTGCGGCTAACGCCAACTTCTCGACGTGAGCATAACGCGTTTCCGTGTCGAGAAGATTCCGTGAAAGGTAATAAATGACATGTTCATCACCATCATCGTCATTCTGCACCAGAACCATAGCTATGGTGCTAAATGTAGCAGCGAGATACAAAGTGAAGTCACGGCGATAGTCCGGAGGACGAAGCAAAGGAGCATTAACAAGTAACGTCTTCAGCTTCTCAAAGGATTGTTGAGCAATTTCGTCCCAATGGAAGGGAACGTTCTACTTTAATAAGCGCATGAATCCTTTGGCCACCTTGGCGTAGTTCTGGATAAAGTGTCGAAGGAAGTTCGCTTTTCCCTGCAAACTCTGCAACTGATATAACGAGGAGGGTGATGGGAGGTTGATGATAGCCTCGAATTTTAAAGGGTCAAGGTGAATTCCGTTTTTAGAGACTATGAATCCCAAAAGATGGCCAAAATCCACGCAAAAGACGCATTTATGAGGATTAAGCCTAATATTGTAGCGTCTACAGTGAAGGAAAATCTGGCGGAGGTGTTCAGGGTGGTCCTCTCGCCTAGCTGAGTGAGCTGGCAAGTCGTCCAGATAAGGCTGAACGATATGGCGTATGTCATGGAACGCGTAAGACATCGCATGCTGGAAAGTGGCTCCAGCATTCTTTAAGCTGAACGAGAGCTTTTTATAGGTGAAAGTACCCCACGAACAGATGAATGTAGTCTTGTGTTGATTCTCGGGTGCAATATTGATCTGATTATACCCAGAGAAACCATCCATCAGAGAAAAAATCTCACTTCTGGCACATTCGTCGATGATTTGGTCTATGAACGGAGTGGGATAGTTATCTTTTGGACAGGCGCGATTAATATCGCGGTAATCAACACAGACCCTAATAGTACCCTGATTTTTATCGACAGGGAAAAAGTTAGAAACCCATTCTGTGAGGGGGATGGGATAAATAAAGCCCGCGTTCAGAAGTTTTTCAACTTCTGCCTTAATTGCAGTGGCTTTACGAGGATGCATCGCGCGTAAGCGTTGGCGCACGGGCTTTGCACCAGGGTAGGTTGGAATCTCATGCACTATGATACTGGGATCAATCCTCGGCATTTCCTCATAGGACTAGGCGAACACATCTCTGAATTATTTAAAAAGATCAGTATAGACTTGAATCTCATCAGGAGAACAAGTCACTCCCACGTGTATATTCTCAACGATCCCCGGTTTAACGGAGATGTTGATCGGGATGGTTTGAGTGATATTACTCAGGTTTCCCTCCGAAATAACCTCGTGCGTCAAAATGGGTGTTTGGAGAGGGGGAGTGGGAACCTGAGATGAAAAACACTCCAGACAATCCGACATTTCCCCCAGGTCGGGCATAAAAGAGGAACGATGATGTCCATCGCTCCATGGCAGCTCCTCTAGAGACATTGTTTCAAAAATGGCTTCATCAGAAGGAAAAATCTCTTTGAGAGGATCAAGCGAATCGGCCTGACCAAGCCAGGGGGATTGAGAGTAGACTTCTAGAGCCATGCTCAAAGGAACATGCTAAGGAGGAGGAGGATCAGATGCAGCAAAAATTTCACAGTAGCTAATCTCTAATGGATTCAAGGGCATTGATTCTCCAAACTCAAACACCTGCTCAGGTGTAGGGATAAGCCAGGGGTCATCAGTCCTGGAGATCATGTTAACTTGAACAGTGTGCGGTGGCGGTGTGGGAAAAATACCCATAAGGATGAGGTATTTAAAGAGACCGGGTCGTACATTATCAGGGGGATTCGGGATTTGATCCACGTATGGAACGTTGTTCTCGAAGGTGGAGGTGAAGAAGGAAAAATGATCCACCGTAACGATTTTTCCCTAGTGAGGGAACTTAAGGAGTCAAAAGACGGTGGATGGCACGCATAGCATGGCATGAGTCCAGCTGTGGCTGAGAAGTATATTGTAGTTGAGCCTGCCGTCAACCACTTCTACTTCTACGTCGACAGTCTTCCCCTGTAAAGTGATCGCTAAACTCTCGAGAACACCTAGGGGTTTGGATTCCCGACCATCGAATGCCTCTAGGGCATTTGGAGATGATGAAAGGGCCGGAGAGCCAATGGCCTTCCAGCAAGCGGATGACATGACATAGGTAGAGGCACCTTCATCCACAACGGCCCTATGGATGCTAAGACCGTTGATCCCAAATTAAATAACAAGAGCGATCTGATGTGGAAGTCGGGGGGTGAAATTCTCTAAATCGAAGGTGAGAAGACTTGAATCGGTGGGATCAATGCCACCGATTGCAGACAATAAAGCCTTCTGTTGCGAAGGAAAAATTTGAAGAACTTCTAGTGTAGACATAGCAAAAGGCGCCTGTGCCAAATCCTCAACAATACTATAGTGTTGAGCGGCACAGGCAGTCGGATTATAAGAAGATCTTCGTAAAACACCTTTGGAAGGTGGCTTCACAACAGGTTCAGGAGTAGGCTTCTCGATTTCCAACGAACTGGAGACAGGTGGAGGAGGTGGTCCATCTGCAACTGCCTTCCCAGGTGCCTACCGCAATTCGTTGTAATCCTTCGAACGCGTAGCGATAGAGATAGGTGCAGCACCATTCATCATAAAAAATTGGGACCCAAATGGTGCAGATGGTGACGGCTGTTCAACCACCTGGGTCTGCTGAGATGGAAATGGTTAAGAACTGTCGGAGTCCCTTTGGAGACTTTTAGAAGTTGACTAACTTCAGATCGTCATGGACAATCCTTAGTAGAATGGTCTCCATCACAAATGAGGCAGGGTTACTTCGGTTTATGTTGAGAACCATCCTCAGTACGAGATTTGGACTCTGGCTTTGGGGCGTTAGATTTGGATTTACCTTTGCCCTTATTTTTCCCTTTGGAGGTTTTCTCTGTAGGATTGGCCTGAACAGCGTTAACCTCTACAGTTTTGCCAGAATCGGTAGGAGCGGGAGGAGCAAAATTATTGGATGAGTAGGACTTATGCTTCCCATTTGAAGATTTTTTCGAATTCTGAGACACGGAACCAATAACACCATCCACCGCTGGGGTAGGTGGAGCTTTAGAGGTTCCAGACCGTGGAGCATCAGGCAAGATATCACACAGCGTGTTGGACTGTCAATATACCAGATCCAGATATTGGGCACGCGCTATAGCTTGTTCTTCAGTTACACACGCTCCCATAGCAATATCTTGGGCGATTTTGTTAACAAAGGAGGTGGTAAACCAATGAGTTAGTATCTGATCAGGTATATGAAACTTGATCAGCCTACGACGAAGTTGCCACTCATGAATGTGATCAGAGATGTGAGTGTCTTTGTCCTGCTTCAGAGAAGTCAAGAGGTGCGTCCCGGCTTCATAACAAACTGGTAACTGAAAGTGCGTCAGAAAAGCCATGGATAAGGAGTTGAAATCTTGGAAGATGCCATGGGATAATTCGATGTACCACTTAGCAGCAGCTCCAGTCAAAGTGTGCTGGAAGAGGCGCAGACAAATTAAATCATCGACCCAAGAATTAGACGAACACCAAAGATGATACGTCATCACATGCGCTTGGGGGTCCTCCCCAACTTTACCCTCAAACTTAGGGCAATCACCTGGTATCTTGGTAGGAACCGGAGGCCAATAAGGATTATGTAAAATTGGATCATTGGTCAATTTTGAAACATCCGGCAACTCCAAGGTGGCCAGGAACGACAATGGCGGATTGACCGGCATGCCTGGCCCGGGATGAGGACCGGTACCTGTACTCCACGCTGGTTGGGAATATCCTTGCCCCCATGGGTTCTGTCCCGTAGGATTCTGACTGTAGGGGGTGTAGGTAGTATAACCAGACTGATTTGGCTGTTGGTAACCAGTGTATGGGGGCTGATAACCAGAGTATGGACCCTGGTTAGGAGTCGGCCCTCTATAAGCAGCATTTGGATTTGGCTGCTGAGTATAGGTAGAACCAGGTTGATGAGGATAATACTGAGAGCCTCGGGGCTGGTTATAATTCGGTTGGGATTGACCATGAGGATAATAACCGCCCTGAGGATGAGTCGACTGCTGATAGGTGGAACCCTGCAGAGCCTGATAACTAGGGCGTAGCTGTTGATTTGGCTGTAGCATCGAATGAATCGACTGTTGGGCAGGGTTAATAGGATGGACAGGCTGGCCTGGTTGAGCAGGCTAACCTGGGTGAGGGGGTTGCCCCGGATGAGGGGGCTGCCCCGGGTAAATAGGTTGAGTCGGTTGCGCAGGTTGACCTGGCTGTTGAGGAGCTCCAGGTTGTGCCAGATGGGCTGGTTGGCCTGGAGGCGGAACACCAGGTTGTAGCGGCTGGGCCGGTTGGCCTGGTGGAGGAATAGAGCTAGGTGGTTGCTGGTAACCGGTTTGACTTGGAGCAGGACCAGAGGATGGTCCTGGCTGATATGCAATGTTGGAAACAACAAGATACCGCGGTTGCATAGGTTGAGAAGGCTAGATTTGCCCCCGAGCACCATAGATCGGTCCCGATTGGTACCCCGGCTGAGGCTGCACAGGTTAACCGGAAGGGTTGTAATACTGTCCTTGCGGACTGTACAATGGCCCTTGCTAGCCCGTAGGATAGCCTTGCATGGGCTACCCCTGTGGGTCATAAGGATAGCCAGGTTGGCCCGAAGGTTGGCCTTGGAAAGGTTTCCCTTGCGGGTTGTAAGCCTGGTTGTAAGGTAAACCTTGAGCATGGAGGTAAGCCTCAGGAGCGGGTAGACGCAAAATGTCCCCGTGTTCATCATACTAACCTGGAAAAGCATACATGGGTGTACCATCCTATGGATAGTGCGAAAAATCAGAGCGGTTGGGATCTTGGGAGGATGGTCCAACCTCAGGGTTCGGCTATTGTAGGGACAACCGATACTCCTCCGAAGAAATGTTCTCTGGTATAGCAATCGCTAAATAAACGTCTTCAGGAGGTGGCATAGCCCTCGCAGAGGGTGCCATGACAGCGGGTGCAGATGCGGCCACACAGATAGTGGGTCGAACGGGTACAGAAGTGACGGGTTTTTGAGGAGACACCCCCACTACAAGAAAAAAGGACATTGGTGAGGGGCGAAAATGGTCATCATAAGCTCATTGGTGAGGGTCAAAAGAGCCTTCGTCACCAAAAACTGAACGTCACCAAAGGTGGCGTCGCCGAAAGTATAGGTTTCAGAGACAAAGGACAAAATAGTGACACGTGGCAAGTCGTACAAGTTCGCTCTACTAAACCAGTCCAGAATTAGGTCATTGTGGGAGATGGGACACAACTTTGTCTTGGAGAATCCAAATCAGGTCAGACCTCTGGCATTTGAAAGAAGCTTCAGAGATCTACTACAGGGCTGAATTTCAGATATCGAAGATTTTCAACTATAGAGATAATTCAATTTCAATATCGAGCTCCTAAAAGCTAGTAAAATGTGTGTATTTTTTTTTCCGAATTGCATAAGTCTTGTTTGAAGAATCAAGTTGAATTGATTCCAAGGGCATCTTGTAGAATAGATATCAATATTGGATTCTAAAATGGCCCCTAAAAAAAATTCAACACCCATTAAGCCTTCAGAAGGCTCTACTATGACTCATGAAGATGAAGAATTGCAACATGATCTATCAAAATTACAAGAGCAAATGCAACAATTTTCACTCTCGCAAAGAGCAACAAAAAATGAAATGGAATTTTTGAAGAAAGGCATGGAAGTGAAGATGGACAGTTTGAAGAAAGGCGTGGAAGCTAAGATGGATGACATGAAAGACAACATGGAAAACATGAAGAGTGATCTAAAAGCATACATGGAAGGCTTGATGACAAGCTTAAAACCAGAAATGATTCCTAATGGCTGAAATATAGGAGAAGAACCTCATGATGAGAACAAAATAAATGTTAATCATGATTTCATAAACTCGAATGTTGGTGGGAAGAACCACCATATTCCAAAAATGGATATGAGGAAGTTTGATGGAAAGGACCCTGTAACATGGATACTACAGATGGAGCAATATTTTGATCTCCATAACGTGCAAAACACACAAAAGGTACGCATTGCAACTTTACATTTAGAACAAAATACATGTGTATGGTATCAATGGCTTTGCTCCCGTAAAAAAATTGTCACTTGGTCAATTTTTACGGAGGAAATGATAGCACATTATGAGGATACAAAAAGCAACACCTTCTTTACCCAATTGATAAATCTCAAACAAAAGGGTTTAGTGGGGCAGCACATTGAGGACTTCCAAAAATTGAATATAAGGGTAACTGATCTTACAGAGGAACACAGGATTGATCTCTTCCTAGGCACTTTAAAGGATAACATCCAACATGAAGTTCGCGTTTTGGAACCTGATTCATTGGAGAAGGCATTCAGGTTGGCAAGAAAAGTTGAATGTAAAATTATGGCGACAAGGAAACCTACCACTCAATTCTATAAAGAAGGAAGTGTTGCTACGCCTAGATTTCCACAACCTACAAGGTTGACACCACAACAATTGGAGGAAAAAAGAGCAAAAGGGCTTTGCTACAGTTGTGATAGCAAATACACTAAAGGTCATAAGTGTGCTGAGAAGAAATTATTTTACATAGATTGTGAAGAAGAAGAAGAAAATGAACAAGAAGAGGATATACACCAAGAACCACCCCTAGAAGAAGAAGAAATGAATCCGACCATATCGTGTAATGCACTGGCAGGAATTACCACTCCTCAAACTCTCAAGATAGAAGGACATATAAAGAAGAAAAGGGAAATAGTGTTGATTGATTCAGGTAGCACCCATAATTTTATTCATTATAAGGTTAGCCAAAGAATGAAACATTTCCTATACACGACACGAAGATGTCAAGTGATGGTTGCAAATGGAGGAACTATAAATTTATCTTGGAAAATCATAATATCAAGCTAACCATGGGGAATATGTATTGACTAGTCCAATGGCACCATTCCTAAGGAGTGCACGATATTCTCTTAAGAGTACAATGGTTACAATCTTTAAGGACGGTAGCTTTTTAATTTTCAAGAACTTTTCTTGAAATTTTTTGAAGGAAGGAAGTCAATTAAGTGTTTACGGGGAAGCCGAAGGGAAGGATAATAAACTCTCTGTCTCGACCAAAATTCAAAGAAGAACAACGAAATGTGCATGATTGGCCTTAACAAGTTCAACATCCAAAATGTCTATTTATAGGATCTCCAACAGAGTCTTGAATATCGTTCCAGGTGTTTGAAACTCTAAAGGACTCCACCTATTCGTGATCATGATCATGCTGTTCATTTGATTCGAGGAAGTCATTCCTCAGAACATGGGCCTTATAGATATCCTTACTTCAAAAGCTAGAAATTGAATATAATTTGGAAATATTCAGAGCGTTATAGTCAGCCAGTCAAAGTTCTTCATCTGCTTAGTCTTGGTACACAAGAAGGGGGATGGATCATGTGAATGTGTCTGGGACAGTAAGAACTCAACAGCTCACCAAGTAAGACAAGTACCCATTCCTATAGTTGATGAATTATTGGACCATAAATTACATGGAAACATTACTACCAAGTTGGATCTTAAATTGGGGATATCATCAGAATTAGAACAAGAGCGAAGATATTCCAAAAACGGCATTTCGAAATCATGAGGGTCATTATGAATTTTAGACAAAGCCTTGCTTTGGCCTGCAATACACCTTCTACATTTCAAAGGTTGATGAGTCCATTTTCCTTCCTTCTTAATTGTGCTAGTATTTTGTTCTAATCTCAGCAGGGTCTTGGAAGGATCATGTTGTTGAACATGTATTTATTGAGGTGCTCAACTATTGAGAAAGAAGCAATTATCTTAAAAAGTCAAAATATTTCTTTAGATTACAAATTGAATACAGTTATATTATATCTCATGAAATTGTGCGTGGACCACCAACAAAATTAAAGCCATTAAGGAATGGAAAGTTCCCACAACCATAAAGCGATTTGCAAAATTTCCTAGGGTTAACGAGTGTGCCTTATGAGATTGTTAAAAATTATGGGAAGAATAGCGGCACATCATCAACATTATTGAAGAAAATGCATTTTACTGAATCTGAAGCAACTAAGGCCTTTGAATATCTTAAGAGGCAATATTGCTAACACAGATCCTTATTCACACCAAACTTCCCAAAAACACTAATTGGCGAATGTGATGCCTCATCAGTGCAGTGGTTATCAGGGAAGGAAGACCATTGCTTTTGAAAGTCATCGATCAAGAAGAAATAGAAACCCTATTTATGAAGAAATGTTGGCAATACTACATGCACTAAAAATGGCAAACTTACTAATGGAAAGAGCCTTCAAGAGATAAAGCCAGTCATGATAGTCTTAACACTTTTTGGAACAAAAGGCTATTATTGAAAACTGACAAATGGGTCACAAGATGTTAACAGTTACAGCTTTGACAATCCCAAGAAAAGGCTGAATATTATTCTGGATACTCTCAGAGAAAGAATGAAGGTGGAAGCATTGTACATGTATAATTTCTAATATCAACAGTTGAATGCTTGAAGCAAGAAGATAGTGGAAGAAAGGACAAAGATGTATGGATATATTCAAAGTTTGCAGCAGATCTATTTATATTACATTTGGTTGGAAAATAGTTATAGTACAAGATGTTTATATCTTGGCAAATTCCAACTAAAAGGCAAAAGATTCTTGGAGTACACTTCTCTGGGAGGACACGGGGATTTTTAAGAGCTTTAGGGTGAAGAAAGAAATTACACAGGATGGCATATAATCTAATATTCAGAAAGAAGAGGTTTGTGTGGAATGTTTGTGGTTTACAAGTGAGCAGAAATTATTAAGAAGCAGTCAAGACCCAGGACTTCTACAACTTCTTTATCCATTAAAGTCAGCATTTCAGGAGGAAATTTCAATGGATTTTATCATAGTTTACCTAAATCAAAAAGGAAAATTAGTAAATACATGGTGGTGGTTGATGGTGGCTTACCAGTAATACACTACTTTGTGCATTAATATATCCATTTAAAAGTAGGTTGCTGCTACATTTATAGACAAATTCAAAACTACATGAGCTTGAAAGGGTTGTGAGGAGCTGACAGATCTATTTTCTTTTGAAATTTTGGACGAGTTATTTTCTTCATTTAGATTACTCAATTAGCTCATAGATCATCTTATCATCCTCAATCGATGAGTAGCTGAGATAGTAAATATATTTTTGAAGGATATCTTCGTTGTTTTGTATACGATAAACAAACTTATCGGGTAGTGGTTACCTCTTCTTTGAATGGTGGTATAGCACTTCCTTCCCTATCTGTCGTAAGCCCCACATTGCTTAGCCTTTGTGAATGTCATCCACCATCCATCTATCATCTTTAAGAAATTGAAAGAGTTCAACGATGGAAAGTCACATGAAGACATGTGAGAAAGTTCAACTCTAAAGGATAACTGGTTGGCACAGAATCGGGCTAGAAACAGAGGCAGAGATCAACATCATTAGCAAGAGAAGTTTCAGTAAGGAATTACAGAGGTGTTTCTATGACTACAACCATACAGCAAATGCCTCACTCAAGCAGAAAGAAGGATAATAAATTATATGCAAAATACTATGAATCTCTTATACACAGTGCAAAAGATTGGTACTATAGCACTGAAATTGGAGCTTCTCTCACCCAGCTATTGAAATACATCCGAGTTTTCCCTGCTACATGCTTAGAAGGGTTACTGATGAAGATCTTCAGTTCAAACAGTATTGCTAGAACTTGATGGGGAAGGAAAATCATATTAGTTTCCCACGACAGTCATGGAAAAGAACTCAGACAATATAGATGATAGAATTTAAGGAGTATCTCCTCAGTGGGAAGAACTTGCCAGGGGAAAATTCCATGGAGGATGAGAATTTTATCTGACTTTGGGAACTACTCAAAGTGTTGAGGACAACACACTTTTTTTTTTTTGAAGAAGAGAGGCATGTTAGATCCCTATATCCTATGTCTGTATTATTGTTGAGTGTAAACCCCTTATTTATTATTATTGTACTATGTAACCCCCATTTTGTTATTATATTATAAATTAAATGTTGATTGGCTAAGTTGTTGCTTATTACAAGTGAATTCATTATGACTATGGACTCTAACTGCTCAAGAGGTTTTTATGAATTGTATCCTCAAAGAATTGTTCATTTATGTATTGTGTATGATTACCTGAAATGAGTATTCTAAAAGGCGTTTACATCTCTTTTCTTCTATTTTTGGAGCGGGTTGCACAACGGGCTATGCCTGTGGTCCTGGGATAGCAGGAGGTTGGCAGGATTAGCATGGAAAAGGTTGCCTTGGGGTTACCGCTTCGGTCCTAAAACCAAAACATGACATGGGAGGCTAAGCCTGAAGAGTGGTGAAACACCAAAACTCATCCTTCACTCATCTCTGACTTTGGAAAAGCATACACGGGTCTCACTATCTGTATAATGCGAAGAAATGAAACGGTTGGGATCTTGGGAGGATGGTCCCAACCTCCAGAGAGTTCCAGTACAGTGAGGACACTTGGAAGTACTCCTGCGGAAGATATTCTGCGGCCTAAGTAACTAGACAAATGTCTTCGAGAGGCAGCAGGCCCCTAGAGGAGGGTGCGACAAACAGCAGATGACAAGGTACAGCCACAACAAGGTGGGCGACAGTCTGAAAAACAGGCGTACGAGAGACACCACGATGAAAGAAACGACCAACCTAGGAGAAGGGACGCTTACCCATCCATGAAACGCTCAATAAAATGATCCCAGCCAGGGCACCACCCAGTGTGACCAGAGGACTGGTGACGACCTGTGAGTGATTAGTCTCTCAGCTCAATCTTAGTGGGAAGAGGTGGTAGTCTTCACTGGGTTGGAATGTCCTCACCCAGAGTCCATATGGTTGAGCTATGGCTAGATCACGATAGCGGTGAGGACTGGCGCTGCTTGGTATAAAGAAGCCGAACCGGGTATGAAAAAGGAATCGACTCTAATCTCATTAGGACACAGGGGACAGAAAGAATATTAGCCAGTATTAGTCCCCAAAGGGTTACTCAGAAAGAACGGGTCCTCATTGGAAACTAAAACAGCGAGTATCTTGTCTTGGCAGAAAGTTAGGACACCTACATTAGATAAATGCGTAAGGACTGATAGAACAAAGCTTGAAGGTTAGCCTTTGTGACAAAGACAAGAGAAAGATCAAACACACGAGTAAAAATTAGAACACACAATCAAGCAGTCGACAATAAAACTATTAGGAGCATCTGTCGTCAGTGGGTAATTAATTTTTTACCACATTGAAAAATAATAAACTTCACCATTTCATGTTTTAAGAGTCGAGAAACGGTAAAAAAGGTGACTCTATCTCTTTCAGATTTGACACAAGCGTGAAAGGACAAACGCTTGGCGATCTTTTCAAGTTTAGGGAGTCAGAAAAGACCAAATGACTACTCGGGAATACTAGGCAAAAAGGGTGTACCAAATAACCGTGAACTGCAATATACACCTTGGTTTCAATAATGAAACAGAAATCGACCAAGGACTTTCCGTACGTGCAGGCAATCTCCCCGAATGCTGTGTTCGGTGTATCACGGGTATAGGGCGACAGACTCAGCTACCTATGGATAAAGAATTGAAAACCTAGAGGGGTCTCCCTTTATATACGCGACGGTACGGGGAGCACAAGTCCATACTAGCGTACAAGCCAAAAGGCGAACGACAGCTACTAGGTTTAAAGACGCCGGAACACGTCTCTAGCCTAGACCTCTAAATGTGTTTCGTTAGATTTCAATGATGCCTTAGTGTAAATTGAGTAGATTTTAAAGTTGATCTTCAATTATGTTTCAGTTTTCAGGCCCTAACGAATGTGTTGTCTCAAAAATCTCTTAAATGCAAAACCACATGCCACAGTACACCATTTTGTTCGATGAAAACTAGCTACAGAAGAGTTGAGAGTTTTTACACAAACAAAATGATCAGAAGAAAATCAATGACATCTCTAATGCAACTAATGAAACTAAAAACTTTTCTCTCAAATTCACTAAATACTAGTAAAATGGAAAAGATTTAAATTTTCACTAATCAACCAATAAGCAAAAAAGATTTTTTCTATTTTCAATGTTTGATAGCTAGATGCACTAAACAAACCGAAAACAAATAAGAAGCAATTCGAGAAATGATATTAAGAGAGAAAAACAAACAAATTTCACTCAACGGCACAAACAATCAGATCTCAAATCGACAAAAAGTCTCTCAAAACCAAGAAAAGTCCCAAAGACACCAATGAGCCGTGTGATCTAGGCCCAAAATGAAGAAAAGAGAAATTCGAATGAAAATGAAATCAGTCACTCAAAAAATGCAACAATATGATAAACAACTGTCAAAGGAATGCAAGGAAGCAATCCCACAGCCGACTGAACGAACGGACACCAAAAATTCCCAAGGGAGGCTCGACTCACAAAGGCACCTAGATGCCCTAGGGCTCGTATGCAAAATTGAAAGAAATAGGAAAACAACCAAAGGAAGGAGGCTCCAACCAGTCAAACCAGGCTCCAGTGCATTCAAACAGCCGAAAAATCAAGATCAAAATCACAAGTCAGCCTTAGAAAGCTTGAAACACAGCAAACCCTAATAGCTCACAGGATTGGCGCGACTGTGAGCTTGAAATTAGCGCCAGAAATGAAATGGCGCGGGTGATACACAGGCAACCTGCGCCAATCGGCGCGACTGTTACGCTAAAAAGCGTGCCAGCCAAGTTTACTATGGAAAAAATAAAAAACAAGCAATCTCAGACACAGACAAGTGAAAATAAGGCTAAAACAAAGCCAAACAAACAAGAAAATCCAGTCCAAAGAGTTGACCAAGCAAGAAAGACCAAGAAGTTAACTGGAAAGAGAAGACAAAACTCCAAGTTGTCCAGTCTGTAAACCAAACCAGAGATTGACTGAAGCAGCGTTGATCTACTTCGCTAATGCAGAGCAAAAGTGTTTTGAAGGCTATCTGGCTGTGCTTCAGACTCCGTCTATAGTTTAAATCAAACAACAAGCTGAACTCCCCGAGTGGATTAAATGTAATCATTTGCCGGTAAATCGGATTAACGGAGCTTAAGTTTTCTATAAATACTGTATGCATTAGCAACATAAAAGGAGGCCCAGAAGGGGAAAAAACCATTGTCATAGATTCTGTTGGTTGTAAGCACTCTCTTTTGGATGAATGAATGAGTATGTTGTTTTCCATATTCTTGTGTTATGATCTGTGGTGAAGTGCTTCTCCCATGTAATTTGTGATTCTTTTGTTTTACATATTGTTTTCTTTCTTTACTGTGGATAGAAATTTTTGTGTAGAATTTACCATAGGGTACCCTGTTCAGTATTGAAGTGCTACATCATGTTTTCCTCTAAGACTTGGATGCAGAATTTCAGAGACGGTTTGCTCTGCATCCATGTTGAGACCAGAATGTAGAATTTAGAGATGTTTTGCTTTGCATTCATGTTTAACCTCAATATCCTCCTCTTTCCATTTCACAAGCGGTAAAGATCCATTGACATGGCTAGCTTTCCTGGTTGCACCTGACCTTAGTTATTAATCTATTTGAGTTTGTTTACACATGTTTGACTCCATAGCCCAATGGCCCTCTTCTATTGCCTCAACCAAAAAGCTTCAAACAAACCCCTATGCACTAATAGCTAGCCTAAAATGCCCCTATAAACAAAGCTATATCTAACAGAGAGAGCCCTCTCTAAATCTAGGAAGGCTAGGTCCTGGATTCCAAAGTTGGTTCGATGTTTCCCTCCACAGTTCTATCTTTAGCCTTTAGAAATTACAGAGTGATAACATAATGGTCTATTAATTCTTGTTGAACCAGAAGCTTCTCCTCTTTTCCATTTCATAAGCTGTTAAGATCCATTGACATGGCTAGCTTGCCTAGTTGCACCTAACCTCAGTTGTTAATCCATTTGAATCTGTTTGCACCTGTTTGACTCCATAGCCCAATGGCCCCCTTATGTTGCATCAACCAAATCTTCAAACAAACTCCTATGCACTAATAGCTAGCCTAAAATGCCCCTATAAAAAAAGCTATATCTAACAGAGAGAGCCCTCTCTAAATCTAGGAAGGCTAGGTCCTGGATTCCAAAGCAGTTTGATGTTTCCCTCCCATATTTGTCTTCGGCCTTCATAATTATAGAGTGATAATAGGTTTTCGAGTATGACACTAGCTATTGCAGTACCTCCGGTAATAGCAGAGTCAGTTCATCCATCAGTGTGGTGCATTTTCATGGCTCCTTTGCTGATTTTGGAGCTGAAGATATATGGCCAATGGCTGTCTGGAGGAGAGAAGAGATTATCAAAAGTAGCTAACCCTTCCACACACTTGTCTGTGGTGGGAAATTTTGTAGGATCTCTATTAGCAGCTCGCTTAGACTTGAAGGAACCTGCAAAATTCTTATGGGCTGTAGGGCTGGCCCATTACTCAGTATTATTTGTGACACTTTACCAAAGATTGCCTACCAGTGAAACGCTGCCCAAGGAACTTCATCCTGTATTCTTTCTGTTTTTGGCAGCTCCGGCCACTGCAAGCTGGGCCTGGGAGACAATTTTCGGAGAATTTGATACAGTTTCTCGTATCATGTATTTTTTGGCACTCTTCATCTACACATCTCTCGTAAGTATAATTACATGGATCATTTTCGTTGCTTAAACTAGAGTTGTGTTTCTACTTCTTTTATAACTGTAAACCATATTCTCTCTTGGACGGTGCAGATTGTGCGTATGAAGTTTTTCCGAGGGTTCAGGTAATCATCTCAATTGTGCCACTAGATACTTATTAATTGAGATAAATTTTATTTCAATATGCCTTTTGTAGCATGTCAGCCCCTCATTCAAATTTTGGTCTTCAACTCCCTCTGGAACCTCTCAAATTCCCTACCATAGCTTAAGAAATTCATTCTTGCCTACTGTTGCCTTTCCCGGCCTCCTAAAACACATTATAAAGCATCACGGGCTCATATCCGAAGTAATGAAAATCCCAGCCCCTTCTACTAAGCCTCTGCTCCTTTCCTCCACGAGACCAAAAGCCAGATCCGAGAGTAATAACAATAGGCGCTTATCAAAGAACATCGGGTCATTTTCTATCCGCATATCGCATTTTAAAAGGCTGAAAATTCATATGTGAAAATGTATAAAGCCGCAACCCCTTTGCTACAAGCCCCAACCACTTCCCCACATGCGCCCCTAGCCTAAAACCAAGTGCCTACTCTTAAGGTGCTAATCGCATCCATCGCAGATCACATTTTCATTGGTTATGACCGTTTGATCTGTCGCAAATATTTGCGATGCAATCGTCCAATCGCGCCATCGCATTTTTCCGCTCGATCGCATATTCTCCCGTCGCACTTCCGCTAGTCACAATTTTGCGCGTCGTGTGATCCCTCCATCACAAAGTGCAGAGCGTAGTTTCCTGTTGCACCACCGTCTCCCCATTGCGCTTTCTCCATTTGTGAATCTGCGATGCGCCCCTTGGGTCCCACCTTACTAATCCTCCACTCGTTCATTGCAAAACCCCATTTCTCCTTTGTAAAGTCTAAAATGACATTTGTATTATTTATAAAAAGGTTTTCCACCTGATCGCGCAATCGCAATTTCAGTGCCCCCCAATGCATTTTCCCCCCACTCCTTTTTGCGATATTGCGATGGCCGTGTGGGTCCCACCTCGTACGGTCATTCCCATCCACCTCATCACCTTCTATAACATTCTTCTCCTGCTGCGTATTATATTATAAAACCTTATTATAAAGTTTATTTAACCCGGTGGTCCCCACGCCCGCCACTCCGTTTCATTGTTTTTCCCTGATTTTCTTCGTAATTCGCTCAAATGAAGATCTTTGGGCCTTTACATTATAACTCTCTCTTTCGCCACTTCACTGTTTTCACCGCTCTCAACTGTTCCGCCACCGTCCCATCGCCTTTAAATACATTTGTAGCCGTGGATCTTACTTTGAAAACGGACAGTCAGGGCTCAGCTGCAACCTGTTACTTGACCAAGTTCGCGTCTACATCACCACTCCATGGTCATCGCCGCATCCACCACCCCTGAGTTTGTTCTCCTTTAAT
Organism: Pinus albicaulis; assembly: GCA_034641835.2. Taxonomy (NCBI): domain Eukaryota; kingdom Viridiplantae; phylum Streptophyta; class Pinopsida; order Pinales; family Pinaceae; genus Pinus; species Pinus albicaulis. Next base: position 231,214,942 of record CM076580.1, read on the forward strand.
ATGTTCGTAGATTTTTGCAGGGTTTTCAATAAAAAAGGATGATAATAATCTGCAGCCTCCATTACAAAGGTCGAATTCACTCCAAAGGACCATTCAGTAGACGTAGAATTGTGGAACAAAGATCTGGAGAGGTATACAGACAAGACTTTCATTTAATGAAGCGAGATTGATATTTATCAAATCCCTCAAAGCAATTCAAAAGGGGCAGGTTATATTAGATGAAAACATTAATGATGCCACAAAGAATATTAGCAGAAGATTGAGGAGTTCGGTGTCTGGCATTGAGAATTTAAATTTCAGCACGGGGCTCAAGGGATTGAGAGTACCATGCATAAACACCAATATCCTCCAGGCCTTATTACAACAAGTTTCTCTTTCAGCCAAGTATAGAGTGCTTGTATATTTTAATTTTTATGTCTTGTTTACAAGGAGATTTTCATCCTCAACATTTATTCCATAGAGCAGCAGCATAGTACATACAGTACAGCATATTTACTCAGCAGTATAGGCGCGAATGTTTCCGCCATTTTGTTCAAATTAGGCAAATTTAATATGCATCACCTACCTCGTTCTCCAGAGTTTTCTGTTTCTTCTATAAAAACCCAGAAGAAAGACATTGTAAAGGTTCCAGATTTCTATCAGCAAACTGTGCAGTGAAAGGCTTTCTATACATCTTGTAAAGTTTATGTATGAAGGCTCAGAGCCCGTAGGGTCTCAGTGAGGAGGAGTTATAACTGTAATGAGGATTCTGGTCTTTGGTATCCCACAGTATGTAATCTTTTCTTATGTGTTAATATAATATCTCATTTCATACTATTTATCTTCTTGTATCATGTTCTAGAATGCGAGTGGCTCACTGGTCTTAAGTAAGGATTCATCCTAGTTGGTGCCCATACTTGGATTAGTCATGCACTTTAAATAGGCCTAGTCATGATATACTGTTCCATGTTCATTTCATCCATATTTTCTGCTATATTAGTTACTTGAGGAGAGTGCTTTTAAAACGCCATTTTCATGTATGGATTCTTAGTTGGATAAGCCCATATGTGGTTTTGTTGTGTATCTGGGTATCAGCCTCATGCTAACTAGTATCTTCTTCATGTTTCTTCACTGCATCCACTTTTTGATATTTGATTTCTGTGGCATATTATTTGAACTGGCCCTCTTTGCAGTACGCTGTCTCTTAACTATCTGATGCTTTTGTATTGGAGTTTTGCATGCTGTTCCTACATTATTCTTATCTTTGTATCAACTTCTGAGAGAGTTTGGTTCCATTTAAAATAATTTCCTTTTTTTGCAAGAGATAGTAAGAGAGCTTTTGGATTGACAACCCAAGCTATATTATAAGCTCCTTGCTATGTTAAGATGTCCTAGGCACTGGCCTATAGAAACTCTAGGTTGTCTCTAGGGGGACAAAATTGTCTACAACATCTTTCTGGCGCCGTTGCCGGGGACGAATTTGAGAATATCAGTTTCCCTGGGCCTCGACAAATCATATTCACTCTCTAATCAGGTGAGCATAGAGAGTTGAAGAGTTGCGTATCTCTCACCTTGGCGACTCCACTGTTCTTTATTTGATAAATCTATTGGTAGTCCTGGCTCCTCGTAAGCCACATTTGAGGTCAGATTCCTCTAAGTTAAAGACATCCTCTGTATCTGACCCAGAGAAGATTATTCATAGAAGAAGTTGGAAAGAAAGACAATCAACCCATGCTGAAGTCCCTGAATATTCTGTAGAAGATCATCCATCCTCTTCTTCTCAGGAAATCCCAGTGGAAAATCCTGACTCCACTGAGGAAAATCCCGAATATTACTTAGATAGCCCACCCAGGGGAAGTGCTAGAACCAAAGATAACCCTCATCCTACCCCTGAGGCTGAAGAAGTTAAAGAAGTCACAGAAGTAGCTGCGGTTAACCGTGAATTATTCCCATCTACACCTCAAGCTTCTGTGCAATTCATTCCCATTGTTATACATACTCCACTTCCTCCTCCTCTTCCTCCATATGTACATCAGATCGTTGCACAACCCCCACCTCCTCCAATGGCTAATGTTCCTGATTTCCTATTGAAAAAATATGCTCCCTTGGCCTTGCCACAAGTGCTTAATGATATACCACAGGATTATTTGAAGATTTTTCCTAGATTCAATGGTGAAAATGAAATTGATGCTCAGAAACATATTGAGGCTTTCTGCTCTTTTGCAGAAAACTTAAACGTAGAACATTTGGATGTGGTCTTGAGATTGTTTGTGCAATCTTTGGATGGTGAAGCCAGAAAATGGTTCAAGATATTGGGAAACCGTTCAGTAACCACCTGGGATGACATGAAGAATACTTTTCTCAGGTAATGGGGGGGAAAGAAAGATCATGGGATGTGTCTTACTGAGTTTAATACTCTGAAGAAGAAACACAATGAGGGAGTGGCAGAGTTTATCAAAAGATTTAATAAGCTATATTTGAGCCTGCCTCCTGATATGAAGCCTCATCAGAATGCTGCAAAAGTTGTTTTCATTGCAGCCTTTGACTCAGATTTCGGTTTTTCCCTTAGGGAGAGAAAGCCTGCCACCATAGATGATGCTTAGTCAGATGCTCTCGAATTGGAAGCAAACTTTGCCTCCACTGGAAAATTAAAAGGAAAAGCTGAACAGGAAACTAGGAGGAGAGGCAAAGAAGAGGTTTCCACCTCTAATCAAGATAAGAATCAGATAAGATGAATGAAATAAGTAAGATGGTTAAGAAGATGATCAAGCTTGAGTTGGAGGCTAAGAATGCAGCTCCCAAGAATTTATATGATGCTCCAAACAAAGGATACAATCCCCAGTATAAGAGACCACCATTGCAGATATTGCCAAGAGAAGCAAAAGAACAACAAGATCATGTATCACACCCATTATACCTGGAAGGTCCAGTAGATGACTCCACTGAAGATGCTACCTATGAACTAGAAGATTCAAATCTTGCTTTCTCAAACCATGATGAAATGGAACGCCTATTGCAAGAAGAAGAAGAAGAAGCAGAAATCGAACATTATTGTAAACAATTTAATGATTTAATGCAAGCACATTTCAATAGAAGATACGATCTGAAATCTTCAAGGAAGCGGACCAGAACTCAAGATCGAAATGAAGAGTCCAAAGAAGTATCAATAGAAAAGTCCCCTTTTGCTTTCAATTTGCAAAAAGAACTTGAGAAGATCAAAATTCCAGTCCCCTTGACTGAACTGTTGAAACAACCAGCATATCAATCTCAGGTCACCTCTTTCATACTTCCTCCAGAAGAACCACTCACCTCAGATAATATCAAGCACTGCCAGGTCTTTGAGGATGAAGAACAGATGACGGGATTCCTAGAAATAGAAGGTGAATTCTCCAACATAGAGATTGGTACTGATGAAAGAAATTTGACACCATTTGATAGTCAAAGAAAGGAGGAAGGAAATCCGGTGGAAGATTTTAACCCATGGAATGAAGAAATCAGGTTGCTGGAGATTATGTTGAATAAATATGATTCAATACAGGAAGAAAAGGAGGAGAGCAAAGAAGAGATTCTTGAGGAAGATGAAAATAGCGAGCTTTCTCTTGAAAAAGAGGAAATAATGGAGCAAGCCCCTACTCAAGAATTCATGGATCTTTTCACAGAGCTCAGCACAGCAGAGCAGAATATACCAGAGCTCCAAAAGGACTCAGCTCCAGTATATGATGAGTCCTCCAGTTTAGAGAATGAAGGAGATTCTCTCTCTCAAGAGAGTCTTCTTCTCGATCCAGTGAAGGGAGATAAGATCCTGGTTGAAGCCTGCCTGCCAGATACTCTTAACCAGGTATCATTTCATGATCCTTATGTGCATTTCCTGCAAACGTTTGAAGAAGGATCAAGGGTCCTTTCTAGCAGCATGTTGCCAACAGAAAGAAAATTTTTCATAGCTGCTATTGTGGAACAAAAAGAAGAGATCCCACTACCTTTCAAAGTACAAGAAGAAGGCGATCAGGCTTTCAAGAGCCATATTGAAGACAACAGTGGGCAAAGTAAGTTCCAGACAAAAGAAAAGCTGGACATGGAAATTGACAGCATCAGAAGACTGATGATGAAGGTGTCTCAGAAACAGTAGATAACAGCAAGAAAGCAGAGAAAATTTGGCAATGGAAGAACAAGAACAGAAAGTGAAAGCATAGCTGGAGGCAAGTTGCAGAACAAAATATGGAAACATAGAAGGGTACAGTTGAAGAATAAAACAACTAATGGATACCAACAAAGCAAAGTATGGGACCCAGGAGGCAAAGACAACCTGGTGTATTATATTGTACATTAGTTTTCTTTTTTGTTTCATCATTCTTTTAATAATGTGTGTGTGCTGATGAATTATAAATTGAAAACTAGAGGTGTCGAAGAGCAGAATTCACACAAAATGATCAGATGGTCTGCAGGTTCTCGACACGTCCAGGAACGAACGTGCCGTCCCCAGATGGAGCCGATGTTGTAGCATGTCAGCCCCTCATTCAAATTTTGGTCTTCAACTCCCTCTAGAACTTCTCAAATTCCCTACCATAGCTTAAGAAATTCATTCTTGCCTACTGTTGCCTTTCCCGCCTCCTAAAATGCATTATAAAGCATCACGGGCTCATATCCGAAGTAATGAAAAGCCCAGCCCCTTCTGCTAAGCCTCTGCTCCTTTCCTCCACGAGACCAAAAGCCAGAGCCGAGAGTAATAACAATAGGCGCTTATCAAAGAACATCGGGTCATTTTCTATCCGCAGATCGCATTTTAAAAGGCTAAAAATTCATATGTGAAAATGTATAAAGCCCCAGTCCCTTTGCTACAAGCCCCAACCACTTCCCCACATGCGCCCCTAGCCTAAAACTGAGTGCCTACTCTTAAGGTGTGTTGAGGAGGTAAATCCCCTCTGCGGATAGAGGCGATCCCTACTAGCCCAGATCGGGTCTAGCAACAATCAAACACGCTACAGTGCAGGTTCCTAATTGTAAATAAACCGACTTGCGAGGAATGCTTACCTAGAATCCGACGCTGTCGTTTGTAGAAGAGGTGGTGCTCCCATTCCTTCGCCCTGGCAGATCACAGCCCTCACGATCTCCGTGATCGGACACCTACACATGCAAGAAACAACACAAACGCAAGCATAAAATCCAGTGCATACAACTATATATCAGTCGAAGAGGATATAACTCATGAACATGATCAAGAACAAGAGTGGAACCATAACCGATAGTCGCTTATCATTAAAGAGTTAAAAGAAGAATACAACCATAACTTCGATGCAGCACTCTCCTTTAGCAGGTCGTCAGCACAACATGTCTCGAAAAAGCCTATCAGGGATAGGACAAGCGTCTCTCTCTAGATACTTGGCAATAGTCTCCTTGCTTAGATTTGGCCTTAGGGAATCAAGAAGGCTTTTGCAGCATGAAAGCTCTTGGGAACTTAGAAATTCTGCCACCCTTTGGAACTAGCTTGCAATGGAAATGGGCAAGCTTTTATAGAAGGAGGAAGGGGAGTTGGGATCCCTATAATTATGGGATTGGCCTTATCTTCAAGGAAGCTTCCATGAGAGGTGGCAAACCACTTCCTCTCCATGGAAATCCGTAGCCAAACCTCCCAACTCAAGATAGAAATCAGCCCAGTAATTTGTTAGGATGAAACTTCCGCCTTTTATTTTTAAAAAACACCTCTTAATATGGTTGGCGCGGGTACGGCTCTATGACAGAGCGCCAATTGGCGCGCCCTCTTTGGAGGATGTCCCTCTTGGCGCGAGGGATGAACTATGGAACCGCGCCAATGGAAAAAGAGCTATTTTTAGGGTTTTTTTCAAGGAGATGTCTTTAGGGCAATTAAAGCTCATCTTCAGAGGGATGCAATGAAAGTATTTTCAAGTCTTAACTCTGCCCACAAGTCACGGAATGAGCCCTCCAATGTGCGGGATGGGGATTGTAGGGACAGTGACAAATTTCTGTGTAACAAGGTGCTAATCGCATCCATTGCAAATCGCATTTTCATTGGTTATGACCGTTTGATCCGTCGCAAATATTTGCGATGCGATCGTCCAATCGCACCATCGCATTTTTCTGCCCGATCGCATATTCTCCCATCGCACTTCCGCTAGTCACAATTTTGTGTGTTGCGTGATCCCTCCATCGCAAAGCGCAGAGCGCAGTTTCCTGTTGCACCACCATCTCCCCATCGCGCTTTCTCCATTTGCGAATCTACGATGCGCCCATTGGGTCCCACCTTACTAATCCTCCACTCGTTCATTTCAAAACCCCATTTCTCCTTTGTAAAGTCTAAAATGACATTTGTATTATTTATACAAAGGTTTTCCGACTGATCGCGCAATCGCAATTTCAGTGCCCCCCAATGCATTTTCCCCCCGCTCCTTTTTGCGATATTGCGATGGCCGTGTGGGTCCCGCCTCGTACGGTCATTCCCGTCCACCTCATCACCTTCTATAACATTCTTCTCCTGCTGCGTATTATATTATAAAACCTTATTATAAAGTTTATTTAACCCGGTGGTCCCCACGCCTGCCGCTCCGTTTCATTGTTTTTCCCTGATTATCTTTGTAATTCGCTCAAATGAAGATCTTTGGGCCTTTACATTATAACTCTCTCTTCCGCCACTCTTCACTGTTTTCACCGCTCTCAACTGTTCCTCCACCGTCCCATCGCCTTTAAATACATTTGTAGCCGTGGATCTTACTTCGAAAACGGACAGTCAGGGCCCAGCTGCAACCTGTTACTTGACCAAGTTCGCGTCTACATCACCACTCCATGGTCATCGCCGCATCCACCACCCCTGAGTCTGTTCTCCTTTAATATGTTTGTATATTTTTGCAGGGTTTTCAATAGAAAAGGATGATAATAATCTGCAGCCTCCATTACAAAGGTCGAATTCACTCCAAAGGACCATTCAGTAGACGTAGAATTGTGGAACAAAGATCTGGAGAGGTATACAGACAAGACTTTCATTTAATGAAGCGAGATTGATATTTATCAAATCCCTCAAAGCAATTCAAAAGGGGCGGTTCTGTTAGATGAAAACATTAATGATGCCACAAAGAATATCAGCAGAAGATTGAGGAGTTCGGTGTCCGGCATTGAGAATTTAAATTTCAGCTCGGGGCTCAAGGGATTGAGAGTACCATGCATAAACACCAATATCCTCCAGGCCTTATTACAACAAGTTTCTCTTTCAGCCAAGTACAGAGTGCTTGTATATTTTAATTTTTATGTCTTGTTTACGAGGAGATTTTCATTCTCAGCATTTATTCCATAGAACAGCAACATAGTACATACAGTACAACATATTTACTCAGCAGTATAGGCGCGAATGTTTCCGCCATTTTGTTCAAATTAGGCAAATTTAATGTGCATCACCTACCTCGTTCTCCAGAGTTTTTTGTTTCTTCTATAAAAACCTAGAAGAGATACATTGTAAAGGTTCCAGATTTCTATCAGAAAACTGTGCAGTGAGAAGTTCTTGTATACATCTTGTAAAGCTTCTGTATGAAGGCTCAGAGCCCGTAGGGTCTCAGTGAGGAGGAGTTATAACTGTAATGAGGATTCTGGTCTTTGGTATCCCACAATATGTAATATTTTCTTATGTGTTAATATAATATCTCATTTCATGCTATTTATCTTCTTGTATCATGTTCTAGAATGCGAGTGGCTCACTGGTCTTAAGTAAGGATTCATCCTAGTTGGTGCCCATACTTGGATTAGTCGAGCACTTTAAATAGGCCTAGTCATGATATACTGTTCCATGTTCATTTCATCCATATTTTCTGCTATATTAGTTACTTGAGGAGGGTGCTTTTAAAACGCCATTGTCATGTATGGATTCTTAGTTGGATAAGCCCATATGTGGTTCTGTTGTGTATCTGGGTATCAGCCTCATGTTAACTAGTATCTCCTTCACGTTTTCCTCACTGCATCCACTTTCTGATATTTGATTTCTGTGGCATAATATTTGAACTGGCCCTCTTCTCAGTAAGTTGTCTCTTAACTGTCTGATGCGTTTGTATTGGAGTTTTTCATGCTGTTCCTACATTATTCTTATCTTTGTATCAGCTTCTGAGAGAGTTTGGTTCCATTTAAACTAATTTCCTTGTTTAACAAGAGATAGTAGGAGAGCATTTGGATTGACACCCAAGCTATATTTCATGCTCCCTTGCTATGATAAGATGTCCTAGGCACTGGTCTATGGCAACTCTAGGCTGTCTCTAGGAGTGACAAAATTGTCTACAACAATGCCCATGAATGATCATCTCAATTCTGCCAAACGACAAACTAATTAAAATAAATAAGCATTGTAATTAAATGAAATAAGCATTCTAATTGAATTTAATGGATTGTATTTAATGGATTCTAGATTTGATTTTTTTCTTGGTAATTTAAAGGAATTCTCAATTGGGTTAGTCCTGTAATCTAGACATTGGAACTAAATTTAGTCACTATCACTATATTTTATTTTTTGGGTTGATTTTGGCCACTATTACTATATTTTTTGGGCTTATTATTTATTCTTTTCTCAAATCATAATTAGTCATTAAACTTTGAATCTCTTAATTTGCATCATTTCACATCACTTCCACCACCAATTCAACTATTCAACGGTCTCTGAAAATTGAAACTTTATAAATATTTCAAAAATCTAAAATTTATAGAAATATAAATTTATAAATATTAAAAAAAAACTTGATATTTTGGTAAATAAAGTAATAAATTTAACTTTAGTTTTATCAAATTTACAAAATATTCTGAAATTTATTATTAATATAATATGTATGAAAGTTGAATATAATACATTTAATTGATAAAATATTATGAAATCTATTATTAATATAATATGAATGAAAGTTGAATATAATACATTTAATTGATGTATCGAGCATTAGGAACGAAACATGAGGAAAAATTATGTATAGACTTTAGGGTAACACAATGCAATTTCTTCATTTGATTAATTTTTTTCAGTTGAAAATTTTTCTTAAATTATAAAGCATCGATTATTTTAATATAGTTCACGAAATTTTTAACATGATTGATGCCATCTTCTGGTATTTTCGAATATAAAAGATGGCGTGTTATTTATCACTATTTTACTTTTTGAATTACTCTCAACCATTGCCATGAATAAACAGTGGCAGCAGCCCACAACTTCATTGAATTTTCTGTGTAGGGAAGGACAAGCCTCGGTTTTCAAATCTGGAGGCATTCACGCAAAAAAATAAAAACAGAGTACCGGGAGCCATACTCTGCGTTATTTCTTACTTAGTTGTATTCACCTACCTATTTTCCCACAAATTTTCTTGTTTACCCTTTAAGCCTTCCATCGAAAGTTATTTCCCCGCCGATGCGATATCGACGAGACCCACCACTTACCTTACTGCATTGTAAACCGCACTGCAAAACTTTACATTTCATTTATTTCTTTGCTTTCCACACTTCGCACCTCCCTTCGTTTAACTCCCCGCATACCACAGCCTACAAGATTTAATTTCTAACTCTTAGCGCTCCACCAAATGTTATTTCCCCACCGATGCGATCTGGCGAGACCCACAAACCTCACCACGCTTCGCAACTCTATCCACTTACCTTTTTAATGCCCGCAACCCGGACTTTGCAAGTTATAAGTTTTAACTTTAAAGCTGCCTGCAAGTATTTTTGTTTTGTTTTCGATGCGATTGCAAGGGGGCACGTGCCAAGCTCAAGAGGGTAGCGCAAAGCGCACATCGAAAAGCTCAGGAGTTAACAGATAAGCGCCCACAGGTCAGGATGTTTACATTGCGATGTGATGTGCCACGTCACCTCACATATCGCAAGACTTAAGGTTTTCCTGTGTTCGCTACAGTTAAATGTTATATTCGCCGATTTGCGATGGAGGCGCCGGACGCGATGTGTTTTCAGAGCCGGGACCAATAATATTTCAGGTCCGTTGTTTTTGTGTTATGTATGCGTTTTTGTGTATAAGCAGCTGAATAGAGCCAAGGGATGATTTGGTTATTGATTGTCTGATTTTGCAATGAATTTCTTTGAATGTTCATGCTCCGACAAATTTTGTAAAAATCTATGTAATTTCATTTTGTTTAAAAAGAAGGAATGAATCGAATTTTAGAGACGAGTTGAATAAATTTGAAAGAGTTCTTCTCCTGTGTAAATCACTGTCTATCTGTGTGTTTGACTGTTATTTCCGCAATATTTTGCATTCTCTGTGTTGTGGGGGAATGCATCCCTCTATGTTTATGTTTATTCAGAATTTCCAACATTTACTAAATTCAACGTGTCAATTATTTAATATAATTCCACCTTTGTGTTTGTGTTTATGCTTTATTTTGGTATTTTCCAAGAATAAAAGGCTTTGTGTTTGATGCTTTATTTTAGTATTTTCCAAGAATAAAAGGCTTTGTGCTTTATCACTATCACTATTTTAGCTATTACATCAGAATAGTCTTAACTTGGTTTAAAATGTCTTTGCTTTATCATTACTCTGCCCGAATGGCCTAACCAAATAGTTTTTTATTAAAGTTAAGACCATGTAAAAGATGTCATATAGATTATATCTATGGAACTTTTAAAGTAAGTAGAATCAAAAGAAGAATAAAACTGAAATAAACACAACCCATATAGTTGTTTCTTAAAGTTAAGGCAACGTAAAAGAAGGATAACCTATTATATGTATGAAAATTTAAAAGTAAGTAGAATCGAGAAAAGAATAAAAATCAAATAAACACAACCCAAATAGTATGTAGATAGTATGATGGGAACAAAATGAGAAAAATAAAATGGAAACTTGTTTGGCTATTGATGTAAGTTGTTGTTGGGATGACAGTTTTATTGTTGGAATTTGGTGAAAACAATTTCAAAAAATCAGAATGTTGGAGTGTTTGAATCACTTTTTGATGGTGGAAATGTATTCAGAATCATTAGAAACCCCTGGAGCACTCAAAATCCTGAAATTTGACAGTTGTAACCCAAATTTTCAAAAATTCTGCCAATTTTATCATAAAATTCCCTAAATTTTCATTATTTTCTGGATTAATTTATGGGTTTAAAATAATGTCAATGGACAAACCACTTGAGCCACTTGATTCATTTGAGAACCATCATTCTTAAATATACTTCAAAATTTATACATATTCCTATCTATAAAAATTTGAGTCTTCCCCACTACTCTACATATTTGCAGAACATTTTAGCACTACAACATAAAGGGGGTTTTAAGACAATATTTAAGACAATTTTTGGGTAAATTGTCTTAACTTGAGACAAAAGAAAACTTTTGTATTGTCTTAAATATTGTCTTTAAGCGGGTGTCTCAAATTAAATCGTCTTAAAATTAAATTGTCTTAAAATATTGTCTTTATAAAGACAATATATAACACAAGCATTTTTGTCTCTCCAGAGACAATTTCATTTTTGTCTCTCCAAAGACAATTTCATTTTTGTCTCTCTAGAGACAGTTCATTTATTGTCTCTTATGAGACAATTTCATTTGTCTCTCCAAAAGGCAATAGTTGGAATTAAAGACATATTTTTTTATGGAGACAATGTATTTAATCCTATCTATTGTCTCTCTAGAGACAATATAAAACAATGAATCCAGAAAAATATCTCACCATTAAAATAAATCAATATAAAATTATTTAATTAAAAAAATCTGGAATATCTTTGAATAATTCATGTTAGGGTACAATGGAATCGAACCACCAACCTCATGCATAGCAGGTGCTCTTCCATTGAGCTAGCACCCTTTAAATAATTATGTGAGGAGTTATGGCAGTCCTTGAAATTGTATAATAGGCATTGATTTAAAAAAAATGTTGAACACATAATGGAATAATCCTTGTAAAATATATAATCATGCAAGCCCCTATTTTTAACTTAATAAAAAAATAGCTCAATGGAGTTAGCTTTTTAACTTAATAAATAATAGCTCGATGGAGTTAGCTCACTGTGACACCCTTGTAGCTTGACTTCCACAAAAATCTAATTATAAACAGTAATCTACAAGAAAATTAATCTAGCCATACAAAGAAAATTAACTATAATCAGCACAAGCAATAAAACCACCACCCAAAGAGCTACACTAGCTTGCTAGTAGGCACCGATCAACATGTATGATCTACAACTAGCTTCAAATTTCAGACCTTCATTGTCTTGAGTCCATCCAACCACGTGCATGAATTAAAAAAACATAGCCAGAAACAAATAATACTAATTAATACTGTAAGTAAAACTTTCGACAAATAACAGTAAGTAATAGCTTCACTATTTCTTGGCAACTAACTTATAATAGGTAAGCTATTTCTTGACAACTAACTTATAATAGGTATTTTCAGATTTTAGAAAAAGTTGAAGTGAAAACTGTATAAAATATTGTTGCTTGTTTCTCATGAAACCAAGGTTGCCATGCTCTTTTGGTAGGAATATTAAGTTGATCCATACAATATATGGTCGATATGACTGAGACTCGGGCATCAATATCTCCACTGCAACATTTTCAATAAACCAAAAATATATCATATAATCAAAATTTTACTTGTAACAGAAAAAAAATCAAGGTGTTGGACAATGCAAGTTAGCTAAGTTTAGTATGGCAATGCTTGCATACCTATATACCCATATGCAAAGGCCTCCTGCTGTTAGCCCCTTATGAATTCCTTGACAAAGCAAGCAAGGGGCTAGGATATTTTATGAGCCTTCAAGGAATGCATTTCCCTTGAAAACACATCATCCTTGAAGTCTTGCTAAAGTTCCCTGCCTGTGACTGTTCCCTTCTGCTGATCTGTTGTCCAAAACCTTGCTAATTGATAAAATTTTCTCAAAAAGGGCCATGATATGCCCTTTGTTCCCCTGCAGATTTCCCCCATTTTTGTTCTTTTTCCCTTTTTCCATGTCCCCTTTTGTTCCCCCTAATATCCCCATAAACCTCCTAAATCCTCCCAAAATTCCCGTGAAATTCTACCCTTACCCTTTGTTTAGCCATTTTCCCCCTCTCCCTCTCTATCGTTCCCTTCCTTGACCTTCAAATTCCATTAAAAATGGGTTAAAACCCACTTTCAACCATATTATAGGTCTAGCCCCTCTCCGCTAGCCCTCTTCAACCACTTCCCACACATGCCTGTGCGTTGGGACCGAGCGCTTAAGTCCCAAGCGCTAATCGCAATCGGAAGAATCGAAGCAGAGACACTAAAATCATGTGTAACATTGAAAATCTCCGATGCGATCGTTTTAACACATTAAGTCTCGCAATGCATTTAACACCGTCGATCTATCATGAAGATCCGACGGCAGAGCGCTAATCGCAACCCCCGTCCGATCGCAATCGCAAATCCCAGTGGTGCCGCCCCGATTGCAATCCTCTGATCCACTTCTCCACCGTCGATCTCCCCGCCAGATCGGACGGTCTAGCACCAATCACACCCTCCGCCCGATCGCTAATCGCAGGTCCTAACCCCCGATACCCGATTTCATCCCGACCGTCCATCTCCCAGCTAATCCGACGATCAGCGCTCAATCGCGTCCCGACCCCCGATCGCGATCGCAAGCCTTCCCCACCGTCTCCCGATTTAATCCCAGTCATCCGTTTCTCCTCACTGATCCGACGGCTATCGCTCTTCCCGCCCAATCGCAATCGGAAGTTTCAATGTGTGTCACCTTTGTCCCCCTCCGATTGCGATTGCTTGATTCAATCACAGCCGTCCATTGATATGAAGATCTGACGACTCATATCTAATTGCCTCTCCGCCTCCGCTGGGTCCCATTCGTAATATTTTTCCCCATTTTCTGTGCATTTTTTATTTAAACCAAAGTTTCGGGTTTTTCATTAAAGACCTTATGTTCAATACTTGTTCGACCTGTTTCATATGTTATTCCGCTGCTCAATCTCCACCGTTTATCTTCGTCTCCAGGCCAGGATCTAACGGTCTGCGCTGCATATCACCACCAAACCCTATTGTTCGCACATTTCACCACTTCACTGCATTTTCACCGTTATTTCACATAATATCATTATTTCCGCCGCCGCTGCACCACCATATGTTTCGCCCTCCACTCCACCAGTTTTCCATTGCATCAATTTTCCTCACACAGTTGTGATTTTTCTGCAGAGTACAAGAGTTGGAACGCCACCATAATTTCACAGTATGGAGGCAATAGCAAGTTTTCCACTGACAGAGGCGAGGAAATTAGTGACTGACAGTTTTCCGCACAGGTAGAATGTCTTCCTCCGAAGAAGGACGGGTAGCCCATACTGTTTTTACTCCTTGCCGTGCTCCAGTGAAGAGACTTCCACCCAGAACACAGTCCAAGCTACCAGAGCGGTTGTTAATGCGGTATGGCAGACCATTCCATTTTTATTACCAGTTGACTCATCCACCCGGAGTACTACAGAGTATTACTGCAGCCGGAGTACATCAGGACCTTGTCAAAGTAAATGGGAGCTGAAGAAGATCACTCCTTCATTCCAAAGAGGTACCGGGAATAGATGCAGAGATTTAAAATAGAATGGGCTTTGGCCCGCTCCTTCTTTTCTGTGTTTTAATGCTTCATTTAGTGTTCCAACTACCTCCTCGGCCCATCTTCTGCTATAAAACTCAGGAAGAAATTGTTGTAAAGGTTGTTGAGGAGATATCAGAGAAATGCAAGCATTTTCCTCTTGAGACAAGTTCTCTGTGCAATAGTGTAAGATAGGCTGAGATTTGATGTATTCATACTGAATGTTCAAGCTGTGGGTAATGTTGTACCTGATTGGTGTTGTTTTTAATATGACAAGCACATTTCTTTGGATCCTGATCTAAAGCAGCTGGTGATGTTTTCCTATCTCTGTGTTTGACTTCATTTCATTCCATTTCTACTGGCTCGCATCAGAAGTTTGGCATAAGATTTACTCTTGATAGGTACCTTATGTTGCTTCTCTCCCAGCCTTTTATGTTTTCTGCTTATATGTGTGTCTGAATATTGATTTCAATTGATTTAACTAGTGTAGTGGATGTTATTTCCTGCTCTCTGATGTATGAATTAATGAAATCTATGTTTATATGTTCTTGTTAGGATCTAGTTGGATGTGTTGAGAACACTGGGGGGTATGGAACTCTCTCTTTCACCACTAGGATCTTTCCATCTCAATTAGCCTTTCTAAGATCCCTTGTGTTGCCCCTGATTTTGTCCAAGAAGGTCTGGAATTAAATGACCTCTGACCTCATCTATAGAAAGGATTAGATGGTTCTCCTCCTTTCATTTTCAGTCCTTAATGTTCCATTCCACCAATCATCCTTTAAGATCCAAATGCTCTAGATGACTAGCCCAACTGAAAGCTTGCACATTGAACACAAGTAAATCCTTTCTTGACTCCATTGCCCAATGGCCTTGATGTTCTCTGAGTTATCTACCTTTGCCTAAATTTCCTCTCTGCTCATCCTTGTCTTATATTGGACCCTTCTTTCCTGATTCCCAACAACCAAACATAAACAATGAAACAAACAACCTTGAGTCTATAACTAGCCTAAAATCTAAAATTTGAGCCTTAAAGACATATACCTTTGGCAAACATAGAGAGATCCCTCTCTTGACCTAGGAGGGCCAGATCCTAAGGTCTGAAAGTGGTTCTATGTTGTCTCATCTTTTGGTATTGCCAACCTTGCCAAAACATGGGAACCCCAACATAATGGCGACTCCGCTGGGGAACAATTGAGTGCATTACACTTTGAACATCCCTAGGCATTCAAAACCCACAATCTCTGGTTAGGTTGGCAGTTAGTCACACCTCTTCTTGGACAACCTTGGTGTCATTTGTGGTGTTCTATTGTACTCTTAGACAGAGCCTGGACAGGGCCAGGTAGCCTCCGGATCTCATCCTCTTTTGGAGGTGACATATCTGGTAAATGCCCTCCCAGTCAATCTCTGGTTAGAGTTTGTTGTGTTCTGATGTTATCCTTGAAAGGTGGTAGTGACTGAGCACTGTGGTGGACAATGTGACCCCTCAAACATACCCTAAACCTTCCACCTGGTGACTCCATAGTTCCGAAAATATTAAAGACTCCACTGGTGATCAGTAGGCCTGCTGATTGTCTTGGTTTCACATAAGACTCCACTGGGAGACCAGCCTTCGAGACAACCTCAACCACAATAGAAGTAACCAGTAGGGTGAAGCTGCTGAGTTATAAAATATGTCATTCTGGCTTTAAGAAACATTCACAAAAGATCTTTCCCTAATCCTAACCCACCTGAAGTAGTTGATAACCCTGAGAGCCTTCTCAAGAGATCACCCACACCTAGAAGATCAACTATTTCAAGCCATATCTATAGAGCTAATTCTGTTCCAGAAGACCTTGCTGCTTTATCACACTTTCACCCTGACCTAGACCTACCTAATAGACTACCAAGAACTAGGTCATTCAGTGGTTTAGATCAGCTAGACTTTGAGCTTCACAGTCCACCATCCAATAGTGGTCAGCACACTAGGGACAGAGGAACCCCTCCATCTACACCACCTGATATACACTTTGTTCAAAACTTGGGGCTCTCCCACCCTAGATCTGCCCAGCAAACCTCTGCTGGCCCTAGCATCCCTGTCATCCAAATACCAGTTGCTCAGGTTAATCCTTTACCTCATCAGAACATCATCATGGCAGCCTGGTATGCACCTTTGGTGTTACCTCAGCCTCTATTACCTTTACCAAATGATTATCAATCAAAGGTCCCACATTTCCCTGCCAAAGAGCCCACCACAGCCCAACAACATGTAGATAAGATGGAAGATTCTTTTGACTACATGGAAATAGATGATGATACAGTCAAAATGAGAATCTTTGCCCAAAGCCTGGGAGGTGAGGTGAAGAAGTGGTTTAAAAACCTTCCTGCTGGTAGTATCCAAGATCTCCCTGCTTTATACCAGACTTTCATCAACAAATGGGAAACTAGGGCAAACCCTCGCCAACTCCTAGCAGAATACATGAGCCTTAAAAGAAATGTAGGAGAGAGTGTCCACGATTACACAACGAGATTTAACAACATTTACAATGCACTCCATCCACATATGAAGCCTCCCCAAGGTATGGCCCTAGCAAAATATCCCGAAGGTTTTGATGCTGACATGGCCTATGAGCTGAGGGACAAAGAGTACAACACATTGGAGGACATGCAGAAAGGGGCAGTTAACATAGAGGCCAATTTGATTGAGAAAAGAGCAAGACTGAGAGCTGAGAAGAGGGTAACATATAGGGATGACCATGTAGCCTCCACATCTGATCCAAATTATGACAGAATGTATAAAAACATGGAAGAGCTACAACAGATGGTGAAGAAAATGTATGTCACGGTCAATAACCAAGGTCAAACCCAAAACCAGAGCTTTAGAAGAAATAAAAACACTCCCAACAGACAAAAAGAATCGGATCAACAAGTTATTCCCCCTTTCCAAAACTTTCTTGATGAAGATGAGGGGATCATAGACGATTCAGAGGGAAACACCATAAACATGTTTGAAATAGAAGATCTAATCCTTAACTGTGACTCAGGGGAAGATCAACCTTCTCCCTCGGGTTCGGATGAAGAATGGTTTGAATCTGAGGATTACAGGTTAGGTTTTGAAAATGCTATGCTGCAGGTCAGGGAACAATATGAGCTTAGGAGCAAAAGGGGCCAAGACACTCCCAAACCAAAGGCTCCTGAGGTTACCATCAAGAAAAGACCTGAGAAAACTTCTAAAGTAACTGCTGAGAGTAACAAAACAACAGCTGAAAGTTCTGGAAAAAATAAGGAGAAGGACAACCAAAACACTGAGAAACAAAGTCAGCCAACTAGTAGCACTAGCACTATAGTTAGTGCTCCTGATAAAACTGTCCCTAACCCTGTACATAGTGAGAAATCACAAACTGATTCTTCTGCCAAGGCAGTGGCAAGAAAAACAGAATTGAGCATTCCAAAGAGCCAGTCCACTTTCAATTTGGAAAGTGAGATTGCAAAAATCAAAATCCCTGTACCATTATTTTAGTTGGCCACTCAGGATGTATATAAAGGCCAAATTTTGAAAGCATTGAATCTAGGGGAAAACAATGATACTGTAAACCTGAGTGATGATCAGCCTGCCCTCCTGTTTGGTCCAAAGATTGAGGGAAAGTTTTAGGAAGGGGTAGGTCCACCTTTCTATATCAGTCTCAACATTCATGACAAAATACTCCACAATGCCATGCACGATTCTGGAGCATCGCACAATCTAATGCCTAAGGTAGTGATGGAAAAACTAGGCCTAGAGATAACACGACCTTACAAAGATCTATATTCGTTTGACTCTAGCAGGGTGAAATGCCTAGGTCTAATCAAAGACTTGTGTGTGAGCTTGACCCAGATCCCAGCTAAATGTATGGTCATGGATATTGTTGTGGCAGATGTACCACCCAAGTATGGCATGCTACTATCTAGATCATGGGGAGCCAAGCTGTAAGGAACAATGTAGATGGATGGCTCTTATGCCACTATCCCTATCTTTGGCCAACTTAGAAGACTGTATAGAGATTCCTAGATGAAATTCTTAGTCAGTAGCCCTGAGAAACCTGAAAATTCACCTTTATACTCTGTACATACAGACCTGGATTCTTTCATCCTTTGTAATGATCAATCCTTGGGAGAACCAGAGTCGGGGAACAGAGACACAAACAGAGAAACAGAGGCTATGGATTTCAACATAATGGCTACCCTAGTTTTAGAGGAAAACGAAGAGGAAAACATCACTGAAGTCTACAGGATATGCGGTGGGCCTCTAACTTTGAGTGAACAAGAAACAGAGGATGAACAGCTGACTGGACATTCCCCACAAACCCATATACCACACGAAGAAGAAAACGTTGAACAGTTCACTGCAACCAAAGTTCAGAATGAACCAGAAACACAATGCAGTCAGCCTATTAGTCAAGCCCCTCAAACTAATACACCACGAGAAAAACAAGACAACCCACAACCTAGTACAGACCCTACAAGGAAACATAATGGCGAACCCCTGTGGGAGATGAAGTTCGATGGGTCCTGTACTAGGAAAACTGCCGGAGCAGGGGTGTGGCTACGTAACATAGAAAATGACTACGCCGAGAGCCACGCTGTCAATCTGCACTTCAAATGCACAAATAATATTGCAGAATACGAGGCTCTGATCCTAGGGTTAAATCTGTTGATGAAATTAGGGGCCCGTAGGATAACTGTGTGTGGGGATTCTGAGCTGGCTATCAAACAGGTGAATGGTGAATACACAGCGAAACATCCTCGAATAAGGGCTTACAGAAATGACACTATGGATTTATTGAAAAATTTTGTGGAATACGAATTAGTGTTTGTCCCTAGGAACCAAAACATCATCACAAATGGATTGGCTTGCTTAGCCAGTGCATATCCTAAAACTCCCAGTGACAAACAGATCATTATTTAGACCAAGTTTAGACCTGCAGTACCAGACAATGAAAAATATTGGCAGGTCTTCGAAGGAGACAAACAGATCGAGGATTTCTTAACAGGCAGAAATGAGTTTGAATTTTCTGATTCAGACTCAAAATCCGATAGTAACTGCCTCAGTGAAGGATCCTCGTATGAGGAAACAACACCCCACGATATAGAAATAAACGCCGTAAACATAGAAACTGGAAATTCAAACGAAAACAGTGAAAACGTAGAAAATGAAGAAGTTGAGTTGCTGCATGCCAAAGATAAGAATATACCTCGAGGTTTGGCGCCGTTAGAAGATCTTTTTGACTTCGATGATGTGGAAAAAAAGCCTACCATAGAGCACACAGACTCAGACGTGGAAGAATGCAACATAGGCACAAAAGAAAAACCCAAAATGATTAAATTGGCTAAGTCTTTACCCAAGGAAATGAAAAAGAAGTACATTGACCTTTTTAAGGAATTTATTGATGTGTTTGCTTGGGGTTACGAAGACTTAAAGGCTTATGACACGAATATCATACAACACAAAATACCTTTAAAGGAAAATCAGAAACCCTTTAGGCAGAAACTTCATAGGATAAACCCAAAAAGGTTGCCTGCAGTTGAAAAGGAAATTAAAAAGATGTATGATGCTGGCATAGTAGTTCCTGTGAGGTTTTCTGATTGGGTCTCAAACTTAGTGGCTGTAAGAAAGAAAACAGGGGAAATCAGACTGTGTATAGACTTCAGAAATCTCAATAGAGCCTCACTTAAAGATAACTACCCTCTGCCAAAAATGGAACACATTCTACAGCAGGTAGTAGGCTCAAAGAGGATTTCTCTTTTGGATGGTTTTTCCGGATACAACCAGGTGTTAGTACTCCCAGCTGATCAACTAAAAACAACATTTACCACTCCTTGGGGCACCTTCATGTATGTTAAAATTCCTTTTGGGCTGATGAATGCTGGGGCCACCTTCCAGAGAGAAATGGACATAGCTTTTGTAGATGAGATAGGACACTTTATTGTCATCTATTTAGATGACATAACAGTCTACTCCAAGACTGAGGAAGAACACCTAGAACATCTGAGGAAAGTATTTGAAAAGTGTAGAATGTTTGGTCTGTCACTAAATCCTAAGAAGACTATTTTTGGGCTGCAAGAAGGAAAAATTTTGGGCCACATTATATCTGAGAAGGGAATTAGGATAGACCCACAGAGATTTGAGGGGATACTACAGATCACACATCCTAGAAACATCAAAGAGTTACAGTCTTTCATTGGGAAAATCAACTTCCTTAGGAGATTTATTCCCAATCTAGCCGAACACCTTAGGAACATGACTAACATGATGAAGAAGGGTGTGGGAGTGAAATGGATTGTAGGAGCTAAACAATCTTTTGGATCTGTGAAACTTGCACTCACAAAAGCTCCTGTTCTGATTAGCCCCGATTTCTCAAAAGATTTTCTGATATTTTCATTTGCCTCAGAGCACACCATAGCTGCAGTTTTGCTGCAGAAAAATGCAGAAGGTATAGAACAGCCAATTGCCTTTTTCAGTAAAGCACTAAGGGATGCACCCTTGAAGTATAACATAATGGAGAAGTAGGCTTATGCTTTAGTCAAGGCCTTAAAAGACTTTAGGGTGTACATTTTACATTCGCACACCATTGCTTATGTGCCCAACATTGTTGTCAAAGATATCTTGTCCCAAGACCCGGATGGGAAAGGGGGCAAGTGGATTGCTGTAATTCTAGAGTATGACCTTGAGATTAAACCCACTAAGCTGATCAAAGGGAAAGGTTTAGCCAAGATAATGGCTGAATCAAATCTGCAGGCCCTGGATATTAACATGGTGAATGCCTTGGATGAGCAGGAAAGCCTACCTGATCCCACTATAGAAGAGAAATTCCAAAACTCTCCATGGTATTCCGATATACTTCATGTCCTCACCAATCTCAATGCCCCTCCGGAACTGTCAAAAAATAAGGCTAGATTCAAAAAACTCAAAGCCAGAAACTATTGCATCTTGAATGAAAATTTATATTGGAAAAATCCAAATGGCCTATTGTTGAAATGTTTGTCTGAAACTGAAGCTGAAAATGCTAAACAAGAATTTCATGCTGGAGAATGTGGGGGCCATCTGAGTTGGAAAGCCACAGCAAATAAGATACTTAGAGCTGGTTATTATTGGCCTACACTGTTTAAGGATGTCCATAAAATGATAGCCACCTGCCACAAATGCCATATCTTTGAAGGAAAGAGAAAACTCCTCCCCCTTCCCCTACAACCTATCACTGTTGAAGGACCTTTCATGCAATGGGGTCTAGATTTTATAGGGGAAATTCACCCAGCCTCTTCTGGACAGCAAAAATGGATACTGACAGCCACTGATTATTTCACTAAGTGGATAGAGGCCATCCCCACTAGGAGTGCCACAGACTCTGTCATTATTAGGTTCCTAGAAGGTCATATCCTCTCTCGGTTTGGTTGTCCAAGGAAAATAATCACCGACAATGCTGCTGCTTTTGGATCCAAGAAAATGGTTGATTTTTGTCATAGGTACCATATCACGCTTGGTCATTCAACTTCCTATTACCCTCAAGGTAATGGCTTGGCTGGATCATCAAATAAGAGCTTAGTGGCAATCATCAAAAAGCTATTAGAGGAAAACAAAAAATCTTGGCACAACAATTTGGTGCATGCTTTGTGGGCTGACAGGCTTACTACAAAAAAATCCATTGGCATGTCACCATTCCAGCTAGTCTATGGGACAGAAGCAGTATTTCCTACCAGCCTTGGAGTTCCAGTAATCAAGCTTGTCCAGGAGGTCCAATCAGAGGAAGACAGCATGATAATAAGGATAAATCAAACAATCCATCTTCAGCAAACAAGGGAGGAGGTATATAACAGAGATGTCAGAGTTCAAGAAAACATTAAAAAGCTATTTGACAAAAGAACCAAAGCTACTAATTTCAAAATTGGTGATAAGGTTCTGAAGTGGGACTCAAGAAGAGAGGACAAAGGTAAACATGGCAAGTTTGACAACTTATGGCAGGGTCCATACATTATCAAAGCTACTGTGGGCCCAAATGCATTTTTCCTACAAGAACTTGATGGTACAGAGCTGTTTTGGGGTCCTGTCAATGGCAGGATGCTCAAGCACTACTTCTGTTGATTCACAATTTCCAGTTTCCATTGCCATTGTACATACCATTGCAGTTTTTGTTTTCAAGAAAAAGAGAAAAAAGTTTCAAAAAACAGAGAGAAAGGAGAGGCTCAGAAATGCTCAAAACATGAACCTCTGGAGTGCAAAGATTGGCTCTAATAAACTCAAAACCGAAGCCAAAGAAAGTGAAACAGCCGGTCCTAACATGCTCAAAATCTGGACCAGCAAAGGAAAAAGAAGAATCAGCTCTAACATGCTCAAAACCAGAGCTGAAATGAAGAAAAGAAGTGACTCTAACATGCTCAAAGCTTGAGTCACGGAAAGAAAGAAGGATACTTCAAGCTGCAGTTTTCATGCCTTCACAGTTTTTTTTTTCAGTTTTCTACGAGTCTTCACTCCAGCAAGTCAGACAGTCTAATCCTGGCTTGGCTGTTTTTCAATTTCCTGTTTTAGAATGTAGGAGAAGAAACCTGTTGGACAGCTTAATCCCAACAGGTAGTAGATTAGGTAGAGAATCATGTGAGACCAACAGTCTAATCCGGTCTCACGGAGTAATAAGGGTAGATTTAAAATATGTTTGTTTTCTGTTTTGAAAATAAAATGTAAAGGGTCTGCTAGTTCAAATTCACCCAATGGGAAAAATTGCTAGGAATGTAGTTTGGGTAGGTAGACTGGTTGAGAAAGTTATTCTATTGATGTTTATATCATATGGTGGCAGCTGTAAATCCAAGTAAACAAGGGATGTGCCAAGTAGCAGGCATCTGGCCTACTCCAAAGATCATTTCTGGATTCTTGCCTCCTTCAAGAAAAAGCCATCCCCATGTGGAGCCAGTGTTAGCCCCTTATGAATTCCTTGACAAAGCAAGAAAGGGGCTAGGATATTTTATGAGCCTTCAAGGAATGCATTTCCCTTGAAAACACATCATCCTTGAAGTCTTGCTAAAGTTCCCTGCCTGTGTCTGTTCCCTTCTGCTGATCTGTTGTCCAAAGCCTTTCTAATTGATAAAATTTGCTCAAAAAGGGCCACGATATGCCCTTTGTTCCCCTGCAGATTTCCCCCATTTTTTTTCTTTTTCCTTTTTTCCATGTCCCCTTTTGTTCCCCCTAATATCCCCATAAACCTCCTAAATCCTCCCAAAATTCCCGTGAAATTCTACCCTTACCCTTTGTTTAGCCATTTTCCCCCTCTCCCTCTCTATCGTTCCCTTCCTTGACCTTCAAATTCCATTAAAAATGGGTTAAAAGCCACTTTCAACCATATTATAGGTCTAGCCCCTCTCCGCTAGCCCTCTTCAACCACTTCCCACACATGCCCGTGCGCTGGGACTGAGCGCTTGAGTCCCAAGTGCTAATCACAATCGGAAGAATCGGAGCAGAGACACTAAAATCATGTGTAACATTGAAAATCTCTGATGCGATCATTTTAACACATTAAGTCTCGCGATGCGTTTAACACCGTCGATCTATCATGAAGATCTGACGGCGGAGCGCTAATCGCAACCCCCGTCTGATCGCAATCGCAACTCCCAGTGGTGCCGCCCCGATTGCAATCCTCCGATCCACTTCTCCACCGTCGATCTCCCCGCCAGATCGGACGGTCCAGCACCAATCACACCCTCCTCCCGATCGCTAATCACAGGTCCTAACCCCCGATACCTGATTTCATCCCGACCGTCCATCTCCCAGCTAATCCGACAATCAGCGCTCAATCGCGTCCCGACCCCCGATCGCGATCGCAAGCCTTCCCCACCATCTCCTGATTCAATCCCAGCCATCCGTTTCTCCTCGCTGATCCGACGGCTATCGCTCTTCCCGCCCAATCGCAATCGGAAGTTTCAATGTGTGTCACCTATGTCCCCTTCCGATTGCGATTGCCCGATTCAATCACAGCCGTCCGTTGATATGAATATTTGACGACTCAGATCTAATTGCCTCTCCGCCTCCGCTGGGTCCCATTGGTAATATTTTTCCCCATTTTCTGTGCATTTTCGATTTAAACCAAAGTTTCGGGTTTTTCATTAAAGACCTTATGTTCAATACTTGTTCGCCCTATTTCATATGTTATTCCGTTGCTCAATCTCCACCGTTGATCTTCGTCTCCAGGCCAGGATCTAACGGTCTATGCTGCATATCACCACCAAACCCTATTGTTCGCACATTTAACCACTTCACTGCATTTTCACCGTTATTTCACATAATATCATTGTTTTCGCCGCCGCCGCACCACCATATGTTTCACCCTCCGCTCCACCAGTTTTCCATTGCATCGATTTTCCTCACACAGTTGTGAGTTTTCTGCAGAGTATAAGAGTTGGAACGCCGCCATAATTGCATAGTATGGAGGCAACAACAAGTTTTCCACTGACAGAGGCGAGGAAATTAGTGAGTGACAGTTTTCCGCACAGGCAGAATGTCTTCCTCCGAAGAAGGATGGGTAGCCCATACTATTTTTACTCCTTGCCGTGCTCCAGTGAAGAGACTTCCACCCAGAACATAGTCCAAGCTACCAGAGCGGTTGTTAATGCGGTATGGCAGACCATTCCATTTTTATTACCAGTTGATTCATCCACCCGCAGTACTACAGAGTATTACTGCAGCCGGAGTACATCAGGACCTTGTCAAAGTAAATGGGAGCTAAAGAAGATCACTCCTTCATTCCAAAGAGGTACCGGGAATAGATGCAGAGATTTAAAACAGAATGGGCTTCGGCCCGCTCCTTCTTTTCTGTGTTTTAATGCTTCATTTAGTGTTCCACCTACCTCCTCGGCCCATCTTCTGCTATAAAACTCAGGAAGAAATTGTTGTAAAGGTTGTTGAGGAGATATCAGAGAAATGCAAGCATTTTCCTCTTGAGACAAGTTCTCTGTGCAATAGTGTAATATAGGCTGAGATTTGATGTATTCAGACTGAATTTTCAAGCTATGGGTAATGTTGTACCTGATTGGTGTTGTTTTTAATATGACAAGCACATTTCTTTGGATCCTGATCTAAAGCAGCTGGTGATGTTTTCCTATCTCTGTGTTTGACTTCATTTCATTCCATTTCTACTGGCTCGCATCAGAAGTTTGGCATAAGATTTACCCTTTATAGGTACCTTATGTTGCTGCTCTCCCAGCCTTTTATGTTTTCTGCTTATATGTGTGTCTGAATATTGATTTCAATTGATTTAACCAGAGTAGTGGATGTTATTGCCTGCTCTCTGATGTATGAATTAATGAAATCTATGTTTAGATGTTCTTGTTAGGATCTAGTTGGATGTGTTGAGAACACTGGGGGGTATGGAACTCTCTCTTTCCCCACTAGGATCTTTCCATCTCAATAAGCCTTTCTAAGATCCCTTGTGTTGCCCCTGATTTTGTCCAAGAAGGTCTGGAATTAAATGACCTCTGACCTGATCTATAGACAGGATTAGATGGTTCTCCTCCTTTCATTTTCAATCCTTAATGTTCCATTCCACCAATCATCCTTTAAGATCCAAATGCTCTAGATGACTAGCCCAACTAAAATCTTGCACATTGAACACAAGTAAATCCTTTCTTGACTCCATTGCCCAATGGCCTTGATGTTCTCTGTGTTATATGTCTTAGCCTAATTCCCTCTATGCTCATCCTTGTCTTATATTGGACCTTCCTTTCCTGATTCCCAGCAACCAAACATCAAACAAACTTGTGCCTATAACTAGCCTAAAATATTAACCTTTGAGCCTTAAAGACATATACTTTGACTATTATAGAGAGATCCCTGTCTGGACCTAGGAGGGCTATATCCTAGGGTCTGAAAGTGGTTCTGATGTTTTCTCATCTTTTGGTCTTGCCAATCTGGCCAAAACATGGGAACACCAACACTCAAGAAGGATTTTTTACATATGGGGGACAACTCGAGGACCCTTCCAAATTGTTAAAGAGGGTGTAATCTGTTGTGCAATTTGAATTGTCTAAATATATATATAAATCATTGAGTTTGAGTTAATAGATTTCTTACTTGCAAGGAGCCCATTGCACAATTTTTCCACCTTGAGTTGCATGGAGTGCGTTTTGAACATATGGTTTGTTATAATATTTGATTGCATATTTATCCAGACCCAGATCATAGGATGATCGTGATGTTGTACTCAACCTCCTTTTTAACTATGAAAGGTGAAACAATACATATTATATGATTGAGACAACATGAGAATTATATGAAATTTGTAACATTTTATAATCAAACTTTCAAAATATATCGAGATTAGAAATAATGAATTTAAATTCATTTCATTTATTGTATTTTGAGTGTGTTATTACTTACAAGATTTGTTGTGATTTGTCATTTACCAAGCACTTGGGTGTGTAGAGACTGTACTTATCAAAACCTTACAAACCATAAAATTTAGAACATACGCCTGCATAAAGGAGAAGAAAAACCAGTAAAACATATTAAAAAGTAGAACCTAAGGACAAGTAGAAGAAGAACCTTTCACCATCAATTAAATAGAGGACCGTTCACCATTCCAAGATCCTGCAAACATGAGATATATTTATAACAAATTTATAGATTCCAATAATTAAACAGAGGACCGTTCACCATTCCAAGTTCCTGTTGGCTGCAACAGGAGATATATTTATAACAATTTGATATATGTCATTGTTTAACTTGACAAAAATAAACTGGATTTCAATAATTAAACAATGGACATCCAAATTCCTGCAAACATTAGATATATTTACAACAATTATATATATATATATATATATATATATGCCAAGTTGACATACAAGTGAATGATTGTATGTTTCCTTTAATCCATGTACTCTATTCAACCTCTTCCCCTATTCTATTTCAGTGTGACGTCCTCACTAATTACAACAGTAAAAGTAATTCCATCTGTGCATATTCAGTTGCTCATGATGATGAAATGTGAAGTTCCTGCAGCCTTTTTCACTTAAAACACCTTGCCTTATGTAGCAGCTTCTTCATACTGTCTTCAGAGAGGGATTCCAATTCTTCTCAGAATACTCCCACTCTGTCACTCGGCATCCCGAGCCGAACAGGGGAATGCAATACGAAAGTGAATAAATTAGTTGAGCAATTATCAAGGCCTTCTTCCAGGGACAGAGTTATGGCACTGGTCGCAACTTGTAAATTTAAAGATGTAGTTAACATGTCTAATTGGAACACAAGCCCCGATGGTCAGTGGATTGTTGTGATATCTTATAGGAGTGAATTTCCAACATCAGATAAACCTCTCTGAAAATTAGACATTAGGAATGCCCCTCCATCTAGGAGCTTGCATTCTTAGAAGAAATGTGGAGTGCCAACTCAGGGAAGAGTTGCAATCAACAGGTGAAGCAGTTGATCAGTGCTTGGATGCTATGGTCTCTGCAACACAGCCTCAACATCAAATCATCTTCTAAGTTCTAACACTCATGCCATCATGACTCTGCATCATAAATTGTTTTCAATGGCTACGGTGTCCCAATTGATTAATGAAATTTGGGACTTGTATCGAAATTCATCTCAAAGCATCACTGGTAATCGCCTTGGCATTTATTACTGATTGGAGAAACAATTTATCTCTTTAATGATAAGTGTCTCCCGGAGGAGCATTTTACTGCCCCTGTTGGAATAGTATGTGCACTGCACAATTTTGTCATTCTAGCATGATAAAGCAGTAGACAGGTGTATTAGATAAGTTATAAGTTAGAAAATTTTGTTACTAGATGAAAGTATGAAGATTGGTTACACTTTTGGGCTAGAATCCAACAGAGTTAAAGCCTAGATAGAGGTTCAGAAGTCCAATAGAGATACCATCCAAAATACGAAATCCCATTACAGCTTGTGCATCAAATGGCTTATGTTCAAACAGTTTCAACCATAATGCTATATGAAGAGAACAGAACGTAACCAGAAGATGCCAGCTGGTCAATGTTGTGGCTACCAATCAAAGTAGAAACATATACTCAATCAAATTTACCAAACAAAAATTGCAAATATGAGGCAAAATCCTTTCCAAATGATTAAAAATTAAAACTAAAATTTTACTCCCTCTTTGGACTGCTCTAAAGATAATATGTTGAATCTCCAATAATAGACTGAGGATTGATGAACAAATGTAATCTTAGGGCTGAAAACTCCCCAATGTAAAATAAGATTTGTTTGCATTACATATTGTGCATGAAAATGAATGGAAATTTGCATAGTTTTTTACATCCAAATCTTCTGAAGATCTAGAAGTGGGTTTTTAACAACCTTTGATCATCATTGGACCCCATCATAACTGTAAGCATGGTTGAAAACTCATATGGGAAGTAGCTTTACCAACAAGAAGCACACCTCATGAAAGCAAGATGAAAAGTTCACCTTAATTCTACAATATGGCATTTTCTTCTTCATGGCCATTGGATAGAAATTAGCTAATCCATTCAACTCATGATTTCTAGTTACAACAGTCTGATGACAGTAGGAGAATGATATACATGTAAATTGTACATTGTAAACATATATTGAAGATATATATAATAACTAGAAACTCATGGTACATTTTCAAGTTCAACCATTAATAATCATCCTCTTAGACTTACGTCAGGGATGAACAATGTTCCAGCCTAAGCTCAAAGAACAGGATCATTCTAAATAGAAAAATGACTCAATCTTAACTAAGCCTACACATATACACCGTATACTTGAGCAGCTGAATAGGTCTAAGAAGAATTTGATTGTGATCCTCCGTAATGATGGTTGGGATGTGCTCGGTGATGGTGTTGATGGCCTCCTGTCTATCCACCATAGGTTCTGTAAGAGTCTCCTTGAAATAGTTGAGGAGCTCTTGTTCAATATCCTCATGTATTTCTAGATTGATACCTTGGTCGTTTTTTAAGGTGGAGATTTGGTTGACCATCCTTCGTCGGATAGTGGAGTGGTGGAAGAATTTTGCATTCTTCTCCCCCTCTTTAAGCCAAGGGATTCTGGACTTCTTCTTCCAGAGGATCTCCTCCTGCACTGTTCTTTCTTCGATTTGATTCTTTAGCTGTTGTTCTTGGTAATCCAGATCCTCCGTGCGGCCTGACGTGATAGAGGTTTGTTGGAGAGCTGCCATTTGAGCCTCCAAATCCCTTTGGCTTTTGAAGATATTTCCAAAAGTGTGATGGTTCCAGTGCTTTAATCTAGATTTAATGATCTTTAGCTTTTGTTGAACTTGGTACATCTTGGAACCTTCTTAGGGGATGATATTATGCCACCATTCAGTGACCATTTCTTTGAAACCAGGGTGGGGTAGCTATAATTGTTCGAACCAAAAAGGTTTATTGAGCGCTCTGCCTGGCCTCACCTACCGCAGTTGTATAGGC
This sequence comes from Pinus albicaulis, assembly GCA_034641835.2. NCBI lineage: Eukaryota > Viridiplantae > Streptophyta > Pinopsida > Pinales > Pinaceae > Pinus > Pinus albicaulis. The sequence goes on from CM076580.1 coordinate 231,244,852, forward strand.
CAATGATATGAACCTGCTACTGGGAGGATGGTGGAAAAGATATCGCCCATTGCTTGAAAGAAGGTGTCTGAGATGAGGAAGTGATCCAAATGAGAAGCTATTTGCTGGGAGCCTCTTCTATGATTATTCCAAGTATGCATTCTGTTGGACGAAGGAAGATCAATCAGCTGATTATGGAGAATGAAGTCTTTGAACCTGTGACTATAATTTTCCAGATGCATACGAGCTCCTCACTTCTCCCTGAGGCTGGTGATCATGTTGAAATCACCTCCTAAAATCTATAGGGGGTGGTGCGCTGATCATTAAGGGACGCGATATCGTCTAGGAGCTGAATTTTGCAGGCTGTGGTTTAGGGGAAGTATACATTGGTGAAGAGACCGCAGATGCTGGCGCCAATGAGATGGAAGGAAGCTTGTATGAAATCAAGAGAAGCATGGAGATTGGAAAGGGAGATGATGGAAGGATTCCAAACTATGGCAAGACCTCTGAAGGCCCCCATGGCGTCGACAGCAATTGTGTTGCAACCAATCCAGAGCCTGGATAAAATGGAGTGGAATGTGGTACCTGAGCATTTAGTTTTCTGCATGAAGAAGATAGAGGGGCTATCATGGCTTATTAGATTTTTTATCATGCGGAGTTGTTAATCCCTCTGATGTTCCAGGAAGTGAGCTTCATCATTTAGGGTGCTGGTTCAGTGCCTTAAAGAACTTCTTCAGCTTAGGGTATCAGCTAGATTCAAATAGTTGGTCCCCCAAAATTATCAATATTTGCAGATCTGTCGGTGTCCCCATTTTTCTAGATTCTTTGATAATGTTGATAGTTTCTCTTGGAATATGTTCCCCCTATATGCCTAGTTTCTCACTTCCTTTTAGAAGTTAGACTTTGAGAAGAGCTTCCTCCAAGATATCTATTTGTCTGTCTGGTATGGTGTGATATTCCTTGAATTTACAAGATTTTTTCAACCCACTGATATCCAGATACACAAAGTCAATGGTTTTTGGTTCTTCATCCATATAGATGATGGGTGTGTGATTCTTGCCCACTTCCTATGCTTTCTCCTGAAGAGGAATAGCCTGAGAATCAATGTCCATATTGGAGCTGGGATTTTGGGTTGGATCTTCGATCTGAGTAGAGGTGGAGGGCGAGATATCTTTTATCTTGTCCTTCTTTTTGGGACCTTGAGTCTTGTCTTTCTTATTTGGTCCAGAGGGGGGAGAACTAAGGGGGGATTTTGAGCTGGAAGCAGGGCTAGTGAGGGGCGTAGTTGCTTGAGAAGTGGCCAGGGGGTCCTGCTCCGGGGTTTGGTTAGCCAGAAGGTGAAAGCTATTGCTGGTGGAGGGCTGAGAAGGGCCAGGGTTGGGGGTAGGATTTTTTTCCTGCCTTTTGCGGGAGGCAGATTTGGTCAAACCATCTTGATTAGAGGAGGCAGGGTGGGTGGTGGCCTTGAGAGGGATATTCTGCAGGAAATATCTGAAGAGGTGGCCATGGATGTGTCATTTGCGACAGCGGAAGGGAACATGCTCATAATCAATCATTTGAATCCACTCGAAATCATCATGACATAAACTTACCAACTCTGGGAGAGCTTTGGTGAGGTTCATGTAGATGCAGATTCTAGCATAGGCGGTGTAATTATTGTGTTTGGTTTCTTCCGCGATCTTGACGAAGGATCCCAAGCTGTTGCATATTTCTTTGAGGGTGATATCCTCCCAATATTCCTATGGCAAAGAGTAGAGGCGGATCCAGACCAGCGCCCAGTTGAAATCTTCTTTGTCAGGGTTGAAATGCTAGACCCAATCTTGGAGGAATAAACATGCAGCATTAAAGAAGTATGACCCTCCATCCATTACTCAGTTTTTGTACTCGAGATAGGTGAATACAATCTTAAAGAAGCCTTTGGGGCCAAGCTGAAGGGTAACTTGGCTCTTAGGTTTCCATTTGGCATTTATCCAGCCATAGAAGGATTTTTCAGTTGGCCAGAAGCTAATGAACTTGCCAATGAGGGCATGATCATCCATAAATTGGATCCTACCGTTGATCTGTTATGCAGGAAAGTGAATCTCGGGCCTCTTGGGCTCGATTGGAATACATGTTGGGGACGTAGCATTGTGTTGTGTACTGCCTCCATTGTCTTCTTTTGCTTGGTTTTTAGGGGTTTCTCCTAATTTGGCAGGGCCTGTCTGATCAGCCCGAGTCATATCAGGTTTTCCAGAGTTGTTGTGGTTTATAGAGTCATCAGCGTCTCCATTGGTGTGGGGGGGGGGGGATCAGATTTCCTCCCCGTTAAGGCCTCCATGTCGTTAATCTTCAGCAGACTATAGATCTCGCTCAGCAAGGCAGAATGGGGTGATCAGAAATCGTGACGGCGTCCGCACCAGGGGCGAGAGAAACCCTAGGCGATAGGTTTGTATGAATTAGGTGCTCTTATAATTTAAATTGTTATATGAGACTAGAGTTCACTTGATTGTAACACATTTGAATATTTGACAACTGTTAGGCCAGTTAGGTTGTTGATTCTATAAGATTACTTTCATTCATATCATTTGCATATTGGTTATGTTAAGGCATAATTGTATGGAATTATTATCTACATACTTCAATAAGTGTTAAACTTATGAATTTTAATGATCGTGAAATATAAAAAGTGAGGTGTAGTATATAATCACATAGTTTAAGATGTACCACAAACCTATAGTGATGGGCCATCTGGGTGGGCTAAGTTAGTCTCCGATATGGGTGACTATAGGGGCATGACAATGGCTTTTTAGGTTAAATTAAAGTTTATGCTAGAGTACTCTTTCAACCTCCTTCACAACTTAATTACATATATCTCTATTAAGTGAGGAAGATAAACCATATAATCATTATTCCCTAGTTTGAAATGATACCAATTACTAATATTACTTCGTTTCTTAATAATGCATTCATGGTAATGATATCAATTACTAATATTATTTGGTTTCTTAATAATGCATTCATGGTTTTCTAATTATGAGATGAAAATATTTACCAACATCTTAATACCTAATAATAAATTAATATAAACAATATTAAACTGCACTTTGTATATATTTATATTTTTTACAATATTAGTAGAAAGTTTTTTTACAATAAGAAAAAATTTAAATACTAAAATATTATCTAAGAAATAATTAAATTATTGTTACTTATCTCTATGATATATTTGTTCAACAGTGAAAAGAAAATTAAGATGTGACTATAAGACATATGGCATAATCAAAATTTTGATTTTTCATTTAGAAAGAAAAGAATGAAGGTTTAAAAAGCATATATGGATGAATTTGTATTTTTTATTTTATTTCTTTATGCATAGTTTTGAGATATATATATATATATATATATATATATATATATATATAACAATTGAGAAATATATATATATATATATTATGGTTATATTGTATTTAATTTCTTGCAATTTTATATCAAAGTTTAGTTGAAGTAATTTAAAAAATTTCACATATTTAAAAATAATAATAATTTTAGTTCATGGAATGTAATTTATTTGACAATCACCCTCTTATGAAGTATTGCTAATGGTTTTGTCTTAATTGCTAACTATCTTAAATGGGAAATGGGTTTAGCCTTAATTGCCATTGTCTTAACTTTTCATTGTCTTAAACATAAAGTTTTATATTAAAATATTTTTGTCTCAAACTGTTTTTGTCTTAAATATAAAGTTTTGTCTAAAACTATTTTTGTCTCAAACTACTTTTGTCTTAAATATAAACGATTATCTTAAAATATTTTTTGTCTCAAACTGTTTTTGTCTTAAATATAAAGTTTTGTCTTAAAATATTTGTCTCAAACTGTTTTTGTCTTAAATATAAAGTTTTGTCTTAAAATATTTTTGTCTTAAATTGTTTTTGTCTTAAAATATTTTTGTCTCAAATTGTTTTGTCTTACATATAAAGTTTTGTCTCAAACTATTTTTGTCTCACCCTACTTTCGTCTTAAATTTTATATTTAAGACAATTCAATTGATATTAATTTTTAATGGAAAATAACTAAAATGAAAAGTGACTTTTTAAGACAAGATTTCTTGTCTTAAACAAATGTCTTAAAAATACCCTTAGTGTAGTAGTGTAGTTTATCATTTTCTTGAATTTATATTGATTGTAGATTTGGGAATATCTCAAAATTTGATTATGAGGAAAAAGTTCAATTATTTGACCTCTTTCTTAAAAACAAATAGATTTGGAAATATTTCCAAACTCTACAATAAACACCCTTTAATTTAGATTTGCATTTACTGTATCTACATTTCCCTGCTCACTCCTTAAATAAAATCTTAATGTTCTTTCTTATATTTCTTAGAAACCTTTTTAATTTTCATTTGATTAAAGTCCCCTTAGATTCTGCAATTTTAATGTGAATACCATCCTTCTTTTTAGTTGCAATTTTCTTGTATTGTGCGTTGCAATACTTGTCTGTGTCCATATTTCTTATTGTAACCTAATCATATCACGAATTGAGTCAAATTGCGTTGCGTTTTTCAGGTTCTCTATTTCATGGTGGGCGTACACCTACCCAATGACATTGACATCAATAGCGACAATAAGATACTCAGAGCAAGTACCCCATCTTTTCACACACGTTTTGGCTGTACTTCTATCAACAATTGCCTCTATTACGTCTGTCCTCAGTCTCTTCGTCGCAACTCTCTTGCACGCCTTCGTTTGGAGAACTCTCTTCCCTAACGACATGGCCATCGCAATAACGAGAACTCTCTGATCACCAGCAATGATGGAGCTATGTGCAACAAGAGAACTCTCTGATCACCAGCAATGAGAATTTGTTGGACTGACCTTTTCATCTTTCTCATTACCATTTGTTGGGTTGCCTCTTTTCTTTTTTCTTTTCCTCTTCCTCTTCCTCTGGAATTGGATTTCTTGGAATGTCATTTTCTCTCCGGGTGGGATGGGAGCTGGTTGGCGTGTCAATATCTCAACTGATTCCGAATCACTGTGTCGGATCGGCACTCAATCAATCATATGTACAGCGTTTTGAATAATATTCTCTAGATGAGTATGAGAGCACTATTTTAAAATAATCATATATTTCTGGTTCGCATTATCAATTATGATTTTTGCAAACGAGTGTTGGGTTATTCCTTTCTAATATCGGTTGACGTTGGCATGTGTCAAATTGTAAGTATTGATATTTTTATATTTTTTAATGAATCAACGTGTCAACTTGTTTTTCATTAGACTACTATTCTATTTCGAGTAGTCTTTAGTGTGATTTTTTGAAGGCTTTTACGGTGATTTTTTACGGTGTAATTTCTGTAAATTCTGGCAGGAATTTATTGAAAAGAGAAGTTTGATTGCTAACTTTGCACAATCTAAGTGCCCTTAAGGTTTTTGAGGGTGCTAAATCCATATATAGAGTCAAAAAACCATTTTGAATAACAAAAACCAAAATTTTACCTCAAAATTTTTCACCCGATTTCGGCCCCTGAAACTTCAAAAAGTCGCACTAAAGACAACTCCATTCTATTTTCATACTCTCGTCAACTTGTTTTTCATTAGACTACATATTCTATTTTCATACTCATATATCTATATATATATATAGTATAATCACATTTATCAATTTTTATGAATCAATACATATTCTATTTTCATATTCTTGTTTAACTTATTTTCCTTAACTTGTTTTTCATTAGACTACATATTCTATTTTCATACTCTCATATATTTGATATGAATTATATATATATATATATATATATATATATATATATATATATATATAAAAAGATGAAACATATTTATAACTACATTTACTTATATAGTTGATTACATTAAAAATTATTATGTGTATTTTGTTAAAAACCAACTATTTGTGATTATTAATAACTATATAAACATATTATTACATATAGTTAATAATAATAACTCTATTATTACATATTTATATATTTATGATTATTATATTAATATTATATTATATATTAAAATAATTTATAATATAATTATAATATAATTAGCAAAATCACATTGGTAATATAAAGATGAAACATATTTATAACTACATTGACTTATGTAACTGATTACATTAAAAATAATTATGTGTATTTTGTTAAAAACCAACTATTTGTGATTATTAATAACTATATAACCACATTATTACATATGGTTTTAATAATAATAACTCTATTATTACATATTTATATATTTATGATTATTATATTAATATTATATTATATATTAAAATAATATTAATTTATCGTATAATATTTTATTAATGATGATGATGATGATGGTGATGGTTAACGTCCAGTGAGACCAATCTTTGGTCTATCAGACCTAAAGAAAATAGTTATTTAGTTTGATTTAAGATTTTATTCCTATGCTCAAAAAGCTTGGAGAGAAGCCTCCTGAGCTCACTATAATTTTAACATCTTAAAAGGCTAGGAAGGTCAATATTGCAAGAAAGATTATGAAATTGAACAATAATGTGGTTGTACGTGGAGCATTCTAAGAGGAAGTGATTTTCATACTCGATGTTCATATTCTTATAGAGATGGCTGATCCTTTCCATCCATGGTGTTTTAGGAATTGTCCAATGACCTGTTTCACTATGGAGCTCATGAGAGTTCGTTCTAACCTTGGCTACATTAATTTTATTCTTTGAGCTAGTTAAAACAGAGAGACACTTTTGATCTTCTAGGGTGGGGTTGATGACCTCTGTAATATCCCAAAATTGGGATTGCAGAGCAAGCCAGCTGGAATAACGCGCTCCGGAGAATTCTGTGCACTAAAATGAGTTTGCAGCTCCTGGATCCCCTATATCAGCTCATCTAAGATCTAAATCCAAAAGGAGAGAAAAAACAAATCAAACTAGGTGGGTTAAACAGATCTCCCATAAACTAGTCTAGTTGAAAATTACCCAGAGAGAGGGGTTGTAGCTATATGCAAAGGACTGCTTCAGAAATAATGCAGATCCATTGAAGCAAAGCAATAGGCTGATATGGAGGTTCAAAGATCAGATGTATAACAACAAATTAGAATTACATTACAGCCCATACATTGTACAAGAGAAATAATAAGACAATACAGGAGAAATCCTCAGAAATGAGGTGCTATAGCCATAGAAAAAGTCTGCATAAACTCAACAGTGTTATTTATTGGGGCTGAAGTAGCAGTTTATTAATACTCAGATCTAAAGCAGATCTGTACATAAAAGGATAGATCTAATTCATATCTGTGTACAAGAAAAGCTCATCTATACATTCCCCTTGGGGTTTTGTGCAAAACATGAAGCACAGAGAGTAGATTTGAGATCTAAAGTTGCAGATCTACAAAATTATTTAGAAATTTCTGAATCATACAATAGGATAACAGATCATATCTGAAACAAACATGGATTGGATGGCCAATCCATGGATCACCAGAGGGAGAGGAAGAATCCTAACACCGGAGATCTCTCCTCTAAAATGCAGACAAAATACCCTGCAACTTCTCCTTTGCAAATAATGCAGTCCAGGGAGAGAAACTGTGTTGTAGGCTCTGAGAATGTTTTGGCTTGATGCCAGGGTCTGAATCTGAAGCTCAATCAGCTAATGCATTCTTCCAGGAGGTTAAAAGACACACTCACTAAGAAAAGTCATTATTATAGTCTAAATCTAAGTAGATCTAGTGTCTTCCACTGCTGCAAATCACAAGGACAACCCAACCCTCAATAGGATCATCACTGTAGGTGTAAGGTGAAGCTTGGCCCAAGCCTGATAGTGGACAAGATGGATCAAGTCTCCTCCAAGAGCTGCTCAAGGAAGGAGGTGGGAATCCTAAACAGGAAATCCCAAGGAGGAGTGTCTAAACAGACAATACCTTCAGAAAATAATATTTTCAACAACCCCTTCATATTGCTTTCCTCCTCCTTTTATAAGATTGGAGTCTTGTCAAAACCCTAAACCACTTCATTATTTTAGCCTCTTTCACATGTAAAATCTCCTTCTAAAATTGTGTTGTCCCTCAAAGAGGTTCAGTGCATCTAAACTGCGTTGTAGATATGGTCATGGTTGACCTGGTCAAGTGATCAACCTCTTACACACTCAAGGTGTCTTCATTTTAACTAGCTAGCTTGATTTTCATTCACATTGAGCTGTCTTTATTTAGGATCCACTCTTTCAGAATAAATTTTGTTGACTTGGTCAAACTTGACCTTGTCCACATGGTTTAGACATTGTTCATACATGTGGATGCTTGATCTGGTTATGTCATGATCCCTTTTCACACTATGAGGGATTTTTATTCATACTTGAGCAATTTATGAGCCTCCTCGCCCATTTATTTATCCATCTAGATTTCAAAAGAAAAATTAATATTCCTATTAGCTATAAACTAATTTAAAAATATTACAATCTCCCCCTCCCAAATTTTGCTTGTCCTCAAGCAACTGCAAGGGTGCTGCAACATCTCCCCTTCCTCTCTTGTGGCCTCCTCATCCAATAGTCTCCACCATTGCTTCAGAATTTCTGCAAAATTTCTATCTCGCAATGTTCCCTTCCCAATGTGCAGGCTGACCCTTGGTGAGTAAACCCAATGGCTATCATCATGAAAGAAGGGAAGATTGTTATGGAAACTTCCTTGTTGATCCATAGCCCCTTCAAGATAGAAGTGATGACAATCATGGGGAATGCCCTTATTCATGAAAGACTCCCATCTCCATGCTATCATCCAAATGAAGTGGATCACCTCCTAGCTTAGCAATCCATATAAAAACTCCTCCCTAATACATATGAGAGGCATGTTCCCAACAACCATATGGCTCACTCTACAAAGAGACTAGTGATCTACCATGGGGACCATACAATATCTCATGCTCCCATTGAAGCATGCAGTGCAAAAAGAGTGGGGAACTCCTTCCCCCAAGGACACATCACACCAATGTGCCTCCCCTCCAACCATGTTCCCAAGAGTAAGAAAATTTCTAACATATGGAATCATAATTAGAAGCATGCTAGCTGCCATGTATGATAAAGGAGAAGGAAGATGTTCCCTCATGTGCAACCAGCGCAGTTTTACCCTCAACTGCCATAGAATAGGAGATGACAAGTGCCTCCCCCAACACTTGTTTGCTGCCCCATCCCTTTTGAATTCTTGGAGAAGGTGAATCATAGTTGGTGTAAAAGGATCACACCATTAAGGAAAAAATAACTTCCCAAGATCCTCCAAGGAATGACCTGCATCAACATAGTTCATGGCCTTGAGTGGTCCATGAAACCCATCATAAATAGTGCCCCCTCTTGGAGCAATGTTCTACAAATGAGTGCTAGAAAAATATGAGCATATAGGAGATACACCATAATATTCAGAAACACAAGTTCCTCTATATACTTGTTTTACATCAGTGAGGTAACTCATGGATGAGTTCCCTCTCACACTCAATGAGTAAGGAGGTGTGAATGATGGCTCTTGCCAAGAGCTATGTTCCTTCTCATCTAGCAAGTAATCCATGCACATCTTCATATGAGAGTGCAACTCTTCCTTGAAACCTTCCCACATGAATCCACTTAAGATAGTATGATATGCTCTAATGAAGCCAGTGGGTTTGGAAAGCAGGATCTCATAGGTTGCATTTAGTAGTCTCTCCTTGAGCTTGGAGTCTCTAACCAAATAAATAATATTATAGAAATAAATGACTCCATCAATTACCTTAAACCTCTCATCCATTACCTTCCCATCAAGAACCCCGCATGTGAAAAGGTCCTTGGAGTATTCCATCATGAGTTGGGAATCCCAATAAGGATCCAGGCTTCCAAAGAATGAAAACGATGTAGAAGTCTAAAATGCAGCCCCTGTCATGTCATGGCTCTCCTCTTTGGCATGCCTGATGTCAACATCACATGTTGGAGCATTATAATCTTCCCTTTGCTGCCTCTTTGGCAGTTGATCTTGCCCAAGACAAGATTGAAGCAGATGGAAATCAACTTCCCCTCAGAAAGTCCTTGTCTTCCAATACTTCCTTCATCTGGCCCATGCATGCAAGAGAGTCAACATCCTCTTATCATGTTCAGAAATCTCTTTTATGAATGAAGGTACCATGGGCTGCCCCAAAGATATGGAGTTACCATGTGTCCTCATGTCCATGCCATCATAGATTCCTCCTTCCTCAGTGATGATAACTGAGTGGAAGATAGCAATGCCCCTTTCAGGAGATTGCTCACCTCTCTTTTGAATTCATGAGAGATTCTCTGCATTGTGCTGGCTTCTCCCAGGGCTCCCTCCTTAGCCAAGTATGCAAATGTTGCCCATAGTTGAGAGAACACTTTAGTTTTCCTCCAATTAAGAGGTGCTTGAGTTGCTTTTGTTGTGACTGCGTTATCATCTCCTGCCTCCCCCTCCTCCTCTTCAATAGTTGAAGTTGTATCATCATCAATAAGAGACCCTAGATCTTGGTCATCTATTGAAGGAGGAATCTTCATGCCTTCCTCTTGAGAGCAGAGCCCTTCATCAAATGGAGATATTGCCCTTGGCAAGGCATCCAACAAACTTACACCTTCTTCCATGGTTTTCAGAAATGGAGTTGGATTCATAGACCCTTCCTACTCATGAAAAATATTTGTTTGATATGGTTTGATAGCCTCAGTAGGAGATGTCACACATGAAGTCTCATCAAACCTCTCTATTAATCTTGCAATAAACTTTGCATAAGTAGGTGTATTTGCATTCCTTAAGGAAAAATAATCAAACAACCACCAAGCATATGCTTTACCTTCAAAATGCAGCGCTACTATTTTGATGGCTTCATTTTCTGAAACTTGATGCTGCTGCACAAAGTTTCTTAGCTCCTCCACCCAAGCCCTAACTGGACATTTAGGTGACCCATCAAAAGTAGATAAAAAGAATCTACTCACACCAGGCTGCTTCTCCTTTTTGCTTTTGTTCTCCTTGACCTTGCAAAACACTTGGAAGTTCAAGTTATGTCTAAACTCCTTAGATTGGGCTTCATACTCCTACAAATACTCTCCAAGAGTCTCCTTCTTGGGTACACCTCCTTTCTTCCTCTTCATGAAGAAATCACTGATAGAACGTTGAAGATTTGGTGATATGGTTGAGTGCACATATCCATGAGATGAGGATTTAGAATTTTCCTCATGTATAGATCTTGTAGATTTGATTGGGAGATCTTCCTGCTCTCGAAACTCTCAAGGATTTTCACTGCTCTTTCTCTCTTCTTCTTATTCAACCTCCTCGGAGAGGTTCTTATTGGATCTAAAAAGTGATTAGAGTAAGCTCATCCTCTTCATCATTATGACTTTTCTCTCTGCTTTATAGCACTTTGTCTTGAAGCCCATAGGCTGAGCCAAAGATCTAGCTCTGATACCACTATAATATCCCAAAATTGGGATTGCACAGCAAGCATGTTGGAATAACGCACTCCTGAGAATTATGTGCATTGAAATGAGTTTGTAGCTCCTATATCCCTTAGATCATCTCATCTAAGATCTAAATCCAAAAGGAGAGCAAAAAAAAATCAAACTAGGTGGGTTAAACAGATCTCCCACGAACTAGTCTAGCTGAAAATCACCCAGAGAGAGGGGCTACAACTATATGCAAAGGATTGCTTCAGAAATAACACAAATCCACTGAAGCAAAGAAATAGGCTGATATGGAGGTTCAAAGATCAGATATATAATAGTGAATCAGAGTTACATTATAGCCCATACATTGTAGAAGAGAAAGAATAAGACAATACAGGAGAAATCCTCAGAAATGAGGTGCCACAGCCATAGAAAAAGTATGCATAAACTCAACAACATTATTTATTGGGGCTAAAGTAGCAGTTTATTAGTACTCATATCTAGTGCAAATTTTCACATAAAAGGATAGATCTAATTTAGATATGTGTAGAAGAAAAGCTCATCTATACATTCCCGTTGGGGTTTTGTGCAAAAAATGAAGCACAGAGAGTAGATCTGAGATCTAAAGTTGCAGATCTGTAGAATTATTCAGAAATTTTTGAATCATACAATAGGAAAATAGATCAGATCTGAAACAAACATGGATCGGATGGCCAAACTATGGATCACCACAGGGAGAGGAAGAATCCTAACATCGGAGATCTCTCCTCCAAAATGCAGTCAAAACACCCTGCAACTTCTCCTTTGAAAATAACATAGTTGAGGGAGAGAAACTGCGTTTTAGGCTCTGAGAATGTTTTGGCCTGATGCTAGGGTCTGGATCTGAATCTAAATCAGATAATGCACTCTTCTAGGAGGTTAAAAGACACACTCACTAAGAAGAGTCACTAGTATAGTCTAGATCTGAGCAGATGTAGTGTCTTCCACTACTGCAACTCACAAGGACAACCCAACCCTTAACATGATCAGCGCTGTAGGTGTAAGGTGAAGCTTGGCCCAAGCTTGATAGTGGACAAGATGGATCAAGTCTCCTCCAAGAGCTGCTCAAGGAAGGAGGTGGGAATCCTAAATAGAAAATCCCAGGGAGGAGTGTCTAAACAGAGAATACCTTTAGAAAATAATATTTTCAACAACCCCTTCATACTGCTCTCCTCCTTTTATAATATTGGAGTCTTTTCAAAACCCTAAACCACTTCATTAGTTTAGCCTCTTTCATATGTAAAATATCCTTCTAGAACTGTGCTGTCCCTCAAAGAGGTTCAATGCATCTAGACTGCACTGTAGATATGGTCATGGTTGACTTGGTCAAGTGATCAAGCTCTTCCACACTCAAGGTGTCTTCATTTTAACTAGCTAGCTTGATTTTCATTCACATTGAGCTGTCTTTATTTAGGATCCACTCTTTGAGAATAAATGTTATTGACTTGGTCAAACTTGACCTTGTCCACATAGTTTAGACATTGTTCACACATGTGGATGCTTGATCTGGTTATTTCATGATCCCTTTTCACACTATGAGGGATTTTTATTCATACTTGAGCAATTTATGAGCCTCCTTTCCCATTTATTCATCCATCTAGATTTCAAAAGAAAAATTAATATTCCTATTAGCTGTAAGCTAATTTAGGAATATTACAACCTCCTTATAATATCTTAATTTTCTTTTAGCTGCTAGATCTTTCTCACACCACATTTTTTCTTTGAACTTAGAAGTAACAATTTTTTTAATGTTATTAATGTTTTGAAATGCAACATTCTCTTTGATATCCCAGTGGTTTAACCAGGCCTTGGTGTCTTTATACCAACCTTGTTTAAGAATTAGGTGGTTTTGGTTGGAATTTAAAGCTAGCTTAGGAAGTCTATGGTCTCCTATGCTATTGAGCTTGTGCTTGTACAACAGAATCCTAGTCATAGCTAGGCTCTCGATAGGGGAAAGACCCACTTCTATAAGGAGAATAGGATAGGGTGTATTACTTTTAATTTTAAGGTTATACGTTATAAAACGCTTATATATTTGCTCAATCTTTCTCCAGGATTCTCTAGAGATGTTGCAACCCCAAAAATCACATCCATATAAGATAATAGGAGTGACTAAAGTTTCAAACTTACGAACTTTTTTCTATCCCACATTACGAGGTTTGTCATTTTACAATTATTTTCAAGACCAAAATAAGCTTTCCACCCCCCATTAATCCTTTTCTGAATGCTATAGTTTCAGTTGAGCTTGTGATGAATATCGATTCCTAGGTACTTGTAAGAAGACACTTCCTCTAAGTTACTATTGTCATACATAAAATTAGCGTAAGTGTCCTTCTTGGATTTGATAATCATAACTTTTGTTTTGTCAGTGTTAACAGACATACCCATGGTAGAGCAGAAATCCTTAAGAAGTCTAAGCTGCTTATCAAGATCATATGGGCACCTTGCAAGAAGAACAATATCTTTAGCATAGAGAAGAAGGATGATGACTATCCCAGCTAATATCATGCCAGCACATCCTGCTTCCTCTAAACAACCTTCTAGCTTGTCATTTTAAATGAAAAATAGGGTAGGGGAGAGGGGGCAACCTTGTTTAACTCCGATATTACACTTAATATCTTTCGACCACCCCTCATTAATCTTTATCTTGGCAATTACATTCTCATATAATCTTATAGCGGCCGCTCTTAACACGAAAGGAAAATTTAGCTCTTCTAATCTATTCCATAGGTTGTTTCTAGGAACTGTATCGAAAGCCTTTCTAAAGTCCACAAAGAAACAAAAGAGATTGGATTTGTCATTGCAACATTCCTCCACAATGATTCTAAGTGTAACGAGGTGGTTCGTTGTTGAGTGCTGCCTTCTAAAACCCACTTGGCCTTTAGCCCGCTTACCTTCACTTTCAAGCCAAATGTTGAACTTCTTTTCCAAAATAGTACTGTATAACTTGGCCAAGAGAGAGCTGATCATAATTGTCTGATAATTAGAGGGGTTATTTGTATCCCCACTTTTAAAAATAGGGATAATGAGGCTCTGAGTCTAAGGTTTACAGAACCCTTGCTTGACCGCTTGGTTGAAAAGCTTGTGGATGTGGGGGATGAGGACAAGCCCTCCAATTTTTAAGATTTTTGCCTGGTAACCTTCAATGTCTTTAGCTTTCCCATTTTCCAGGCGTTTAACCCCAAAATCAATGTGTTCTAATGAGAAAAATTCTTTCGTTGTGAGGAGGGTGTCAAAGTTATCCCTGGAATTGGAGATTCATAAATCTTTTTAAGATAGGAATTCCAATCGTGTAAAGAAATTTTTTTATTATCTTTAGTTTTCCTAGTTAGAATCTGCCTCCAGAATTTCTTAGGAGCCACCTTAGAGAGGTGTAAGATATTCTCTTGTCTTTTACGAATATATTGCCTTTTTTTCCTTTTAGTTAGGGCTTTGTAGATTTTTGTCTTGTCAATTTTGAGAGATTCATCAACAGCTTCCTTAATTGCTCTCCTCGCACTTTTACAATATTTGTCATACCATGGGTTAGTTTTGTTATTTCTTTTATTACTTGAAACTTCAATTGAGAACTTGTTAATAGAATATGAGGGATTGTAGTAAAATTATGATAGAGGTCATCTATGTTGTCTATACTAGATAAAGGAAGAAAATTAGTTTTTAATTCATTTAGAAAGAGATCGTTTTTATTTCTATCAAAGATTAAGTTCTTTTGACTATAAGGATTATCTTCAATGGGATCTCTATGCATGAAAAAATTGAGAGTTGGGAGTAAAGGCCTATGATCAGAGTCAAGCTCGTGGTCGTCTAAGATGTCAAAATTTAGTATTTTGTTGTATAAAGGGAGATCATAAATAACATTGTCTACCACGCTGCTGCCAAGCCCATGGGTGCAGGTCATCTGGCTAGAATTGGGCCACTTCTTTAGACCGTTGCAAATTATGAGATCTTGAGCACTACGTAGCTTGACTAGCTCCAACCCAAAAAAATTATCCTTGAGGTCTTCAAGCTCCTTTTTTACTGGCTAGCTAGAGTAAGGTCTTCGTCTAACCAAAGAGGATTGGGGTTGGAATGATTGCTTAGAAGAATATCTTGGTTTCTTGAAGTTCGAACATTAAAGTCACCCATTAAAAGGATATTACCTTCATTCCTTAGGCTAGAAATATCATTCTCTAAATGATTGCAAGGACTATTTTTATCTAGATTCTTTTTCTTATAGAAGTTAGAATTGATGGGGGGGGGGGGGGAATAATAGATTGCTATGTAGGTCTTTTTATCATTAATTTCAATAATCTTAATCCAACTATATTGGTTGTAAGGGTCGTTTTTATAAATCCTAGCATGCGGGGAGATGTTCTTCTTAATGTAGCAAGCTATGCCCCCAATGCCTCTATGAGAGGATCGCTTGTTCCAGGTAGACCATAGTGCAAAGCCATCTATGTTAGGGACCTTAGATTCTTCATGCTCCCAAGTTTCAACAAGCAATATAATATCAACATCATTTGAGATCCAACTTAGCTTGGGGCCTTTGTTCCATGGAAAGCCTCGACAGTTCCAAGAAAGGATTTGGAGCATGTTGAATTGCTATTTATTACTATCTTTTTGGTTTCTATCTCGAATAATGGATTTTCTATTTCTGATTATTCCCCATTTTCCTTCATTCCTAGCTTCTTTTACCTTTTGAACCTCCTTTCTTAATTTTGCTTGATCTTCTGGAATGAAACCTTCATTTATAAATATTCCCGTTCCTTTTAGACTTGAGGTTTTACTAAGTATGTCATACTTATGGTCAGTAGAGCTCACCTTTATTCGGATCAGGCTTCCTTTATTCTCAGTTAATTTCCCTAACCTTGTTGCTTCTATGAGACATGTGGTTTCAATTTGTAATCTATTATGTAATTATGTCTGGGCTATGGCTAAATTATCTTCGTCTACCTCCTCTTTCAAACCGAAGATTATAAGGTTCAAGGCCCATTTGTTACGCTCATGGTCTAATTCGATCAATTTTTTCATTTCATCTTTAATTGGTTTGATATCTAATTTACCTACCCCACTATTTAGGGTGAGACTATTGTTAACTTTTTCTTCTAGTTCTTTAATCATGTCCTTCATTTGAAGACACTCTATATTATCAACATCTCCTTGCTGGGATATTTGGTTCGTATCTTGGTTTTGTTTTTCTATGACCTGCAACCTAGTCTCCATTGCCTCCATTTTATTCTCCAATAGTTCTATTTTATTTTCTATTTGCTTTTGGATCTTGTCTTCAAGAGGTGTGAATTTTTTTTCCAGCATGGCTTCTAACTGGGTTTGTAGCTTGACTTCTCTTTCTTCTCTACGTTTCTCTAAAGACTCTATATACTCATAAAGGCTCTGTAGAGTAACTATGCTAGGTCTAACTTTGGTAATCTTTGGTAGTTGTGGTGAATTATTCATACTTGAGAATATATGAGCAGATATGTATTAGAAAAAGATAAGGAATGTGTGCACCTTAATATCAGCACATCGGAAAACAGACCTCAAGTGCCCAGGTCCGAAAATTTATCGAGAAAAAAATCACCTCACACCCAAGTATTAATCAATAAAATTCACCGCAAAATTTTCACCGTAGAATTTCACCGCAGAACCAAGTATTAATCGATAAAATTCACCACATATCTAAGTATTAATCAAGAAAATTCACCGCAGACCTAAGTATTAATCGAGAAAATTTTCACCACAGACCAAAGTATTAATCGAGAAAATTTTCACCACATAATTTTCACTGCAGACCCAAGTATTAATCAAGAAAATTTTTAATGTAATTCACATATAACATATAAATGTGATTGATATAAGAGAAAAGTTTCATTTGTATCTATCATTAATAAATATATATTAATAGAAATAATATTATTACAATAATCATTCATCATTCAATTTATACCATCAGATAGAAATAAATATATTCAATTAAGTATAAAGAATAATAGTAATTTTTTTATAAAACGTAAATATATAATTAATTATTTTATTAAAAAAAAAATCGATTTTTAATATTTTTTTTTTGAAAAATAAAATTATAATTATTTTATTTCATTTTATAATTTATATTTATTTATGTTAATAATAATAATAATAATAATAATATTGTTAATAATAATTTACTAATAATAAATAATAGTTAATTAATTAATTATTATTAAACCATAATATATATTTTTAATTAAATAATAATAATATTTACTAATTAACTAATAATAATAATAAATTTATTTTTACATAATAATAATTGATAATTAATAATAATATTTAATTTTTTGTCACAATGTGAAGTTGGACCATGGTTGACTGAGGTTAACCATGGGTGATTTTCATATTGAGACAATATTTGTCACAAGGTGACATTTGAGCATGGTTGACCATAGTTGATATTATAAACCCAATGGATTAATAAACCAAAGGGATTTCTATTATAAACCCAAGGGATTAATACTAAAACCCCAAGGGATTATGAATCCAAGGGAATGATATTAAACCCGAGGGACTAATATTGTAAACCCAAGGTATATAAACCCTAAGATAAATATTATAAACACTAAAAAAAATGTGTTTGACCATGGTTGATTTTCATATTGAGACAATCCTTGTCATAATGCGACGTTGGAAAATGGTTGACGATGCTTAACCATGGTTTATTTTCATATCAAGACAATATTTGTCACAATGCGATGTTCGACAATGGTTGACCACGATTAACCATGGATGGACATATTTGATTTTATAAAACATGGTTGACCAAGTTTGACCATGATTGATATTATCAACACAAGGAAATAATAAACCTTCGAGACTAATACTAAAAACCCAAGACATTATAAACATAAGGGAATAATATTAAACCCTAGGAATATGAACCCTTATTTTAATAAACCCACTAGATTGATATTATAAACCCAAGGGATTAATACTAATACCCTAAGGGATTGTGAAACCAAGGGAATAATTTAAACTCAAGGGACTACCATTATAAACCTAAGGTATATCAACCATCATATAAATAATGTAAACACTAAAATAAACATGCTTGACAATGGTTGATTTTCCTATATAGACAATCCTTTTCACAATGCGACGTTGGACCATGGTTGATTTTCATATGAAGAAATCTTTGACACAATGTGACATTTGACCATCGTTAAACATGATTGACCATGGAAGACCATTTTTGACTTCATAAAACATGGTTGACCATGATTGACCATGGTTGACCATGTTTGAAATTATAAAACTTGGTTCACCATGGTTGACTAAGGTTGACCATGATTGACCATGGCTCACTATGATTATCATATTGAGACAATATTTGTCGTAATGTGATGTTGGACCATGGTTGACATAATGATTGATTTTCATATTGAGACAATCTTCTCACAATGCGACAGTGGACCATGGTTGACCATGATTAACCATGGTTGAAAGCAATTAATTTTATTAAGAATGGTTGACCATGGTTTAATAATATTAAACCCAAGGGACTAATGTTATAAATACAAGGTATATAAACCATAAGATAAATATTATAAGCACTAAAATAAACATGGTTGACCATGGTTGATTTTCATATCGATATAGTCCTTGTCATAATGTGACACTAGACCATGGTTAACCATGCATGAACATACATTGTTTTCAAATCGAGAGAATATTTGTCACAATGTGACATTGAACCATGGTTGACCATGGTTGATTCTCATATTGAGACAATATTTTTCACAATGCGACATTGGACCATGGTTGACTATGATTAAATTTATAAAAGATGGTAAACAATGGCTGGCCATGGTTGACAATGATAGATATTATAAACCCAAGGGAATAACAAACCCTTGGGATTAATAATAAAAACCCAAGCACTATAAACCTAAGGGAATAATATTAAGCTCTAGGAATTTGAACCCTTAGATCAATAAAATCAAGGTAATGATATTATAAACCAAAGGGAATAATAAGCCCAAGGGACAAAAATTATAAACCCAAGGTATATAAACCCTAATATAAATATTATAAACCCTAAAATAAATATGGTTGACGATGGTTGATTTCCATATTGAGATAATCCTTGTCACAATGAAACGTTGGACCATGGTTAACCATAATTTACCATGATTGATTTTCATATCGAGACATTCTTTGTCAGAATGTGATGTTGGATCATGGAAGATCATAATTGATTTCCATATTGAGACAATCTTTGTGGCAATGCAACATTTGACCATGGTAAACCGAGAGGACTATAAACCTAAAGGAATAATATTAAAACTTAGGAATATGAACCCTTAGATCAATAAACCTAATGGATTGATATTATAAACCCAAGGGATAAAAATAATAAACCCAAGGTATATAAACCCTAAAATAAGCATAAATATTACAAACCCTAAAATAAACACGGTTGACCATGGTTGATTTCCATATTGAGACAATCTTTGTCACAATGGAACGTTGGAACATGGTTAACCATGGTTTAACATGATTGATTTTCATATTGAGACAATCTTTGTCAGAAGGCGATGTTGGACCATGGATGGCAATGGTTGATTTCCATATTGAGACAATATTTGTGGCAATGCGACATTCGACCATGGTAAACCGAGGGGACTAAAAACTTAAGGGAATAATATTAATCCCCAGTAATATGAACCCTTACATCAATAAACCCAAGGGATAAAAATTATAAACCCAAGGTATAAAAACCTTAAGATAAATATTATAAACCCTAAAATAAACATGGTTGACCATGGTTGATTTCCATATTGGGACAATCCTTGTCACAATGTGATGTTGGACGATGGTTGACCATGAATGATTTTCATATTGATTTAATCTTTGTGAGAACATGATGTTGGACCATTGTTTACCATGGTTGATTTCCATATTGAGACAATCTTTGTTACAATCCAAAATTCGACCATGGTAAACCTAAGGGACTATACCTACGTGAATATTATTAAACTCTAGGAATATGAACCCTTAGATTAATAAACCCAAGGGATTCATATTATAAACCCAAGGGATAAAAATTATAAACCCAAGCTATATAAACCATAACATAAATATTATAAACCCTAAAATAAACATTGTTCACCATGGTTGATTTCCATATTAATACAATACTTGTCACAATGCGACATTGGGCCATGGTTTACCATAATTTAATTTCATATTGAGACAATATTTGTGAGAACATGATGTTGGACCATGGTTTATTTCCATATTGAGACAATATTTGTCACAATGCAACATTCGACCATTGCTAACCATGCTTGGCTATGATTGACCATGGTTGACCATGATTAATATTATAAACCCAAGGGAATAATACACCAAAGGGATTTATATTATAAAACCAAGGGAATAATAAACCCAAGGGATTAATACTAAAACCCCAAGGGATTATGAACCCAAGGGAATAATATTAAACGTAAGGGACTAATATTATAAACCCAAGGTATATAAATGCTAAGATAAATATTATAAAAACTAAAATAAACATGCTTGAACATGGTTGATTTTCATATTGAATCAATCCTTATGACAATGTGATGTTTGACCATCGTTGACCATGGTTGATTTTCATATCGAGACAATCTTTGTCACAATGCAACGTTCAACCATGGTTGACCATAGTTGACCATGGTTGACCACGATTGATTTTCATATCGAGACAATCTTTGTCACAATCCGATGTTTGACCATGTTTGGCCATGATAAACCATGGATAACTATGGTTGATCATGATTGTCCATGATCAACCATGAATAACCATGGTTGATCATGATTGTCCATGATTTTTATATGGAGACAATTTTTGTCACAATGTGATATTCGACCATGGTTGACCCTGGTCGACCATGTATGGTTATGGTTGACCATGGTTGACCATGATTGATATTATGAACCCAAGGGATTGATATTATGAACCAAAGAGAAAAATAAAACTAAGTGATTAATAGTAAAACCCCAAAGGATTATGAACCCAAGGGAATAATATTAAACCCAAGGGACTAATATTATAAAACCAATATATATAACCCTAAGATAAATATTATAAACGTTAAAATAAACATAGTTTATTTTCACGGCAAGACAATCCTTGTGACAGTGTGACATTTGACCATGGTTGACCATGGTTGGCCATGGTTGGCTATGATTGACAATGGTTGACCATGGCTGATATTATAAACATTAGAGAATAATAAACCTAAGGGATTGATATTATAAACCCGAAGGAATAATAAACCAAAGTGATTAATAATAAACCCCAAGGGATTACGAACCCAAGGGAATACTACTAAACCCAAGCGAATAATATTACAAAACAAAGGTATATAAACACTAAAATAAACATGGTTGACCACAATTGATTTTCATATTGAGACAATCCTTGTCATAATGTGACGTTGTACTATGGTTTTGCATGGCTTAACATGGTTGATTATGATTAACCATTGTTGACCATGGATTAGCGTGGTTGACGATGGGTGGGCATCCATGATCATGGAGGATCATGATTAATGATGGTTAATGATGCTTAACCATAGTTGACCATAGTCGAACATGATCATTAATAGACAATGGTTAAAGATTAAAAATATTTAATAATATTAATATTAATATGGTTTATAACATTAAAATTTATATCGATTATAAGTGAATAATGTTGACTATTGTTAAATATGGTAAACATAAGTTTGACCAAATTTATATTATAATATTATAAACCCAATAGTTTAAACATTAATATTATAAGTCGTATGTATTAAACCCCAACATGATAAGCCTTAATATAGATAAATATTAATATTATAAATCTATATATTAGACAAAACCCTATATTAAAAGATCTATATTAAAAACCCAATATTTTAAACCCTAATATTAAACCTTATATTATAAATCCCAATATTTAAAATTTGTAATATTATAAACTCTAATATTAAATCTTAATATTATACACCATATTTTAAACCAAAATAATGCAAGATATAAGCTCGTGCTCAATGTATATTTACTTATGCTTTTCTTGTTTATAGTTGTTCAAAATTTAATATTGAAAATGAAGTTTAAGTTTTACATTAATTTTAATAATTACATTAACGTTATTATCTATAAAACTATTGAACCCTAATAAAACTATTAGTAATAAACTTTAATAAAATTATTAATTCTAATAAAAAAATAATATTAATAAAACCCAAATATGATAAACCTTAATATAGATAAATACTAATATTATAGATCTATATATTAAAAAAAACCTATATTAAAAATTTTATATTAAAAACCCAATATTTTTAACCCTAATATTAAATCTTATATTATAAATTAAAAAACAATAATATTATAAACTCTAATATTAAATTTTAATATTATCAACCATATTTTAAAGCAAATAATGTAAGGTATAATCTCATCTTCAATATATATTTACTTGATGTTTTTCTTGTTTATAATTATTCAAAATATATTATTGGAAATGAAGTTTGAGTATTACATTAACATTATTATTCATACAATATTAAGCCCTAATAAAATTAATAGTAATAAAATCTAATAAAATTAGTAATCCTAATAATAAATAATAAAAATCTAATACTAATAAAATCTAATATTATTATAGTAAATTTAATATTAAAAAATAATAATATTATAAACTCTAATATTAAATTTTAATATTATAAACCATATTTTAAAGCAAATAATGTAAGGTATATTCTCGTCTTCAATATATATTTACTTGATGTTTTTCTTGTTTATAATTATTCAAAATATATTATTGAAAATGAAGTTTGAGTGTTGCATTAATGTTAATAATTACATTAACATTATTATTCATGCAATATTAAACCCTAATAAAATTATTAGTAATAAAATTTAATAAAATTAATAATTCTAATAATAAATAATAAAATTCTAATATTAATAAAATCTAATATTATTATAGTAAATTTAATAATAAAATTTAATATTGTTAATAAACTGGACAATAAATCGAATATTCAACCCTAAAATTTATTATTATTATAAAACTTAATATGAAATCTTAAAAAATTATATTATAAATCAATATCGAAAAGTTATATTATAAATCAATATCGAAAAGTTATATTATAAACCAATATAAAAATTTGTTATAGATCATTAAAAATATATATATTATAGTATCTTATATTAAACCTCTAAATATTGGTTGTACAAATTTTAATTAAAAAATTGTATTATATATAAACTTAAAACTTTATACATATTATAAAATCTAATATTAAATCTAAAAAAAATATATTATATATAAATCTAAAAACATATTATATTATATTATAATTATTAAACCTAAACTTTAAAAGTTAGATTATAATTATTAATATAAAGGTCTAGTTTTTAATTTTGGCACATAATATTAAGTTTGTACTTATTACATTTAATATTTAAGGTTTAATACAATTTGACACATTACATTTAGTTTTAATTTATTATTTTTTGGCATATTATATTTGAGTTTGAAGGTTTAATATAGTTAAATTTCTACTTACATTTTGTTAACATAACTTATTATTTTTTTGTGTGTGTTTAGTTATATTTTGACTTACATTCAATTGATTAAAATTATATTTAGTTTCAATTTACGATGTTTAATACATTTCAACTTATATTGCTGATTACAAATATTCAATTCTTCCCTTACATTTGTGCACACATTGACTTAGTCCATTTTGTGCTCTCATGAAAGCCTTTATTTTTAGTTTGTGCTCTATATCCCAAATTTACTTTATTATTTTTCCTTCACTATATACAAAAGATAAAATATACACAAAAATCTCAAACTAATGAACCATCCTTAGACAAAAGTAACATTTTATGCCATTGTCCCAATAATAAATAGTTTCAATTAATGAAAGTCACCTAAATTCAATAATTATATATATATTTTTTCTTATAATTAAATATAAATATGAATATAACATTTAAAAAAAACCTAAACCACTACCTTATCAACCATAATTATAATTTTTAAAATTATTCATGGACAATAATTATCATTCTCAAAATTATTCAAAATTCATACCCATATAATAAATAAAACTCTTTAAAGAAATATAACCAAAAATTCTAAAGTAGAATGTCAGGCATATATGGATACTTAACTATGATATGTTTTTCTTTTACTCATTTCGTTTAACTATAATAATATATTGTTTAAAAAGAAATAAAATTTTAAAGCATCACAGAGATCATGCATGCATGTAACTCATAGAATCAAATAGCAACCTGCAGGTATATTAATAATCTTCAACCAAATCCATAGTTACATCGCTTCCATAGCAAGAGCTTTACAAGTCTGTCACAGACATCTTATAGGACAAAAAGATAGATAAGAGAAGCCTAGGAACTACAGAGATATCATGCTCGGAATGGATTCCCGCTACAGCATCTGCTCAATCCTCTTCAGTTGCTCTGCATCCGTCTCTTCTTTCGCATTCATCCCTTCTTTCAGCTAGGTGACTGCTATTTATTCACCCGCCATCGCAACTTCTAGTTCCTCTTGTGTTCTTCTTCAGCGGCTTCCGGCTTCTCTCTTGTTATCTATGATTTCTGCTTTCTATCTTCCGCTGTATCTTTTCTCCGTCTGCGCTTATGCTTCTACTTTCTTTAGCTATCTCTTGCTTCCTCTCCACCTCGGTAGCTCCGCTACTCACTGTAGTTGCGACTTGGTTGCGAATTCCATGTGTCGTTCCGCAACCCAAAATCTGTCCTTTATTCAAAATTCAAAATATTCAAAACAAGTATTCAAAACAAGGGCCCCAACAGGCCCCGACCACAATTTCTTGACTCGTCCTCAAGTCAATCACAAATCACTGTTTCTATCTCCATCGCCTCGCTGGACCCCGTGCCCTGTTCTTGCTGTGTGCCTTTAGCCTGTTGTCCAAAAAAGGGCCCCAACTCCGGGAATTTGCTGAACACTATAGCCTTGAGCTCATTGAATGTCGACACAGCTTGTTGCCACCCCTGTAACAATGAATCAGTCTCTGCGACAATCTTAGTGACAAATGTCTCCTCTACCTACACCGGTACAGTTCCGAACACCGTGCCGATTTGAGTTTCGGCCTCGGTGGCTAGCTGCTGCATTGTCCTGGCACTGTGTTGGAGGGGCGGGTGGAGCTCACGAAATAATTGTTTGGCCATTGCTGAGTTGGCCTCTGTTTTCTGGATCTGCACTTCTAAAGCATCCGCTTGGGCGTATAGCTGGTCCAATCGCACGGGGTTCGTGGCCTCTTGGATTTCCCTCGAAACTTGCTACAACTGCACTAAAATTGGCTGTGTTTTGACTGTCAGAGCCATTGAGCACTCCTGAAGACCCTTCAGAAGGTCGTAGGCGTCACGCGCTGCAGAGTTGAGAGTTTCCTGCATTTGGTTGACCTGGCCCTGCTTTTCGGCAATTTGTGTTGTATAAACTGCCTCTGGATCAGGCAGCACTGGCCGTGCTGCTAATGCTACGTGAAGCTCCATATTTTCCTTGTGGAGGCCATTGAGTGAAATCCGGAGGTGGAGGGCCTGTTCTACGATACTTGTCTCTGGCACATTTGCAGGCAGCTGAGTATAATGAGCCTCGACGGCTGGCCATAACTCTGAAAACACCGTGGCGACTTTGTTTATCTGCCCTTGCAGCTGCCCCTGTGCGGTTTTTAGTTGGTCACGCTGTTCAATAAGCGCGGCGATCTGCTGTTGTTGTTTGTCGCACCTTTGCTGTAGTTCAGAATGAAGCCTTTCGTCTTGATGGGCCGCCCTCTGGATAAAGAAGTACAGCTGAGCTATATCCCATGTTTCTAAATTGGCGACCCTCGAAGTGCTTTGGTCTTGCCTCCTTTCCTGCAAGGGTTGCCCACTGGAAACTGATCGAGTAGAATGTTTTGGAGGGGATGGCGGCGGGGTCCGATGGTGCACTGAGTCGGCCATATTTAGGTCTGGCCACTCCTGCTGATCTGTATTGACAACTTGTGGAGCTATAGTGGGCTTAGGCTGAGCTCCAGCTGATTCGGCACCAATTGTGCCATTTGTGTAAATATATCAGACAAAGAAACTTGGGGTTCTCCAGCGGGGTCGACCGGTGGTACTACTACTGCAGTACTGGAGTCAACCTCGGGCCCATGGTCCCCACCAAGTAGTTCTCGGATGATTGGGTCAGACACGGTAGCGGATGAATTGGATGGTGCAGATGAAGTGGTGGGTGGAGGTGGAACGGTGCGTGGTGGTGGAGGTCGAATATTGATAAACTCGGAGGGGTCAAAGGGTGGTTCTTCCTATATCGGCACCCCTGTACTCGGTGGCAGTGGTGGATCCTCCTCAGTGAGATCCACCACCGGACTCGCTTCGATGGTGCGGGCCCGCTTGGCCTGAGGAGCTTCTAATAGATCTATAGACTTTCTCTTCTCCCCCATCGGGGTCATGATCGGGCTTGAAGAAGTAAATAAAACAGTAGGGATGGGGGAGGTGAGGGGAGTTGTGTGGGGGTGCGATGTAGAGCGAGAAAGTTGGAACTCGGAAAGTAAAGGAAAAGGAATGGCACCGCTTGAAATGACCTTGGTCGCCGCATTAAAACTGCGTACCTGAGTGTTTAAGTGGCGGATGAGGGGGATGAGCAGCACAGTGGGTTCCTATTGTGTCGCCTCCACATCCATCTTGTCAGGCTATTGTTGTGGTAACATTCGATCAAAGTTGTAAATGGGTACCCCATTGCGGATTTCCATCGCGACCCCCGGCCACGAACAGACTTCATTGTGGAAGGCGGTATCTTCAAGATGGAATTTCAGCGGCTTCCTGTGGAAGGTGTCCTCCGGCACGCAAGTAGGTTGGAGGTAAGTATGCCTGTGACTGACCCCGAACCATACTTGCTTGTTGTACTCATCTAATAGGTTCTTGGGCACCCTTTGTTGGCTGGTTACCACATCCGTCATTAAAACATACCAAGTCCGAAATGCCTCTGCATTAACTTCTTTAGTGCTGGGATCACCCAACACCTTCCACGGAACATACTTCATGGCTAGAGGCTGGCCCTCTGTTATTTCCACTGGGAGCCTGATGAGGGGAGTGTGCCACTTCCACATGGCAAATGAAACTATCAAATATCCATAAATGAAACTAGTAGCCCTCTTGTAGTTTTCTTCGCATGCGTCAAACAGCTCCTTCAACAGGAAGGAGCACCAGTTCAGCTTGGTGCCCTGAACGAAATGCTCTGCTATGGACATGGTGTTTAAGGTGCATTCTCCCTTTGTGTAGTGCCTCATTGTCTTACTGGCAATGAGGTAGCAAGCGAATTTGATTTCAGGCTTATTGATGAGCTCGATCTTTGCTCCCTTCCCTCCCCTTCGCGTGCCATATTTGACATAATAGTTAGCGTCTCCCAACTTCCTTGCGTACTTGGAAGTAGTCTGACATGCACTCAAGACATCCGCGCCATTCTGCGAAAGTCGTGTAAGCCGATGGATGTCCTCAGCATGAATGGGAATTTCCTTATTCAACCACAAGGACCCATTCTGGATGCGGCTGAGTAGGAACTTGGTGCACTGCATAGCCGGTCCTGTGGTCCTGAAGACCGGAAGATTTCTTAAGTTCAGAAGAGAAGATTGTTGTAGGCCCTGAAACTCTGGTAAAATTCTATTTGCTGAGCACCCGGCTGCGGTGAAGTAATGTTCCATATATACCTGCCATTTGAGTGCCGGGAACTCAGAAGAGTCTGAGAGGTTTGCATCTATCAGGGCCACATTGTCGTATTTCCTGACAAGGGACTCTATCTTATGAATTTTTCCGTCAAGCTCTGATTCTAGGATGACTGGGTTGGCTTTCGAAATTTTTGCTCGACGTTGATAAACTTGCAGAATTCGTCTCGGCGTCTTCTCCTGGTGTTGTGCGTCTGGATACTTCTGCTGCTCTGGTTATGCTTCAATTGCTAATTCTAACTGCTCTGGCATTCTCATGCTTTTTTCCATGCAAGTTATGTAATTACATGGCACGAGTGAAGTTGATGAGACCCCATAACGAGTTAATTCTTGCTGGCATTATTCTCAGCGATAATCGTGTGATCAATCGCGTGCTAAGGTGTATTCTGACAGTTGCTGACGGTGGCATGGGGAAATGGGCGGACGCAATAGCTGAGGTTACTGCGGATTATGGAAAAATGATTATTGCGAGGTTACTTCCAATTATGGTAATTTATGCTGCAAATCTAGACGATCCTACGGATTGACACAAGTACTGACTGAAATGACATGGATTGACATTAACACATTTATTGATCCTATAGGGATGACATGCTGAACGCGCCCCTCCCCGACCACAGTCAGTTGTGGTGCGGTCCCCGCAACAAAGCGGTTATTGACAAGCTATGCATGAACAATAAATACTACCTATGCTCATCCCGATTGCGGGAGAGTTATTCAACTACACTGCTCTACGGGTTCTCTCGGTTGCGAGAGTTATTAATGAAGAGTGAAAGAAACTTACTCCTGGTAGGGTTTCAGGCGTGCGCCATTCACCCACCCAGGTAAAACAGTACTGTCCAGCTGAGCCAACCGAACGGCTCCGAAATCTCTAATCTCGATGAAGAAGTAAGATCCCAACCAGTGCATCTGTAGTTTTCCTCGGAACTTCTGGAACTTGCTGTCATAGAAGAGGACCTTTCCTCCAACCTGGAACGTTTTGTTCTTGATGTGGCAGTCGTGCCACGCTTTCTACCTGTCCTTCTGAACCTTTTGGTGAAATTCAGCCAGAAACCAGGCCTTGTCCAGTTCTTGTAATTCGTGGAGGCGCTCCTATAGCGACTCCTCTTCCGAGAACTTGAGGGATGTGGAAATTAAAAGACTCGGTATGGTGAAATCGGCGGGAATCACAACTTCCCGGCCATACACCAGCTGGAACGGTGTCTGATTAGTCAAGCGCTTCACCATATTCCGGTAGGCCCATAGTGCGGCTGGTAGCCGCTCATCCCAGTCATCCCGCTGGGCATTGCAGATCTTTGTCAAGCCCTTTTCAAGGATTTTATTGAACGTTTCAACAGTACCATTGGCCTGTGGGTGGTACGGGCTGCTTTTGTGATGTTGAATCATGAATGTGTCCAGCAGCGATTTGAACGTGTCATTAATGAAATGCGTACCTTGATCACTGGTTAAAATTCACGGGCAGCCAAACTGGCTGATGATGTGTTCAAAGATGAACCATGTTGCTGTATTCACCGTGCAGTCCCATACTGTCGCTGCCTCAACCCACCTGGTAAGGTAATCAGTTGCGGTAATGATGTATCAGGCCTTGGAATGCTGGGCTATCAGGGCTATGGGACCTACGAAGTTAACAGCCCACTTCTCGAATGGCCGCAACACATGCACCGGGTGTAGTGGGAGCTCGTCCCTGTGAGAGGGCCTCCCCGTTCGCTGACAGACATTGCATTTCTTAACAAAAGTCTTACAATCGGCGTGGACCGTTGGCCACCATAGGCCAGCTTGAAGCACCTTCCTAGTAGTGGGTTTCACCCCCACATTCTCGCCTACAATGCCGCTGTGGCATTCCCACATTACGGCTTCACGCTCGTGGTCGAGTATACATCTGCGCAGAACCTCATTGAGACCCAATTTGTATAGCTGCCCTGCTATCAGTTGATACTCGGCAGCGCGAATGACCAAGTGTCGCTTCTGAAGTGGGGTGTAGTGCTGAGGGCACTGCCTCGTGGTGAAATAAGTTGCAATATCGGCCAAATAATTAGGTACGACTTCAACGCGGAAAAGATCAACATCCGGCAGTTGATCATCGAGAGAGCCATCGTTCTCCCCTGTTTCCAACCGGGATAAATGATCGGGTCCGAAGTTCAACCTTCCGGGTTTGACGATCACTTCGAATGTAAATTTTTGGAAGAGTAGGAGCCACCGACAGATCCGTCCTTCTGAAACGGGCTTATTGACTAGGTACTTTAGCACAGAATGATCCGTAAAGAACTTGAATTTACCTCCTAGAAGATAATGGCAGAACTTTTGGAGCGAATACACCATTACAAGGGCCTCCCACTTGGTAGTGGTGTAATTCCGCTCTGCATTAGACAGCTTGCAGCTAGCGAAGTAAACTGGGTGGCCAACTGTCGTCTCCCCTAGTTGTGCCAAGACAGCCCCAAGTGAAATACTGGAAGTGTCAATATGCATGTGGTACTGCTTATCCCAATCCGGGTGAACCAGAATAGGCGCCATTGCCAAATTTTCCTTCAGGGTGTCAAGGGCCATCCGACACTCCTCTGTCCACTGGAACACTTCTGACTTCCACAGGATCTTTTATAAAGGAGCAGTGATCTTCGCATAATTTTGGATAAACCGTCAGTAATAACCGGTGTGCCCTAGCAGTGCTCGCAACTGCTTCACCATTTCAGGGGCTTCCATGTGGAAGATCACTGCTACCTTGGCAGGGACGACGCATACCCCTTGCTTTCACACCACGTGTCCTAACAGCGTGCCAAAAGGAACTGCAAAAATGCATTTCTTCAGGTTCAAGGAAATTTGCAACTGGCGACACCGATCGAACATTATACGCAACAGGGTGGCATGGTTCTTCAGAAAACTGTAGACGGTCCAATCATCCATGTAGATTTCCAGGAACTTGTGGATATACTCTTGGAAAGCAGTGATGACGATCTGGGAAAACACGGCTGGGGCGTTCTTCAATCCGAACGGCATCACGTGGTATGCGAACGTCCCCACTCAGTGGTGAATGTCGTCTTCGTCTTGTCCTCTTCTGCAATGTGCACTTGATGATAGCCCGAAAAGCCATCAGTGAAGGAGTAAGCTTCATTTCCCACAACATGATCCAATACTTCGTCACTGAAAGGAGTGGGAAACAGATCATGGATGCAGGCGTTGTTCAGACTTCGGTAGTCAACACAGACTCGGATTTCTGACTTATCCTTCTTATTCTAAATGAAGATAGGACTCACCCACTCCGCTTCTTCCATAGGAAAGATTAGACCTGCTGCCAACATCTTATCGATCTCCATCTTGACCTTTTCTTTGATCCGCGGGTTGAACCGATAGGGTCGATGCTTCACGGGCCTGGCGTCTGGTTTCAACACAATACGCATTTCTCCGAGGTCACCTTTGATGCCCTTCAAATCTGCAACTAATGAATGAAATAGGTCTTCGTATTCCTGGAGGAGGCTGAAAATTTCCTTTGTCATCTCCTCGTCCCAGTAATCCCCAACCGTAGCCAGTTTGGGTTTTTCCTCCGTACCGATGTTCAACTTCTTTGTCTTCAGCGGGATTAGATGGACGCCCTCAGTGATCGGCTGATCTTTGATGCTTCGATCACCTTCCTTCTCTTCGAAGTACACGTGCCTTAGGTCCTATAGACCATCATCGTCTGGATCACCATCGATACGTTGGCAAGCCAATTCACTCCTACCCTCAGGATGTAATGTTAAGGTGCTCCCTTCAGTCCTCGGATCACAGAGAAACAATACCCCCTTGATAGCTTGTAATTCCTGGGACACTAACTCGATCTCTCCTTCAAAGGACAAGCACCGCACAAATTTGCTCGCGACTTCCTACCAGGAGCTGGTCCCTATTTTCCGCTCTTCTTCTAAGTACCACGCATGGGGAATGGTATCTAAGGAGTGGATGAAATGATGTACCCACAACTCTTCCAGGTACCCTATACTTTGCCACCGCTCCTCATAGGTTTTCAGGTGGGGCCTCGGATCAGAAGTCCCTTGGTACCTGTGCCTGCTGCAAGGTCCTTCATCTTCTTTGAACCGTTCCCTCAAAGCCTCCGCCACACAACTCCACCGCGATAGGGTGTTGCGGTGATTTTTCCACCACCTGGATGATGTGGACTATAGCGCTACATCCAAAAGTGGTCTCCAGCTTCCTTCTAGTACCGTGTCTTCTACTTTTGCAATGAAGGTATTGACGACTTGCATGTTCGACAGGGTGGGGTACTCTCTGATCTCCGCGCCAATCCAATGAAATCGAGCAATATTGGCACACCTCCTCGTGTTGGTCTCATACCCACCTTGCTGCCAGTCTTCCCATGCTAGTTCCGATCCCAGTTTCGATCCTCCCGCTTCCCTGCTGTCATCTGATAGAGGTTGTCCAACATCTGAGCATCCTCCAGGTTATCTACTGTTTTTGTATATCTGGGGCCTTGATATGGGTCGAGAGGCTGAGTGACCCAGACCTCTCCATCTTCGAAGATCATCAACTCCTTTTTGAGGTCGATGATGGCGTAATTCTCAAAATCCCAATCGATGCCTAACAGGGCAGGGTAAGGATCCTTGTCGCCCATAATATCAATAACTTCAAAATCCGTGTAAGTCTTCACCCTTGCAATGTCGACCTCAACATCTTCAATTCGGCCGATCGGCACAATGCAGTACTGGTTTTTCATTCTAAGCTGGATTAGCGAGGAGGTCAGCCGTGGCCAGCCAAGAGCCTCCCATGTCTTCCGCGGCAGGATATTGACGTCAGATCCTAAGTCAAGCATGGTGTCGCTGATCTGGAATCCCGCAACTTGCGTGTTAAGCCGTAACTCTTTCCCCATTCTTCGCTTGTTCCACTTGACCCGCTGGATATACTGGGGTGCTGTGTTCACAGGTTCCCCTGGCCCTGTATTCCCCTGCAGTACATCTTCCAAGGTATTCTTGAGCTGCTGCCACATCGCATCATTGTCAACAATATTGAGGAATAACTGGAGCCACTCCTCGATCAAGGTTCCCATGGCGCTCTGCTCTCTGGAATCAGTCGCTAGGGGTACCTCAAGGCCTTGGGCTCCTCTCAGCTGAGCAAATGTCTCTACCACCTCCTGGAAATACTTCTTCTGTGCATCTGGCCTGATTAACTAGTTCAGGGAGGCTGGCTGGATAACCCGTGCCGGCTCCTTTCTGCGAGCGTCCTCCCCCGTCTTCTTACCAGCTCTTGTCACAATAGCTATGTTTTGCATGGCCTGAGTCGCGGTCCATCGAGGTTCGGAGTTGACCAGATTTGTGCCCCTCTCTCGTGCCCATTCCTCCCACTTCTTGATGAGTTCTGGGCAGTCCTCGGTTGCATGGGCATTCACGCGGCACTGGGAAAACCATGGGCGTCGGGGAAGGGGGCACTCCCAGGCCACGTGACCCTCCTGGTCACAATTGTAACATTTCAGCAAACCCCACCCCCCTGTGCGGCCACTGCGCATACCGCCTCCTTGGCCCCTAGAAGCCTCGTTCACCCGATAGGAGGGTCGGTCCAACCGGTCCGCTAAAGCATCGAGAGCCCTGCACTGCTCAGTGTTGTGAGTCGTGGAAGCACAAAACTCATAGTATGAATTGTTTGGGACGTTGGAGTACTTCTGTAGAATTGGGCACATCCGAGGTTGATGCCCTATCGTCCGAAAAATTTCGCAATATTCTGTGGCGGTTCAATTTGGTTGAGGTGGGAACCCCGCATAAGGCTGTTGCGGCTGGTATACCCCCTGCGGATTCATTGCCACGCTACCCCCCGTAGGTGGACCCCCCTGGATTGCCGTGATAGAGGGTCCCACACCTGTGCCACGCAATCGGGGACACTTGGTTGTGACGTGGCCTTCGACCAGGCAGTGAGTGCACCAAAATTTCGGCATGGCTAGTCTTATAGGCTGCATCTTCTTGAGCTTTTTAGTCAGACTGGCGATCTGATGTTGCAATCCTACCAAGGAAGGATCCTGCGGGGCCTGCCCTCCCCGATATTCCTGAGGGTAGCTCACCATGGCCTCTATCTTCATGGCCTGCTCCAAAGCGTCCTGCAAGTTGTCAATCTTCTGTTGGGTGAGGGGGGTTCGTGTCAAGGGAATCCGAGCCTTGATTAACCAATCCCTCTGATGGTTTGGGTTGATCGAGTAGCTGAGTTTCCCAATCGCGTCCTTGAATCGGTGCATCAGCTCCCATGCAGTCTCCCCTTCTTTCTGCTTAATCTCCCAGAGCTCGGACAGACCTTGCTAGTCTGTCCAGGGAAGCTTAAATTCGCTGACAAAATCCCGCTTAACGTCCATGATTACTGGATTCGGATGGGCCTCAGACCACTTGATGAACCATCGCAGAGCCCTTTCCCTGAGTGTGGTTTGGAACTCTATTAACTTCCCTACGTCTGGTGTCTGCTGAGCCCTCCATATGGCTTCGTAGAGATACCAGTGTTGCTCCACATCATCATTGCCTCGGCCAGAGAATTCTGGATACCGGGTGAATGACCTGGTCATATTTTCTTGCGAAGGGGTGACCAGAATAAACCCTCCAGGTCTTGGTTGTGTGACTATACCACTGTTGAGCTAATTTTTATTGACTAAATTAACACAAGTATTTAATTATCAATCCGGGTTTGTAAAACTTGGAGGCAAATCCACTGTATATGGACATCAGATATAATCAAGGTTAGAAGATAAATTATTTAAAAGTTGAAAGTAATACATTTTACAACTCTAACTCAATTAGTTTAAAAGGAGGAATAATATTGAAATGGTTCTTGACTCAAGAAATTCATTTCAACCTCAATTACCACTTAATGAATCAGAGATTAAAACCAAGAACTTTAAGATGGATAAATTATGAATGAAAGAAGCTCTTAACTTAAGAGACATGTAAAGTGTTCCATTATAATTCATTCATCTTAATATAAAAAATCTCAACAAGAAACTGCTTGCACACAAACAAAAGAAACCAACTTTAATTCATCATTTTCATAGAAGGGATGCTCAACTTGATACATCTGTTTTTCCAACTTGATAAAGTGATGAATAAGTTATAAACTAATGACATCAATCACTGCACATGAATCATTAAACAATCTGAAATAAAGCTTTGAAAACCAGTTCTACAATCATCAAATTACAAGGAAATAAAACTAGTTAACAAGAAAGTGTACTTAGCTTGGAATGGGGGCCCTTCCACCCTTGCCTTGCACACTTGATAAATGATCTCAGAAGCTCAACTTCAGTCACACATCCATAACATTGAACAGCAAATTGATAACAACACAAGTCTTCAAATTAACTTCTCAATCCAAAATTGTCACAATATAAAAGTATATAAGTCAATAATAATCCTCATACATAAGCCATCAAAGCTTTGGCTTTAAATAAGAAGTCTCATGAAACAAACTGATCTATATTATCTCTAACACTCATATCTACTCATATCCACCTATCTAAGTCGAACTCATCCAATTTATCCCAAGAAATATGGTCAATCCCATAAAATCTCAAAACTGCCCTATTTTCTAGGGATTTTCTGGTGACTAGTCATGTTTGACCAGCCTTGACCGGGCCTAATAAAGCTTGTTCTGGCCGAACCAAGTGGAGTTAGCTTAGTCCTAGTTCCCAAGCTGTCCATCCATGCATCAAACTCGAGCCCAAGTGTCCTACAAACATGTCATCCACACAGCTATTACGGGAATTTCGGATTCAGTCCAAAATTGCACTTGAAACTCAATTTTCATAAAAACTTCTAGAAATTGCAAAATTAAAATTAAACACCTGAATATGCATAAAATACATCAAAATGATATGGATGTGATGGAAAATGGATGGAAAATATAAGGATTAAGTAGGTTTCCCTAAGCAAAAATAGACCAAAACTGAGGCCCAACATCTCCCCCTTGCTGATCTTCAAGCATGTCCTCATGCTTGTCTTTGTATCATTGATCTTATGCCTCTGTATGTTGACTGATGTACTGATGTACTTGTGACTCTGTCCCTTTGAAGATGAAGCTACCTGTAAAAAGGATATCTATGCCTTCAACCTTTAAAAATCAAAACCATACTTGTTTCAAAAATTGAATTTTAATCCTCTCTGCTTTTGCAAATCAAATCTTATTCTGCCTTTAGAGATTTAACAAACTCTTTTGAGAAAAGCATTCTCAAATTGATATTCTTTAATTCTGGATTCTAACCCACTGAAACAAGGACTTTTCAAAAATCATTATGATTCATCAAAGAGAGAAGTTACTGCTTAATTACTAGAGTCCCTCCTTTTCACAGAATGTCACATACTGATCTACATCCAACAATGATTCCATATTTGCAGCATTATTCATGTTTTTTTTTTTTTAATCCATCCACCATCATATGGTCTTCCATTAACCAAACCAAGAGAGCCATTAAGCTCAAAGTTGACTTCAGCATTTTTTTCCAAGCAATTTACAAAATAGATGTTGAAAGAACCATAAAAATATCCCAAACATAAATGAATTTGAGAAAACTGCCCGTATGGAGCCTAATTAGACTCGTTCTGAAGAAAACCCATGTTTTCGTTTTTCAAATTTCATTCTGGTTTGCTTCAGAAAAACAACGAAAAATAATGGCTTCTTAGCAATTTCGAATTTTTTAGAAGATATGGTCTCTGATTCCTTATCTGTTACCTCCACTGGCAGTTGACTCGTTTCCTTCTATCTTTGACTGCACAGGTATTTTCTGCTTCTTGAGAAATCAAAATCTTAGAGGAAATTGATTTTTTTCTTTACTAGCAATCCATCTCTAGCAATGAAATCATTTTTTTTTTCTTTGCCTTAAATTTATGTATTCTGTCTGTTTATCCATGTATCATGAAAAATGGCTTACCTGGTCTTTGAAAAAAATGAAATTATTCTTCTTTTGAAAACATCTTCAATCTTCCTCTATTCTGGTTTTAAAAGGGAGTCCTCTGCGTTTTTAAAAAAAAAAACTGATCTGGAAGAATTTCACTGTGTGAGAGATCAATCAAAAATATTAGCATCGTTCCATTGCTTACTGTGTATATAACAGAACTCTCATATTGCCCGAGGAACAATATCAAACACTACATCAACATATGACAGTTAATGTAATTTTGGCTCTGTGTATTCAAATCTAAATCCAAATCTTCAAACATAAGCGCACACGTTGTTTTTTTAAAGACCCATTTCTTCATTCATCAACGCTGAAACTTCACTGTTTGATGCATGTACAGGTATGGTTCTAGGCTCAGCGAACTACATGTTTTCAAAACTTCACTCATTCATTATTTCAAACATGCAATCAATCATAATAAACACATCTTTCAGTCATGATTTATTTTGATTTTTTTTTTTTCTTACAGCGAACAACGCATTCCCCGTGCCTTATTTGTGCAAGAAAACTCACTGGCTGTGATGACTATCATGATTCCTCTGCAACGTGGCTCAACTACCCGATTCCCTTTGGCAACCAACAGTTCACTTGACTATCCGGCATTCGATCCCCTGTTTTGGTTAAAAAACAAAAATGCAGTGGCAGCAAGGGTTCATAACAGAGGCATATGGCGTTTTTAGTTTTCATGTTAACTGTTTATTAGAATGTTAATGCACACAATTCAATCAACAGAACAAGGTGCAGTGCGCATTCAGTCAACAACTACCGCCATGCCATAACAACTCTGTTCTTGACTTCAACACAGCACTCCGTTAAAACTCCTAACGTGTTATCCATGCAATGAATTTTCATTAAAATGCTGCGCATCAAAATCTATCAACATATCCGTAAGTGTTGTCAACTGGAGATAACACGGATTTGTAGCGTTACCTGACTGTCAACGAGCGCGTGGAGTGTAACCGGGCGCTCCAAATCCCTATTACTTCGGTCAATAATACTGGTGGCAAGGCAAAGGATTTAACGGTTAATGACAAGTAATCACACACATATCCCACAGTCGCCGAGCGTAAATAAACTTCACTGTTACCTGACTGGATCCCGAAAATTTGCTATCTCTGAACATTAAACCCGGAACAATTTCCTTCTTTAAATTCACCTTCTCGCCTCTCCGGAATGATTTTCACTAGTTTGCAGCTTCAAAACGCCTTCTTTCTGAGCTCTTTGGCAATGAGGACTGAGGTCTAAATGGTCATGAATTGACCGAGTTCATGGGTGTACTGTGCGCCTTTGTTCATTGGTGTGTGGTTGGTATGGCCGTCCTCCATTTCTCATATACGCCCTTTCCTACCATATGCCTTCACTTATCATATATCATATATTTTGCACTTTGGGTTATAACTATGGCGCATGCATACCACTTTAATTTCCATATAGCGCATGATTTTTTATTATATAGCATATCTTTATAATTTTAAAATGACCATTTTAGGTCATGTTTAAAATTATCACCATTACTAATGCTTGAGTTGTTTGTGCAGGTTGAAAAGTTGTCCTAGTTTGGTCTTTTAAGCTATTTAAAGAAAAATACTTAGGGTTAAGGAATATGTATGAAAATGAAATGGAATATGAAGGGAATGTAGAATATAAGGATAATGGCATATTAGGGTTATGGAATGAAAAATATGTACATATGTACATTGGATTAGGTATAGGGTAAATGTAAATGTAGCATATAGGATGATGGGTATAAAATAAGGGATATAGGATAAAGGTAATGTATAAAATATGCATTCAGGTATTAACTCAATTTTAACAAAGTCTAAAAACTTCGACAAAAATTTGAATTTACAAGAGCAAAATTTTGTACTTACTATTCTTGTACTTCCCTGTAGTGTTGGATGAATGTTGTTGTTCTTTAACAATATTGGATGAAGTTGTCTTGATCAAATATCGTAGATAGATAGAGCTTATTTATGCTTCATGTTCTAGCATCGCATTGATTCTGGTCCATTGATTGTTGATGTCGTTCAGGTCCCTCTGCAATTGATTCATAATAACTCAGGTCCCTTCTGTCATGTACATTTTTATGCAATATATACATGTTTTTGCTAACATTTCAGGTCCCTCTGCAATTGATTTCAAAAATATTTCAGGTCCCTCTTTCAACAATACAAGTTCCGTCGTCAATTCAGTTGCACAACTAAGTATCTTTTTGCGAACCTTCCCCCCTTGTTGATGGGAAGACTTGTCCTCAAGTCTTGTTTATTTTGGAGGATGATTCTTGCAAACTCAAACTGAAGAAATGGTAAAACAAAATAGAGAATTCATATCGGCCAAACAAGTTGGTTTTCCGATATGAATTCGAGTTTGTATTGTGCCACTTTCGTGGATTTTCACAACCAAACTCCTTTATTATTTTTGATCTTTTTCTATTTTTTATTTTTTTTTTTCTTTTCGAGATTGAGGTGGGGTGTAATGGAGTAGGGAAGTATGAAAGCTTATGAAAATAGGTTATATTGAAGTCATGATGTAGTAGTAAGTCTGGACTTCAACATGCATGGTCGTGGAGCTTAACATACAATATGGATGATAGATCAAATCATGAACAATATGAATTCAATATGAAAGGATTCTTTGGAGATTGATGTGACTTGACATAGTACTGAACTTGACTACTTCTTCTAATGATTGTCTTCATGTCTTCTTGCCTTGATCTTGATCATGTTGTAGGGTTTGTTGATGTTGGTGGTCAGCATCTAAGAGCAAGCTTCAAGAGTTTGAGTTTCATTAAATGAAGTCAACATCAGGTGAATTTTCACTTTTCACTTTGCTTTGTCTTGAACATTTGTATTCATATTCTGGAATATGAATTTGACTTTGAAAATTACTTCATCCATGGAGTTCACTCCTTCATTCTTCCAATGACCTGCAAAAACATAACACTTGCCTGCAATGCAACATTAGATGATGGAGGAAGAGAGGTGTACAGTCTCTCTTCTTCCAATAAACATGTAAATCATAAAGCATTGCTTAGAAAACAAGTCCAAATATGATAAACAAACATAATGCATTTATTTACCCCTTTTGAGGAATGGTGGCCAGCCTAGACCTCCTAGCGGTATTTTGTTTACAAAATATTTGTTTTGTATCGAATTAGAGTGATTCCAAAGCCAAGTTGAATTGAATTCATATGGCTACCTCCTGTATAAACAGGTTTTCAAAATGGTTTAAAATGATATGGTAAAAATTATAAGGAGTGCCATTTTTTTATAGAGCTGCTTGTTAATTTTTAACTAAACCAACAGTCACTATTTGAAGCGTAACTTCTTCGATAAAGATCGGATCAATGTGATTCCACTTGGATATTAAAGTAGATTCATTTTTATCTTTCCAGTAGAAACAGGTTTTAAAAATTCTTAGGCTTGATATCAGAAAATTGGTGATGAACAGACCTAAGAGGCAGAGTTTTACTATGCTGTTTTGAAGATATGCAGTCACTAAATGTGGCATAAATTTTTCCTTTCACCTGCAAATTGGATGATTCAAATTGTATCTTAAGCTAGACTTGAATATATATCTCCCATATAAACAGGTTTTGAAAAGTATATGATTTGGTATTTCAAATATGCCAATGAACAATCAAGACCTAGAATTGTCACCATGCAGATTTTTCGACAAGCAGTTAGTATTTCAAGAATAACTTTTTCATATGTTACCTGATTGAAGTGATTCAAATTGATTTGGAAACTAGATTCCAAGGGCTATCTTCCCTATGAATTTCAGATAAAAATGTTTCCATTAGACACTTCAAATAGAGGCTGTACTAACTCTGTCATCAACATGTCACTTGAGACCTAGTTTTGATTTTGATCACATTTTTATTTGTGATATAAATTGAGAACTTCAAAATGGATTCCAAAACTAGATTTCAAGAGATATGTAAAATAACAACATGATTTCAAAATGATCCTATATGGTTACCCAAAATAGGCTTGTTCTTACTGCATTTTGCCATGTAGTCCTTTCAAGTGAATATTGATCAATGATTTGAAGAAATTGTTTGAAACAAATTTATTATGGAAGTCTTATTGCAAATTCATTCTACTTGTTTATTTATTCTATTCTATCCTATTCTATTTTAGAAAAATAATTCATTCTCTCAAGTATAAGAAAATTTCCAGTGCATCCATTTTCGTAACAAGATCATAAGTGAACTCATATCCAAATTTGAAAAATATACTTTAATGTATGTTTGGACATGAAAATTTTTCTGATCATAAATATTTGATGAGAAAGAATGTTGAAGAATGGAGTAGTGTTGTAGCCTATTCTTTAACATCATCTTGTCAATGAAAATGGATTTTGTAGTTTTTTTTTTATGTTTTTATTGGGGGTTTTGTTTCGGAAACCTAATTTTAGGATCTCTATTTCTAGGCATAAAGAAACATAACTAAGAGAAATGTATACTAGCTAATTTTTAGTGTTTTTGTTTATCTTCTATTTGACTATGCTGATAATTACCTCCCCGGCAACGGCGCCAAAATGTTGAGCTAATTTATTGACTAAATTAACACAAGTATTTAATTATCAATCCGGGTTTGTAAAACTTGGAGGCAAATCCACTGTATATGGACATCAGATATAATCAAGTTTAGAAGATAAATTATTTAAAATTTGAAAGTAATACATTCTACAACTCTAACTCAGTTAGTTTAAAAAGAGGAATAATATTGAAATGGTTCTTGACTCAAGAAATTCATTTTCACCTCAATTACCACTTAATGAATCAGAGATTAAAACCAAGAACTTAAGATGGATAAATTATGAATGAAAGAAGCTCTTAACTTAAGAGACATGTAACGTGTTCCATTATAATTCATTCATCTTAATATCAAAAATCTCAACAAGAAACTGCTTGCACACAAACAAAAGAAACCAACTTTAATTCATCATTTTCATATAAGGGATGCTCAACTTGATACATCTGTTTTTCCAACTTGATAAAGTGATGAATAAGTTATAAACTAATGACATCAATCACTATGCATGAATCATTAAACAATCTGAAATAAAGCTTTGAAAACCAGTTCTACAATCATCAAATTACAAGGAAATAAAACTAGTTAACAAGAAAGTGTACTTAGCTTGGAATGGGGGGCCCTTCCACCCTTGCCTTGCACACTTGATAAATGATCTCAGAAGCTTAACTTCAGTCACACATCCATAACATTGAACAGCAAATTGATAATAGCACAAGTCTTCAAATTAACTTCTCAATCCAAAATTGTCACAATATAAAAGTATATAAGTCAATAATAATCCTCATACATAAGCCATCAAAGCTTTGGCTTTAAATAAGAAGTCTCATGAAACAAACTGATCTATATTATCTCTAACACTAATATCTACTCATATCCACCTATCTAAGTCGAACTCATCCAATTTATCCCAAGAAATATGGTCAATCCCATAAAATCTCAAAACTGCCCTATTTTCTAGGGATTTTCTGGTGACTAGTCATGTTTGACCAGCCTTGACCGGGCCTAATAAAGCTTGTTCTGGCCGAACCAAGTGGAGTTAGCTTAGTCCTAGTTCCCAAGCTGTCCATCCATGCATCAAACTCGAGCCCAAGTGTCCTGCAAACATGTCATCCACACAGCTATTACGGGAATTTCTGATTCAGTCCAAAATTGCACTTGAAACTCAATTTTCATAAAAACTTCTAGAAATTGCAAAATTAAAATTAAACACCTGAATATGCATAAAATACATCAAAATGAGATGGATGTGATGGAAAATGGATAGAAAATATAAGGATTAAGTAGGTTTCCCTAAGCAAAAATAGACCAAAACTGAGGCCCAACACCACCCGCAAGAGAATGGGCAGGTTGAAAGCACCAACAAAGTAATTGAAGCTATTTTAATGAAGACAGTCTCATTGCACAGAGGAGACTGGGCTGCCCGAATGCCAGAAGCCTTGTGGGCATATCACACAACTTGGAGGAATACTACTGGATACTCCCCATATCAGCTGGTATTTGGTAAGGAACCTATTTTTCCCATAGAGTTTGAGATACAAACACTAAGGACAGTCCAGGAAGTGGGACTGGATTTAGTTAAAGCCCATATTAATACATTACAAAAAATAAATGAATTAGATGAAATCCGACTTTTGGGTCCACAAAATACTACACTTATTCAACAACAAAGAGCCAA